>JAQMYJ010000036.1:21382445-21398199 GCA_030014305.1 Clarias laeviceps | reverse complement strand
TTTAATAGGAGGAGCCTGGAGGTATTATACACTTTGCAAATTCAGTTTGCAGACATCCATTGTGTGTGTCCTCGGCATTTTTTTCCTGAGGCTTTTTAATATTGTCCATATCGATATCGGAATTGTATCGTATCGATCAAAATTAAGAAATATATCGTGATATAAATTTTTGCCATATCGTCCAGCCCTAGGTGTAGGCCAACAGCAGTCATGTTTCCTCTGAGGGGCCATTACTTTGTTGTTTTTTTTTTTTTTATACCGTTGGAAATCACAATACACTGTTGTCAAAGCCATTCTAATTATTTTTGAGTGCTGAACTGTTGCCCTAATTCACAGGGTACTTGGAATATTCTACTTAGATTTTATAAAAACTCTAAACTTTAATAATAAATGTCCACTTGTGTTCTCTTGAAGTCCTTAAAGTTCAGGAACAAAAAAGCTAAACACAAGCCTGAATATTACTGTACAATTCACTGTTATATTATGTTCATGAAATAAATCTGTGCTGAGAAGGTTTATGCAGTTTATTAAAAACTTTGTGTGTCCTCTGTAGAACATTGTCCTGTCAGGAGGTTCTACCATGTTCCGTGACTTTGGCCGGCGCCTGCAGAGAGACCTGAAGAGGACCGTGGATGCCCGTCTGAAACTGAGCGAAGAACTCAGCGGCGGCAAATTGAAGGTCTGACGGAAAAGCATTAGAATAAAGAATAAAGTACGATTTTGAACCGTTGCTCGTTGATCTACATGTATGTGATCGTGTTTCTCCTGCAGCCCAAGCCTATTGATGTGCAAGTGATCACTCACCACATGCAGCGCTACGCTGTGTGGTTCGGAGGGTCTATGCTGGCCTCAACAGTAAGTTACACACAGCGATTAACCACACAAGCCTACACAATAGGGATGTATTACTCAAAAACAAAGTAATGGTATTCTAAATAAATAAAAATACAAATATGACTGGGGTACAATACTTGTTCTGGTCAAAGCAAGCATCCTTAGTAATATCCTGATGTGGGCAAATCTGTTTTTAAATCCGCCTAATTTGGGGATCAACTACATTTATTCTAACATATCAGAAACAGGTGCTGCAAAATTTACAAGACCTGATAGCTGTTTGAAGATATTTCTACATCTGGGTGTTTCTGTTGTTTGTGGTGGCACAATGTCCATATTTGTTTATGAAAATCATAATGAAAGAAACAAGAAAACAAAAAAGCGTCCACTTTAGGTCACACTCATTTTCGATGTGCATATTTGAAACACTAAACCTATAATTGCATCAGATGTCATCGTGTTACACCTCTAATAAACAATTTATTCCCACTGGGAAGTCAGCATGCCTTTATAACATGATTGTGTGTGTGTGTGTTCTTTTTCCTCCATCAACTAGCCTGAGTTCTACCAGGTGTGTCATACCAAGAAGGATTATGAGGAAATCGGCCCCAGCATCTGTCGCCACAATCCTGTATTTGGTGTCATGTCCTAAAGAGTCCACCGACCTACACACACATACACATATACACAAAGGGATTGGGGTTGGGGTGGTCGGGGCTAGGGAGAACAAAGAGCAGGCCACTGGAGAGAGAGAGAGAGAGAGAGCTCATTTCGGTTAACACCAAACCTGTCTGCTGGATCCAGATGATGAATGTTGTTTGTTTGTTTGTTCGTTTGTTCATGTTATTCCCTGTACAAGGGAAAATGCGATTACTAGACCAAAATGACTCCAGCTCTTCTCTGCCTCTGCTCAGTAATGTGTGGGTGTCTAATAATGATGATGATGATGATGATAATGATAATGATAATAATAATAATAATAATAATAATTAAAAAGAAATCCCCCACTGAGTAAAAAAAAATGTAAACAGGAATATTGACACTTTGTTACTGATGCAGAAAACTGCTGGTGTTGTTTATGTTTAAAGTAAAAAGCGACTTAAAAGTGATTTAGTCCCGAATGCGTTGACCATGGCAGTCTCCCCCTGTTCCCAAGTTGCGTCATGCTCAAGGTGCTTCATGTCCTTTAACAGGCAAAGCAGGGGGAGCTCAGACCAGACAAAAAATAGACTTTGTTCCAGAGCTTTGATTCTTCTTGCGCTTTCATCAATTAAAAAAATATATTCCTTTTTTTTTCTTGCATTTTCAAAAAATTAGTTTTAAATATGTGACTGCTTTTACCTCCAATCATATCATATATTTGCATTTTCCTTCCTAAGAGGATGGAAGTGCATTTCTCGATGATGATAATAATGATAATAATAGGATTATAATGAGCTTGAACAGGAATGACTATCGGACCAGTATTGCTAATCTAGTGGACTTTTATATTTCATTGAACACCAAATTATAGCAGGTTTGGATTTGTAAATGCGATGCCTAAAACATTCCAATAAAGGCTTAAAAATGTTTCTACAAAAATCACTCTCTTCTTTTATATTTCTTGGTTCATTTCTATGCCTGAGAATCTTCATAAACATAATTCATTTCTACAGCATACAATGTTTGTGTAAGCATATTTTAGTAAAATATACTTGTGTATGCAGCAATGTAACAATATGATAATATTAATTAACAATATTAATCTTAGTAAAATAATATAGAAGTAGGTAAAGTATGACGGGGCATAAAACCTAATGGGTTCACTTAGAGGTGAGAGAAGAAAAGCAGATGACTATGAGACAGGTCGTAAAACAAACAGAAAGGGGATGGGTAGTGAAACTCAGTGTACAGTGTGTATAGTACCAGACTGGCCTTACAGGCCTAAAGGCATGAGGAGAAGTATCTTACAGGCCTAAAGGCAGGAGGTTTACCCCCAGGCGAAGTATCTTAGATGGGCCAGGATTGGAGTCATCCTTCCTGTAGTATGTAAGCCCTCGCTCATGAAGAAACTGCATCAAGGACATAGGTGGCTGACACTCAGCCTGGATGAGGCCCTCTGAGGCCCGGTTCATGGCAGGTTCAGTAGGGTTGTAATCCGTGCTGCCCATGCTGTCCGAGTCGTCCAGAGGGATGCAATGAGCACTTGAGCAAGTACAATCAGCTAAAAGATTAAAATAAAATACGTAAGTACAACAAATTGGGAAACGACAAAAATATTGAAATAGTGCAAAAGAGATGCTTACCCATGGTCGGGTCTCTTGAGAACTGTAGAATAAACCAGGAAAAACCAGGAATGTACTGTATAGTAAAATTAAGCCCCACCCTAAAATTTTTTAGAGAGAAGTGTAAAGATAATGGAAAGTAATTTGCAAGAAAAATGAATTATAATGGGAAAAAATATAATCACGAGGTACAGATGAAGTAGGGAGTTGATAACGAGGTATGATGTAACTTAATATGGTAGAAAAACGTAAAACATAATGGGAGAATTCCTTGGGAAAAGTTTGCCTATAATGCATTAATAATTTGGTAAGGAGGGTAAAAACCTTATCTCCTTCCTTAGTTCTTTTTTTATGTGCATCCCTCCCCTTGAAAACTGTATATAATGAGCCTGCATGTAACTGTCAGACAGTCTGCTCTTGATAATGCTTGGATTTACGACCTAAGCATTACAAAGGCTCACTTGGGTTTTATTGCTGCAATAAATCCTGAGTTGTTTTGGTCCTTTTTGTCTAGAGATACAGAGTTTGTTTAATATTTTTAATTAAGGTAACATTAACAAGTGGAAGATAAAAATCTCCCACACTTGACTCACCAAAGCATAAGACAAGATTTGCTTGTGTACAGCATCTCTTGTCAAAATAAATCATGTAGTCATTTTGTGTATCGAAAAATGTTTTTCAGTGGTTAAATTATAGATGGGTCTTTAGAAGCTAAACATTCATTTCACGTTATTACAGAAGCCAAATTGTTCTGGCAGAAAGGAAATGGAAATATTATTGCTAACTATTAAATGATGATTACCTTATCAATATTAGTAGCTGCTAGATTTGGCAAACAGTATTGTGGAAAAAGTGTGCCTGCTTTCATTCTGTCCTTTCAGAGACCTGTAAGAGCGGGCGCAATATTGATGAAACAAGCTTTATCCTGGAAAACCTTGTGGGCAATTTTCTGTCATTATCTGGTATTTCTCCTTTCCTAGGTTTCATGAACTTGGAAAACACACCCCAGTGTATGATTCTCACAACATTTTACAATTTGTATCTGTTTTACAGTTAAACATGTAACAGCTTTTTAATGACTATCCATTTAGTTTAAGTATGTATTACATGCTTTCTGTTGTTTGTTTCCTTAATTATTTACATTCAAACTGTTCATTTGATTAAATCTGCACATTTTCTGACAGTAAAATTTAAAGTGTTGGATTTTCGATAAAAAAAAAAAAAAAAAAAAAAATTAGTGATAATTGCATTGCTAGGATGAAAACCTGGCTTGCAAGCGGCCATGTACCTGCAGTGCTGCAGTTGGGAACAAGAGGGCACTGTTTTCCTCCAAACCCTGACAAAGTGGATCTCTAACAAATGAATGCAGGGATTATTCACTGCAGTATGGTGAAAACCTACAGAACCATGACTCATTTCCTTTTATTTACAAAAAAATAAAAATTAATAAATACACAGAGCGTATAAAAATATATGCTTCATTATACTCTTTTGACATATAATCTTAACCTTGGCTTCTGTAGGCTACTTCATCCCTCTGCAGCAGAATTAGGTTTGTGTGTGGATGTACACAACATGGCATTACACCTCTTGATTTGATCCGTGCACCATGCTGACTTGAGGAAATTGTCAGAATTCTAATGAATTAACTGTGAATGCTTTAAATGACATTTGCAACACTCAACTCATAGTCCATCATAATGCAATCTCAGAAAAGATACGCTGAAAATATCATATTTTATCATATCATATTATGGTATTGCTCTAAATTAAACATGATGTTCTTCAGCCTGTTTTTAGATGCTTTTACACATTTTAAGCATAAAATTTCTTCCTATATGGATTAATTGCCTAAACATCTAGACTACTTTGAACTTGACAAGAAATAGGTTTTATATATTATTATATTATATTAGGTCAAGCATATATTTGGGGAGTTTTAGTCTTTTAAAAGAAAATACTAGGACTTTTTTTGAATATAAGATATTTTACTAGCTAAGATGACATTGGTGACATGGTGGTAGTGTGCTGTTATAGTCAGTATTACTCAATGTAAGGGGTGGTGCAAAGTAAAACTGGTAAACTGTTAACAGATTATTTTCACATAAATGTCTCTCAAAACTGGTTTATAACACAAAATGTTTATACTGCAGCTAATTGCTTTTTTTAATGACTTAAAAACACAACAGTTTTTAACAATTATGCTATGGAAAATCCATGTAACATTACTTCTTATTACATTATAGACTATAACCTGCCATTTCTTCAGCAACTTCTAATTCTTTATTAATAAGGAGAAAACTTATTTTTAAAACTTTTAATAGACCTGACACTTGAGCTTCCTTCTATTTACATAAATATCCAATTACAGAAAACTTATTAGTATCAACATTTATTCATTTTCTTATTAAAATGGCACATTTAAAAAAAATATTTATGATTATTAATAGATTATGGGAAGCATCCACCATCCAAGTTCTTGAAATGAACTGTTACTATGGCAATAATAAAGTATTAGAGCAAGCATAATAATACACTGCCTGGCAAAAAAAAGTCACAGTTTCAGAAAGTCAAAGTATTGGGCTGCATCACGAAAAGAAAGCAACTAAGAAGATTTTAACTTACTGGAACTGGCTGGAGAAAACTTCAGCACATTATCAATAGTGCTGAATAGTGCTACTTTGTGGAAGAAAATAAAAGGGTAATGCACAAAATGATGTACCCATCATGCATAGCGGCTCTGGAGGCAGTGTTATGATCTATGGTTGTTTCAGATGTCATGTTTAGGCTCAGCAACATGTGGCAACAAAATGAAGTCAGCTGACAGCCTGAATGTACTGAATGGCCAGGTATCACATTAAAGGAGTTTTTTCTTCCCTGATGGCACAGACTCAAATTGTGAAAGAGCCTGAGAAATCATTTTCATACATGAACTGCCCACCGCATTATGTGCTGTAATCCAAGCTAAAGATTATTGAGTTAAATGTTAAAGTGTGCGCCTTTTTTTTTTTTTGGCAACTTTTTTTTTTGGCCATGCAGTGTCTAAATCTGTGCTTTGAATTACAACCAGCACTGTCATCAGAGCTGCTGTAATAGAAAATTAATCATCAAATGAGTGACTCTAACAATGCTGTGGTGTAAATTATGTATATTGTAATTAAATATAATACACATCACATAGTATATCATTTAGCAGCAATGTCAACAGACATTAAAATTACTTCTTATAAAAATTATATCTCTCATCAACCAGGTAAAACTCGGTACAGAGTGTAAATGTTTGACTGTTTGCACAGGGTTGTGTACAGTACTTACAGTAAATGCCACTAATTGTGCTGATTGCACATACGCACACTACTTATTTATTACTCTGCAAAATATTTAATTCATACAGCTATTACAAAATCAATGCATTGTATGTATGGCACCTAAACCTGCACAGACTAATTTTTTAAATAAATTCAAATGGCACTAATTCTTTTAACCCTAACTGATGCAGGGAGTAGCTTCTCATTTAATAATAAAAAAAAAAAACATGTCAGAATATATATATTGTGGTCATGGTAAAAATGTACTTTGTTTCAGAATGGTCAAATAATTGGCCTGCATAAAGCAAAGAAAATAAATATGGAGATATAAATATGGAGATCAAAGCATTATTCAAATCTGTACGGATAGTGGTGAACTGTCAACCTCAGCAAGAACTGTGGTCAGGAAAAAAAATCATGAATGACAATTGGAGATCAAAGTTGCATTGTAAAAAAAAAAAAGTCTCACCTATGTTTAATAGTGAAACAAAGAGCATTTCCACATGCACAATGTTAAGTGAACTTAAAGGACTTTGTTTCTAAACAGCTGTAGCTATAAAAAAAATAACTTGTTAGTAAGGCTAATTAGAACAAAATGCTTCAGTTCGCTAAGGAGCATACAGATTAGACTTTAGAGCAATGGAAAAGGTCATGTGGTCTGATGAGTCCAGGTTGAGGCTATTCCAGACCAATGAGCCTGTCATGGTAAGAAGGGAAGCATAATAAGTGATGCACCTGTCATGTATAGTGCCCACTGTACAAGACTCTGGAGACAGGGTTATGATCTGGGGCTACTTCAGCTGATCAGGTCTAGGCTCATCAATGTTATGTGATCATAAAATAAATGACCCGAATATACTGAATGAACACGTTATCACATTAACAGATTTGGCTGTTATAATTGTAAAAACTATTAAGCTATGTACTGTACCATGCTACAGTTCATTCTTCTGATTTTATTTTTAAATCTGGATTTATCCAGATGTGCATGGTTTACTTTAAAATCCAATGTACTACCATGGAATATTTAAACATAAACAACATTGTACATTTTTGTGCAAATCCTGCACTTCATGTGTTCCCCATGCCACAACTTTTCAATTTTGCACTTGCTTTGTGGCTGTGGCATTAATATTCACACCATTACCTGTTGTAAAACTGCATCAGGCTGTCTGTCATTTAAACAAGTGCTGAACGATGGATTCAATTAGGCTGTAAGGACTGTGGCTGCTAAAAGATTGATGAGACACTGCAGAAAGTGTGGGTGTAATAGATGCCATTGAGCTAACTAAGAAATCTTGTTTTGTTACTGACATGGGTGGTGTTTCAAAGTAAATAAAGGAAAGCTTGAATAAAAAATGTGACAGTGGAAGACACTCCATCAAGCACTACAATTGCACTGCTGGGATTTCTTTATATATTCATATTAGTTATCACTGTCTCACTGCACTGCCTCCTGCCTCCTATGGAGTGTGTTTTGGGGTGTTGATTAATTGTTTTTATTCCAAGCTTTAAAGAGCTATTAACACTATTACCACAACGACAATGACTATGATTACTATTACTACTTTTATAGTACTTCTACTACTACTATTTAAACTATGGCCACTACTACTACTACCACTACTAAAATGATAATAATAATGATCCTTCTATACTTATAGACTTCTTTCCTCAATAATGGGAAATGAATTGTCTAACACCCATTGAAGCAAGTTTGCACTGTGTGTGCTGAATATGGTGACATTGTGAATTGTAACCTGCCAATATTGGACAAGCCCATCATCAATACTGATGCAAAGTTTTAAACTTGAAATTTAGGTTTCAAATATCAAGTTATCATTAGCATTTACACAGGCCATTAAAAAAAATTGATGTAGTACTGTCATGATGACAGGTACAGACATAAGTCAAGGCAGATAGTGTTTAATTAAAATTAGAACTTAAATTACCACAAAGTGGTATCAAAAAGTTTAAAGATTAAATATGTTCACAAGCAAGTACTTTATTACCTATTGCTTACTTATTAATAGTTTATTATTATAATCGATTCCCGGCCAGGCTTGATTCCTGTCTCTGTGTGCCTGGAGTTTGCATGTTCTCCCCATGCTTGGTAGGTTTCCTCCCACAGTCCAAAGACATGCAGATTAGGCTAATTGGTGTTCTCAAATTGCCCGTAGTGTGTGAATGTGTGAGTGAGTGTATGTGTGTATGCCCTGTGATGGATTGGCACCCTGTCCAGAGTGTACCCTGCCTTGAGCCCTAAGTCTTCTGGGATAGGCTCCAGGCCCCCCGCGATCCTGAATACATGATAACGAGGTATAGATGATGAGTGAGTGAGTGAGTGAGTGAGTGAGAGTAGGGTGGGTGCGGAAATTCTCTGATGATCATCAAGGTCAAGTGCCAAATGGTGTAGACATTTTTGGGGATTGATGACAATCATCAAGCACAAGTTGCCAAATAGTGAAGACATTTTTGAGCCTGTTAAGGTTTGATATGCTGAATCATATCAAACGTCTTTTTGGCAGATTTGCCCAGTTTTATGAAGAATTTCACGTTTGTTCTTTGTTCTCACTTGCTATCCATGATGAAATAGTAGACATGGTAATGCATGTGGTCAGAACCACTTGCACAGCTCCTGATGTACACAGGACAATGTCTTTTGGCACACTGACTTATGAACGTCGGTGCTTCAGATGACTACCCGTACAGCCTTGTGCTGCCATCTGTTGGTATGTTACAATATTAGTGTTGAAACCCTTTTTATACCTCAAACAAAGATTTAGGTCAAAGACGAAGCAAGGATGCAGACAAGGTGGGTGAGTAACAAATTTAGTAGATTAGGGCAGGCAGAAGAAAATTGTTTAAACCATAAACTGGATCAAAACTTTGTTTTCATTTGCTATGTGAGTCTGGTGTGCAATATGAAGTGTCTGGGTTTGAGATAAGATATGTTGTAGATGAGATAAGTTGTATAAATGTGAACGTGAGAGAGATCATAATGGAGGTGAGTTGTGCTCCAAGGTGGCCATGTTCATAGGGTTTATTGTACTGTGGGAATTGGAATTCCCTGCTAATTCTGGTATAGACATATACTAAATCTATGTGGCATCAGCATATAAAAACTAATAATATAGTGATGATTGAGTTAGCCAAGAGGTGCCAAAATGTAATAGCAAAATATTTGACTGAGACCTGATCTCAGGGGTGCCCTTCAAGAAAGAGTTTCCAAGCTGCTAGAAAATAAATATGTTTTAAATAAGATAAGGACTGATCCCCCCATTTTTGGCCCAGTTCTAAGACGTAACACCTAAAAATGGTAATTGTGTATTATTTTAAGTTGAATTAGTTGTTGTGTGTGTAGAGTTAGTTTGATCTCGATGGTTATACAATATAGTACAAATACATGAAATGTATTCTATTGTATAATACAATACAATACAATTCCATGCTTTATTGACCATCAATTGACATTTCTTTTCACTTTATCTATTATAATATTTATATTCATATGGAGCAAATAATGTCGATATTGCTCTATATTAATGATATTAATTAATGTTTGCTAAAATGTAAAAAGTTATAATTTTAGTGCCTAACTTTTTCCATATACAGTACATTATACAAGTTTACAATGTATGTTTATGTCTAGATCAGACAACAGAATATATAATCTGTACATCTTGAACCAACAAACATTATTTTGTAATGGTACCATTCAAAATGTTCATAATCCCAAACAGATACAGGTTGTGGAGAATTTGCAATTCACAGAAGATTATGCACTCTGCTGATGATGTGCTATAGTCTGGCCTTGTCCTGGGTGGCGAATGAGCTGAACCAGACTGTTATGGAGGAGGTGAGAATATACTTGTTGAAGGCCATGAAGCACTGAACCAACAATAAGAAGACTTAGGAAGACTGCACAATTTTAAATCTGCTGCTGAGCTGCATTGTCAATGGAGTTGAACTTAGACTGCCTTTTAAGGTCGTGAGAGCGAGCAAGAGGAATAAGTACTGACGTGCGGGGTTTCTCCTGCTATTTACCACATTGCAATTTGAGTTAGAAATTGTCATAACAACACCAAGAAACCAACTGTTCAATCTACAACCTGCAAGCTAACTGCTATTGTGTGTGAGTCTAATTAGTGTTGTCATCTGCCCACGTTAGAAGGTCCACTTAAGGTGCAGTAGAGTCCTTTAAAAAATTGTCTAACCGAGGACTTGCAACAGACAAGACCAATTAACATTTTCAACCTGTGACTAAAAATGATTCAAGTGGATTGAAGCTCTGACTCCAAAAGCTCAAGATCTGAAATCCAACGTCCAATCAACTCAGCCACTGCCTGATTAAGCACAACACTTCTTGAATTAATTCAAACTAAACGTGACACAAAGTCACACTGCAAAAGCCCTAAACTTCCAATTATCTTCTGGGCTTATTTACATTCTAAATGGCAGTTTATACTTGCATTTGCATTTGCTTTTCTTGTTTAAATGTGCATATGTTAGCACATAATTCAAAATGTTTATTTGCATTTATATTTTCGTGCACAGCAATGTATAATGGTTGGCAAAATTAAAATGCAAATGCAAAATTTACTTGATATTGCATTTCAATTTGTGATTCTGCCACATTGAAAAAGTAATAGCAATCTTTCCATTTGAAATTGCACTTCATCATCCCCACACTACATGGCTAAATATAAAATGCCCTTGCAATCCTGTTTGCATTTACATTTTCACTGTCAACAAGGTAGACTTGTCCATCAAACAGTACAGGAGGTTTGGGGGGGATTTTTTTTTGGTGCACAGAGGAAGTGACGAAATCAGCAGATATTTGTGGCTGCGACAGATTCTCTTGTAATGCTAAAAATATAAGGATAACAGTGACAATATTTGTAACATTACTTATTTTTCTTCTGCTTGTTCTACCCAAAACACAACCATAAAATTTAAAAACAAATAAAAGAAATTATAAATAAAATGCAGTGGCAATTAAAAGCATGGATTTGCATTTTCAAAATAGATTTCCAATTTGTGTATATATCATCCAAAAAACATTGCAATGGACAATTTTTATAATCCAACTCCAAATAATTCCATGCGGATGAAGAGCTCTTAAACTTTTTAAACACTTGCAGTGCATTGTGTATCCTAAGGCTAATTTATCATAGAGATGACTGATAAAATCTTCCAAAAGTATAAACCAAAACACTTTGGCTGCCTGCATGATAAATGATTTCATCTTAGTTTATTTAATCTAAGAGCTTTTTCATTTGAGCTACTATATTTGGAATCTTCCTAAAGCCATACTCGTCTGGTTTAAAGTGTCAGCAGGAAAAGCATTGAAGAGCATAAGAATTAACGTAACATTTAGCTTACATTTTTGTAATTACTTAAATAAATATAGGATTTGCGACTGTGGCTTGTGCAAGCAAAAATTTATCCCTAAATTAAGCCCTGATTTAGCTGTTTAAATGAACTTATTTTTAGCAATCAGGGTTAAATAATCTTTTGTTCACTCACTCACTCATCTTCTATATCGCTTTATCCTGTATTCAGGGTCACGGGGACCTGGACTGATCCCAGGAGGCTTAGGGCACGAGGCAGGGTACACCCTGGACAGGGTGCCAATTCATTCCACGGCCAACACACATACACACTCATACACCCATTCACACACTACAGGCAATTTGGGAACACCAGTTAGTCTAACCTGCATATTTTTGGACTGTGGGAGAAAACCGGAGTACCCGGAGGAAACCCACCAAGCACGGGAAGAACATGCAAACTCCATGCACACAGAGATGGGAATCGAGCCTGCCTGGAAATCGAACCCGGACCCTGGAGGTGCAAGGTGACAGTTTTTTTTATTTGCAAAAAAACATGATTTGTAAGTTCATCTGAGATACACATTTGGTCTTTTCTATGAAAGCTGCAGCTAGTCTAAACTATTTAACAAACCTTACATAATGAGTACTGATTACATTACTATACAAAACCCGGAAATTCTGGATATATTGCACAGATTTATCCCAGTAAGCACCTCGGTCTAGAGAAAAGTGTGGACAAGCTCACAAAGCAAATCTACTTATTGTAGTAACTTTTATAAAGGTGGATTGGATTTAGATGCTATTGAATCTGTGTCACAAAATACTGGTAAATACATTTGTCGGCGGCAAATAAAATGCTACTTATGTAGATTGTGGTTCTGTGCACCCTGAGTAATTCCCAGAGTAGTTGAGAAAAACCAGAAAACTTTCTTGTGTGTATACACACCTGTCAAGGCCTTCCAGTAAAGTCAACAAGTGATGCACTATGGTGAAGTATTTGCAATAAACACTCTTACAGCCTTCTTTCCCTGGAAAATTCTACATGAAGTGTTTATTGGGTTGGCACTGGTTGTAATCACTGGTTGTGATTATCCAAGATTCTTAAAACGACACTAACATTTATAACTCATTTAGCTTTATCTAAACCCTCATAACCAACAGGTGTGCTAGGAATCACATTTCACATTCATGAGTAAAAATGATAACCACTCTTTTACCATTTTAAGTCATTTGAGTCCTGGAATATGCCTGTGCACACAAGAAAAAGGCTTGTATTGTTGGCACTAGGCATGATGGCTGCAACTGGAATAGGGTCAATCTGAACTCATCAGACCTTTGCTCCAAAGCCCAGTCTTTATGTTCCTTTGAGACTTTTTCTGATTAGTCTCACTAACAAGTGGTTTTCTTATGGCCACATACAGTAGCTGTTTGTCCCCAATCCTGTGAGTTCTCATCACATTGTAGTGGGTATAGAAATGCTCTGACTTTTATGATTAAACATACCTATGGTTTTTACTGTTGATTTTTACCATGCAACTTCACCAAGTATTCTAAAGTGATTTCACACATTCTTTTTTTCTTGATGATTTCTTCAAAAAAGCTGCCGGTTCAGCACTATCCTTCCAGATATTTATAACTTGTTAAAGGGTTCTTAACCCAGGTGTAGTTCATATCTTCTTAGCTGTTTTCTTTTTTTGGCCAGGTAATGTATAAGCATTTAGACAACATAATGAGAGAACTCCATTTTGAAGGAGCTTATTTTTCAAATAAAGCATGAGGTATTGCAAAGTAGTAAAGAATATATGAGCATAATAAAAATCACAAATGGCATACTATGTCAAAATTGTTTTTGTTATAACAGGTTGACTTTTGTGCGATTAATGGATACATCTGTCTGCAGTTGCATTTTTGGTAAATTAGTTATGCATTTTAGTATCAATAATATGTTAGCTGAGTTTTAATAAAAAAATGCAACAAACTTCTGGCAGAAAATTGGAGCAAGGGGAACGGTGTTCGGTTTGGATGCACACAAATTTTTTTAAATTTTTATTATTATTACAAAGATTGTTGAAGAGCATGAGAAATATTAAAACAATACCAAAAATTCAGTTTACAATGCATCATCAGCCTCCTCCTCTACCAGTTTCAATTTCAACTTGGTAGTTGAAAATAGCACCTTATTATCATACAGGCACTGTATAACTTCCATTTATCCAACTGCATATATATCCTTGGCCCCATAAGGTCATAATAGAGTGGAAAACATGATGGAGCGAATAGAACCAGATGGAGCAAATGCCAAAGCTTCCTGCACACAATGCGTGTTATATCTTATCTTCTGTACACAAAGCACTTGTGCATCTCTTCAGGGTTGTGGCCTTATCCATATGCTTAATTTTCTTTCAAAAAATTTTACATGCTGTAACATGCACCATGATTCCCAAATTCAGCAAACCCAGAGCTAATGACAGCAGAAGGAGAATAAAAAGGGAAATGTTAGCTGTTTTAATTATATAATTTTGTGTTCCGATAACATCCATATTGCAATGTCCTGTTTCAAAGAACACAAACCTGTAGTTCATTGATTCAATGAGAGTAAAAGAACGTCCTTATTCTTTGCTTCAGCATTTTGAAAAAAAAAAAAAAAATCCACTAAATGCATTTAATTCACTTCGGGGAGCTGCTCATTTACATTAGAGGTAGTTTTGCTTCACTTATGTGAAAGAAAGAAGGGATGTTTGTTAGAATGTGTTGTGTTTTGCTGGCCATTCCATATTGTGGCTTTTATAAAATGTGGAAGTTCACTACTTCTAAAGAGGCAAAAGAATAAATGGTGGTAAAAGAATTGTTATAGACAACCTTGCATGCCAGAGTAAAATAATTTGCCATAAAAAATAAAAAAAAAGTCTGAAAATGTGGCCTTTATCATTTGAATAGTGCTAAATTTGTTTGCCTTATAATATCTAATTATATATATATAAAAAAATCTATAAGTCACGTATGTTAGGTGTTGGACTGTGGGATGGGGGGGATGATGTTAAAGAGTCTTTTATTGATAAAACCAAACGAAACAAAAACAAAGGCTGTTGGCTTTACTTTGGAGCATGCTATAACAAAACCTTTACAAAGTAATATCAAACAGACAAGACTAGACAAACTAAACAGACTTGGGGACTAAACACAAGGGACTATACATGCAAGGGACTTGGCTAGGCCTACTAGCTGCTAAACAGGCTAGTAGCCAGAGACCCAAGGGACGAACAGACTAGGTACACAGCAGACTAGGTATGAAACAGACTAAGAACTCTACAGGTCAGTGGCTAAACAGGTTAGTAACTAAACAGACTAAGATCTAATCAGACTAGGAGACTAGACAGACAGGGAGACTAGACAGACTATGAGCTAAGCAAGTTAGTAGTTCCATGGTTAGTAGTTATACAGACTAAGAACTAAACATACAAAAGGTGACTTACACACAAGAGGAAACTCACAAAAGGCTAATCCTCCTAGAGGCTAATCCTACTAGGAGACAAAGAGACATACTAACTATACATATTAAATCAAAACAAATATAAACTTAACTTAAACAGCCCCATAAATCAAATGCCAACTATAATCAAAACAAATGCCCACTTAACATAACAAAAAACAAAACAAATGCCCACTTGACATAACAAAAAAACAAAACAAATGCCCACTTAACATAACAAAAAACAAATAATGCTCGACCCAGTTTCATAGAACCAACAGCTATTTATAACGAAACTAATGAGCTACCTCGTTTCAGGTGAGCACCCGCGCATCACCTGACCGAGGTGCCTTCTGGGAAACTGAGTCTGCAACCAAAAACTACAAAACAAAGACAGTGCTAGTGGTGAACCCTCACAATAAAATACACACTACCGTTCAAAAGTTTGGGGTCACTTGCAAATTTCTTTGTTTTGTTTAGTGATTTATTTTCTACATTCTACAACAATACTGGGGATTTCAAAACTATAAAATAACACATATG
>JAQMYJ010000036.1:21346308-21381234 GCA_030014305.1 Clarias laeviceps | reverse complement strand
TTAAAATGATACATTTTCTCGGATTAAACTTTTGATCTGTCATCTATGTTCTATTCTGAATAAAATATTGACATTTGAAATCTCTACATCATTGCATTCAGTTTTTATTCAGAATTTGTTTAGTGTCCCAACTTTTTTGGAATCCGGTTTGTACAATTGAAAAAAATAGCTAAACTCTATTACGTTCATTTGTGTTCGTGTACGCGGGGTGCCAAACAAACGAGTGTCTATGTAGGCACGTAAATTTTTGAAAAGCATCTGATATGAGGCTGAGCTCTAATTGGATTTTTTCAAATCATCCTTTGGGGCGCAGCACTGTGCGCCCCAAACCCTCCCACTTTTGTTCTTAGCGAATCAATATTGTTTTTAAATATTTGTGCTCATGTGATTGGACCATTCTCAAGGAGTCTTATTAACGGTCAGCAGATTGTTAGTTAATGTATTGAATAGTGATTGACGTGGAAGCCAGTTGAATATGGGAGAAAATTCTGTAATTTCTTTGCTAAATACCCCTTCACAAGGCGATCGGACGAAGAAAGAAAAAAAGTTAAAGATCTGGAATCTGATCTTCTAATTAAGCAGCAGTCAAGTGATCGCGGCCCAACTTACACTCTGTGCTTTTCCAGCACTTCTTATGGCTAGTTTAATTTTAATTTTGTTTGCATCAGCCGCTACTGCTGGTGAGCACGAGAAAGTTTCTGATGCACACCAGATAATTGAATTTTTTCTTTTTTTTTAACTTGGTCTCTTTAGGGACATAGAAATGTACTTATATGCACCTCAAATGTAATTTAAGCCAGACTTTAAAAAATCCATAAGTATCCTTTAAAAATATCAGCGAGGATATCATTGTTCATACGAATAGAACATTAAAAAGTTATTGGCTACACGATGAGCTTTTCCACAGAATCATGGTGACCACTTTTTTTTCGCCCCTCCTAATGTCTAAGCTCAACAGCAAATTCACTCTACAGAAAAAGAATGGAAATTCACTGCAGAAAATATTATAAACACACATGATTTAGTAAATAAAGTAAACATATAAAAAAAAGAAATATAACACGACCATTTTGAACTTCATAGAATGTCAAATTAAGATCAAAAAGGGAATATTGCATAACATGCACCCTTTAACTGCTTTCACTTTGTGTGAAATTATCCCAATACAACCTTGCTTGGGTTATATACAGTAACTCTATAATTCTCTTATATAGTATTTCAATGTGAGATTATTCACTAAATCTCTTTAAATATCAGACATGCCATCAAAGAAAATGACTATAGGGTCACATTTACAGAAGTGTGCTTGAGGTAATGAGGATATTTTAAGTTCAAGTTTTGCCATGACTACAGCTATAATTGTATCTGTCTCATGTTCCTCTTCATATGCTTGGTTTATAAAGATTTTTTTTATCTTCTTTATATCTCTTTTCTATTTCCCATCACTCTGACAGAGATTAATTTGAATCATATTAGATTAATTAAACTGAATATTACACCATATTACAGACACCTGCTTCTTTTATGTGCTTGTAAGCAATCCATTCTGTTCTTGAGGCTTACCAGTTGTTTGTATCACGTGTGCCAATTGTTTGTATCATGATTTTTTTTCTGCTATTGTTTTATTTTCTGTGATCTGCTTATTAGAATCGCAGTATTTGCTATACTCAAGAAAGTTTATGTTCAAGCTTTTTAAAATGTACTAAACAAATGTGAAACACTTTTAATTTCCATTTAGAGTGTTACAGATTGAGTCGAATTTTTCCCCTCTCGTAGCGGCAATATCTTTTCTTTGGTCATTTTGCAGAACAGCAGCATACTCGAGATGCAATTGCTACTACTGTAGAATGCAGACATTTGCGAGCTCGTTAAAAGGGCTTTAATTCCCCCGTGGTCCACTCATTACAGATGTAAATACCCAAATGGACAGGCTATTCTCCTTAGCTGTTACAGTCATTTAGTTTATCTTAAAGGCAATTTGCTATAATAGGGAACCAAAGAGAGAAAGAATTGGACTTGCCACATTGTTTCCACATTGTACTGTATATTAAACCAAAATGTTTTGGATAATCTTCAGATAATAAAGTAACTCCTATGACTTGACAATGAGCATATGAGATTTACATATTGTGAGGTCTTGTACAGTATATTAATCTCATAATCTCAGTTTTCTTTCATAGAGACTATGTACACTGTATGACGTTTATACTGAAGTCCAAAATGTACGACACCTGTGTCACATACTGTAAGGAGCTGCTTATCCACTTACCGGACGAACGGTTGTGTGTGAAGGTTCTTTGAAAGGTATCAGCATAGCACTAGACATAGTAGAGCAACAGAGGATCGGATAAGAGAAAAGGAGAGTGATGGGGATTGGGATAAAACTCTGGTGTAATGCAAGCAGACAGGATTGTCAAGAGAGATATCAGACAAGCATAGATAAAAGGAAAGACAGGTAGAAGAGTGAGACAGAAACAAAATGATAGAAAGACAGACAGAAAAGGTTTTATCTGCTCCACAGTTGGTTTATTTATTTATTTATTTATTTTGTTTATGTCTCAGGTTTTGGATTTTGCATACGGACTTTTATTGAATGTGTGAGACATGATGAAAAATAGAATGCATTTTACATTTCTGTTTCATTGTACTCAGGAATTCAGTTACACAAGTCTACACCTGGCTGCCCACTCCGTCAGGCACACACACGCACACACACACAGCACACACACTAACACTGCAACACACTTATCTCTAAATTCTATTCAATCTCTCAGCTCATCTGTCTCAATAACTGTCACACACATACACTCTCAATCAGCCTTTCCTTTACAGTTTTCCTCCTCCACACACACACTTCTGGAATGAGCCTGTCTCTCTCTTTCTCTGCATCATCTCTCCTGGAGGCTCTGTGAGCAACTGAACAGGAACGGAGGACAAAGGGCTCATTATCAAAGCATCAGTGGTGGACGGCTCTGCAGTTGATTCTGGGAACACCAAGACCGGGTTTTATTGGAAATCCTCGTCTCTGGATCCTGTCAGAGTGCTGCACAAAGCCAGGATTTCCCTGTCACTGAGGCAGATGTACCTGTGGACAGGCTGTTTTTCCAACACTGAGAAAAAAAAAGGTTTAGGATTGTATTCTGATTGATACAAATATTATTTATATTCAGACATCATGAGAACAACAGCTTTATTGAAAATAAATATTATTCATGCAGGACATTTGTACAACTTCTTACTCCTGAATTGCAACAGATCTCAGTGACATTGACTGTTGCCTGGTTGTTGGTTCAAGACATTTAAAAACTAGTTATCACCCAGGATTTTCACACACAACCATCTCTAAAGTTTACACAGAATAGTGTGAAAAAAAAAAAAAAACAGGGAGCCGCGGTTCTGTCAGCGAACACACTTTTTTGGTGAAAGAATTGAGAAGAAAATAACCAAACAGGTTCAAGCTGACCGAAAGACTAAGATAAAAATAGAAAATAAAAAACCATCTCTACACCTAAGCAGATACCATCTCCGAATGCACAGCATGTGAACCCTTGAAGGAGATGGAGTACAACATCAAACAACTACCAACATCTCCACTTCTGACAGCCGAAAAACTAGAATTTATGGCTACAATGGGCACAGGCTCACTCATACCATATCGTTCATGATCTGAAACTGTTCAGACCATACATCTCAAGGTTCACTGTGTTTTGCATTCTGAGATGCTTTTCTGCTCATCATAGTTATAAAGAGTGTTTTAATGAGTTACCATAACTCTCCAATTGGCAACGAAACAGTCTGGTGACATAATTCTCTAATTAATAAAGTATTCCAACACAAAAGTGCCGCTCATCGTTTGCCGTTTCTGAAATACTACCCATCTGGCACCTGGAAAAACAAAAATGCCACAATATCACTGGGATACTTTTTGCCCAAGTCTGATATTTTATGCAGTGAGTGTATGTGCGATGGATTGACACCCTGTCCAGGGTTTACCTCGCCTCGTGCCCTAAGCCTCCTGGGATAGTCTCCAGGCCCCCGCAACCCTGAATACAGGATGAAGCGGTATAGACGATGAGTGAGTGAGTGAGAGTGAGTGATATTTTATGTGCACACTGACTGAATCTTCTGATGTGCTGCTGCCACATGATTGGCTGAATGGACTGAACTGCATGCATGAGCAAAAATACAGGTATTCCTATTAAATCAACTGTATATAAATTAAATGGAAACAATTTTTTTCTTTCCATTTTTAGGAACACGGTTGTTGCCTCTGAGTAGTTACTTTAATTGGGATGTAAAAATGAAGCTGCACACATATAAAACCATGTCCTCCCTCATCATAGTGTAGGCCAAAAATCGTTAAACACAAAACAGACAGATGGTTGTTGACCTGCTCAAATCAGGTAATTGATATAAAAATACAATAGTGAATAAAATACCATAAGGGCCAAGTACAGCCATAACAAAAAGGTTCACTTGACTAAAACGGTTGGAAATATGCCAGCGAGTAGAGTCATGCACACACTCTCCACCCACACAGTGCAAAGGATGATAAAAGAGGGAAAAAAGAGCCCCACAAATCACAGATTAAAATTCTACTAGTTAGTTCATATCTCAAGTTTCATAATCAGCTGTTAAATAGCACTTTCATAACAACAAACTGTTTTCTTGAAGTGTTTCAAGAAAAATTGCCTTTCTCATGCTATGCAGTGGCTGAAAATCCTCAACTGCCATTGTGCTGTGGTCAGATGACATTTTACATTTTGATCGTGCAGGTGACAAACATGTTTGCTGAATAAAATGTGCATGGATATGTGTAGGTAGAAGCTGTATGTATATGTACAGGATATAGGTGTTGAACAAATTAGCGCACCTCATAGCCCTCTGTAAAATATGCATCTGGTTCGGTGATGCTTTGGTGCTTTGGTTTTGTGGCAGGTGATTCATGAGCTCCTGTGAAGACAGATGGTGCGTACCAGGACATTACAATCCCAAACCTGATTGCATCTGCCTGGGGATTTGGACATGGGCAAATACATTTCAGGATGAGCCAATGATATTTTCAAATTAACACAGAAGTAGTTAAAGAAACACAGAATCAATGTTTTGCAATGATCATCTTGAGCTCTGTGTTTCATCTGTTTCAGCTCTGTCAACCGAAGCGTGTAAAGGAGCTCAAGATGTTTTGCATTGAGGAGTGGACCAATATCCCTTTACAAGTGTCTCTATACTTGATAGACTGATAGACACAGTGTAGTAATTCTTTCCAATTGTTAGCGTATTGAGCCCAGTGTTTGCAGAAGAAAATATATAAAGATGTGTCTAGATCGATGAGTCTTCCCCCGGGAAACATTCCCACTTGCTTCTCCATCATGTAGCAACAGAGGGAAAGAGAAAACTTATTCTTGCCCTCCTGGTGAGATTTCAAAGCCTGCTGTTTGGCACAAGGCACAAGCGAGTTTCATTTCTTAATCATAGCTGAAGTGTGCAGCTCTGCAATGTTAAGCCTGGCTTTTACTACATATGCCCTCAGGGAGGGCTGTTTTTAATATAGGAAAAAATCTGAATAAACTGTGCATGGGTATGTGGTAGAAGCTGTATGTATACTGTGTTGAATAAATGTATTTTGATCTATGCTGATTGCGTTGGTGAAATGGAGTCTGTCAGAGCATTGGAATTGCTCTAATGGAAGAAAGGCAAATTAGCTTTCTAAATACTATGTGTTAATGGTGCTTCTGAGCACTCAGTGTGGGTGGAAGTGGGAGTGTGTGCGGTGTCTCTGAACTGTAAAACACAAGTGGGTTTTCATGTGTTACCGAAACACGTTGATCATTGCTCTACATTCTTATTCATATTCACAGCATGTCTGTTTTTTTTTTTTTTTTTGCAGGCAGTGGAGCAGATGAAAAGAAGAGAGGAGGAGGAGAAGGAGGAGAGAGCAATAATGGTGGGAGAAGTGTGAGTGAGGAAACACTGTAGAAGTAGCACTGGGCGCAGAAGGGGGCGTTTGTAAGAACCAGGACCTATAATCTAAGGCTAAGGCAGCAGGTGAAAACATGCTGGCATCATTTCATGTTAGACGAGTATGTAGTCATTTCGAAGCTGGAGGAGTTGGATAAGCCGGTGTAGTAGGTGTAGTTATTAAATGAAGTTAGCTAGCTATGAGGGAAAGCTGATGTAAAGCCCTAGAGAAGCCACAACAGATTGCTACTGCAATAATGGAATTAACGTTGCAGGTTCCTGAAGTTGTTGAGGAGAGTTTATTCTGCCTCTGTGTGCTCTGTTTGTGCTCTGTTTCTCACACTCTGAGTGATCCAGAATCACTCATTCATCTGACCTGTGGCCGTATAACATCCCTTTCATTAATGCATAAAAACAATATTCATAGTGCAAATACAAATATAGACGACCCAGGTGTGCCCTTTGTTATGATAAAATGTCCCCATGATGACAGTATTAATTTGAAAACCTGCAGATTGTGATTGTATTCCTGGTCCGAGATACACCTGGTTCTGCTGTTTTTGCATGTATGCTCATGCCTTTTTTTTAGGTATTCCATGTACAGTATATACTCACTGATCAATTCATTAGGTACATGTTGCTAGTTATCATTAAATAGATTCAACAAGGAAATTGTCCATAGATTTTGGTTCATATTGAGATGATAGCATGATGCAGTTGCTGCAGGTTTTTTGGCTGCACATCCATGAGGCAAATCTCTAGTTTCACCACATCTCAAAGGTGCTCTATTGGATTGAGATTCATTTGAGTCCAGTGGACTCATTGTATTGTTTAAGAAACCGGTTTGAGATGATTTTAGCTTTGTGGCATAGTGCACTATCCTATGGTCAGAAAGGAATGGGCCTGGTAAGAAACAATACTCAAGTAGGACGTAGTGGTATTTAAATTATGTTTACCTCCCTCACCAGACAATTCGGACCAGGCAATGTTTTTCAGTTTTCTATTTTTCAATTTTGTTGAGCTCATGCTAATTGTAGCCTTAGTTTCCTGTTCTTAGCTGAGACTAGGGGTACCCGCTGTGGTCTTCAGCTGCTGTAGCTTATCTGCTTCAAGGTTCAATGTGTTGTGTGTTCAGAGATTCTCTTAAGCATACCTCGGTTGTAACAAGACATTATTTGAGTTACTGTTGCTTTTCTATCAGCTCAAACCACTCTGGCTATTCTCCTCTGACCTCTGGCGCCAACAAGGTATTTTCACTCAGAGAACTGCAACTCACCAGATATTTTCTCTTTTTCAGACCATTCTCTGTAAACCCTAGAGATCATCATGTGTGAAAATCCCAGTAGATTGGCAGTTTTGGAAATTCTCAGACCAGCCAGTCTGGAACCTACAACCATGTCATGTTCAAAGTTACTTAAATCTCCTTTCCTCCCCATTCTGATGCATTCCTAAATGCATGGAGTTCCTGCAATTTGATTGGCTGATCGGCTGAATATTAGCAATACTAATGAAGTGGCCGGTGAGTGTATGTTTGCACTGTTTCTCTTTATAAATTTTAATACACTGTTTACACGTACATGTATACATACAAACACTTTTTCCACTTTTGGCTGTGTTCACACTAGACCGGACATTTAACAATCAGTGAATATTTTACATGCAGCCTTAGCAGAAATTACAGGCTGTGGTAGCTCAGTAGGTTTAGGCTCTGGGTTACTAATCAGATGGCCATTAACTGTATCTGCTCAAGGGGCACTGTATCATGACTGACCCTGTGCTCTGACCCCAGGTTCCTACCTGGCATACAGTATGTGAGAATTTCACTCTACTGTAATGTATATGTGACAAATAAAGGCTTCTTCTTCTTCTTCTTCTTCACTTGGCCATTTTTTAGATGATTTTTTTTTTTTTTTGTAAGAGCAAGAATGCTTTTAAGTAAAAAGGCTTTTAGGAAAAGCAGTATGTGATGTCAGCCATTTTGTTTATGACTTGAACAAAAAAGTCACTGGTCAGGCACCTAGATGGAAAAAAAAAAATTACCTCGAAAGACAACTTTAGGGAAAGCCGCTAACAATAAATATAATACGTCTATAGGCTTGCCAGGCAGAACTCAAGAACTCATGGTTAAAGCATTTTTATGCTTACAGTGCTAACTGACAATATGTTAAGGGAATTTCTCTTAATTTTGGAAACAACATATGTAGTCAGAAGGGTGTAGTCAGAATGTAAAAGCAGCAAAGGTACATAAGTAAAGGATCTAAGAAATATTATTCAAGGCAGGATGTGTATAAACTTTATTTTAAGTGGCATAAAAACAGAACTCTGATTCAACAATGTTTCAGCCTCTCAGGGTTTACTGTGATACTACAGAGAATGCTCTAGGGATAATTCCACCAGACTTTTTCATGTGCCTGAGACACACTGCTCATTTCAGTATTTGCGGTGAATGCTTAAGAGTGAGCAGTGTTGCAATAGAAAATGGCATCTCAAAACATTCAAGCAAAAAGTGGATTTTTATTTAACCTCACATGCCAATTCAAGTAATGGACAGTGAACCCCTGTGGTCTCTTTCAGTAGAAGACTATCAATAAATTTGACAATCAACAACGACTTTGCTTTTTTCTTTCACATCAAAGAAAGATACGCTACCTGGTGAATTTAGAGAAGCATAAACTTAACTCAGGTGCAACCCAATGAGGCACTAAAGTTACCTTATGGTAGATTGCGCTACAGATTACTTTTGATTAAAGTGTTTAGGTAACTGTCTAATGAATCCAGCACTGCAGTGCACCCCTGTGGGCTCTGAAGAGAATATTGATGTGTTCTGTTGCCTTAAATGTTTTCTCAAATGCGAAGGGAATCTGAGATGACTCACATTGGCCAGCACTTAACAGATGATGAGTCTGTGCATATGACTGTTCCGACTTCTCAAACACTGCAAAATAAAGATTATTTTAAAGGATAATATGCTTTGTGGACTTGGTGATATTTGTCTAGTCTGTTCACTTTGCTTGGAAAAATAAAAGAGCTAAATGGTTTCCTTTTCATTTTCCCTTTTATTATTGTGTTTCAGTGTTAGATATAGGTGTAGGCATAGTACTAATTAGCTGCATTAATAATGATGTCAGTGGAAGGTTCTTACAGAATTAACAAGACAAACATGGTGTTGTGTGTATGTATGTGTGTATGTGTATATGTGTGTGTGTGTGTTGACTGGATGATAATAGGAGTTATGTGTCTGAGTAGACCCATGGCCCCTAGGCTTAATGGCTTAATTTTTCTGTGAGGTATTTAAATATTAAAGGTCTCTTGTTGACAGCCCTGTTTTATCAGAAGAGAACAGATATTGACCACAGTAAAACCCACATGGAGACACAGCTGATATGCTAATTAAACACTAGGATCCAAGATGTATACGGGATGTGATAATGACAGCCTCATTTGCAAGTCGATATGAGGCCTTGCTCACTCTATATCATGGAGCCAGTCTCGCTCACAGGAGAACTTTAAAGTTCAAAGTAAAATGTCTGCAATTTTTGAAAGTGTCTAGCTTTGAAAGGGACCACTGAGTATTAGATGCATTGTCTAACAGACAAAATCTTAATAAACAGACAATGCAAATGTATTCTAATTCAAGACAGAGTGAGTTATGAGTTGGTATGCCAGAGGTTTCATCATGCATGGTAAAAATATGGACAAGCAGCAAGAGTGTCAGGGCAGATGCAAATGATAAATGCACTGTACAGGACTGAGTAACAAAAGTTATCAAATGATGAAAGGAAACAAGCATCATGGACCTGGACAGAAAGACAGTGTGTATGTAGCCAGTAAGGCAGAGGGAAGCTAGAGACATACTGACAGGTAGAACTGAAATCTCTGTGGGACCATGTGAAATGATAGACCAAAAAGAGAAATTGTAATACACTGATTTAGTGCCAGCATTAGAACTAATCTAATGAGAGGGAATTAGGCTTCTCACAGGGGGGGGGGGCAGAGACTGCCATTGTAACAAATTATCAGCATGGGTAACATCCATCTGGGTAAAATCTTCCAATAATGTAATGAGAAATAAGACTCACTCTAGGACACTTGTGAAAGGTGCTCAGCGATGACGGCTTCACTCACACTACTGGTAGGGACACGATTAACTTCCTATCGAGGGATTGCATGGCAGTGCTGATGGAATGGCGAGGGGTTCTCTTCTAAGTGAAGTTCTTCACTCAGAGAGGCCCCTATGTCTTATTCTTATAGCAAACCAAGAGTTCATCTGGGCAATCTGATGACACCACAGGGTACGCCGGGGTCATCTGACCAACAATTAGAGGTTCCAGTCAATGCACCTGAAGGGGTTTGGTAGACAGAAAGGCAAAAACAAGTTTATGGGATCCTTTCCATCCATTGTGCTTTGGTGGAAGGTTAAACAGAACAATATCCACTTACTGTAAGATCGTAAGTGATCAGGAAGTCTGGAAGTGCTTCATCAAACGGTATTTTATATTTCTCCATTGATCCAGTTTGAGGGCTGACACTCACACAGGTGATCTGGCTGAGATCTTCTGGGACAACAAATCTGCTTGGGTGCCTTGGTGTTCTGAGAAGTGAAAGTACTAGTGGGGACCAAGGTCTTGCCTACCATCATGGAGTCACTCTGTGCATTTGATTCTGTGGACGGCTATCAGCACAGAGAAGTAAGAATAAGCCATATTTGAGGAAATGTATAAAACTGAGAGAGGTCAGAACAAACGTAAGGGGGCCATCACATTCTCATGAAGACCATGAAGTTCCCACTGTTACATTTAGGCACTGTGTCCTAAAAATATCAAAGAATGCAGAGGGAACACTCTGCACTGTTTGATATTTTCAGAGCAAAGTGGGAATCTGTATGGACGTTATTTTGAGAAGTACCACTGCAGAAAACCTGGGTTACTACTATGTCCGATCAGATCACACCATGCTCTTACTAGACGCTTATGATGCACTTACGTACTACACTACATTGTCATTGTGTCCAGTGGGATGGTGTAAATACAGTGACAAGTGCAATGCTTTTCATCACAAAGTGATGGGATAAGGAATTGGATTCAATAATCATACAAAAAACTCTGAACGAGACATAGACACACTAATGTCTATGTGATGCATGCGTACCATAAAAATTGTAAACACTACAAGACCATAATATGAACTTAATACGGTCTTCTACAACGTAGCATGGACATAGCATGGTCATAGCACAAGAATGAAGCAGTTGTTGTGCTTCATTGTCCATGTGAAGCACAACAACTGCTTGACCTAACAACAATGCATGGACATCCCCAAAACGACTTAGACATCCAATCTTTCCTGTCTATTTCATGCTTATAATACATGAAAGACCTTAAGATGTGTAATTTTTCCTGTTACCTTGTCAATGCCATTGTTACTACTGTACATATTTCTCAAGCTCTTTCTGCGTCTTATTTCAACCACGTCTTCACCAGGCTTTTTTTAACTTGTCCAAACCACTCCAGGTCAAGAAAGACAATACTACATCCATGCCAGTTTCTGCTGTGTAACTGCCATGTTGTACAAGTTCTTACTGCATTCACCATTTTTCTTAAGATGTAGTGGGAATGCAGCTTAGTGTTATAGCCTCCTAAAGAATATAAATTATGAGGTCAGTTATGGGCCCAGGGCATTCTGTCCCTGCATGTTATCTGGCTCTGCTAGGAAGACCCACAATTTGTCAACTCACAAATAGTGAAGGTGTACACCTGCTCCTAGCTAAACTTTTCGCTAGCAACTCTAAGTGCAGAAATCACTCCTTTAGACATAACGATTGCTTTGAGATGGCAGAAAAAACGCTTACAATGTGGGTAGTCCTTGGTTAGTCCACCTTAGTGTATTTAGTGTATTAGTAATGCTGTCTAAGCATTGTGTTTTTGAAGTTTGATAGATGCTTACCTACTTTTGTAATGCATATAGCCCCAAGCAAGCATATACCTACAATCATCAGTAAAAGCACTCTTAACACAGGACATAGCAGCAAAGTTTATATTAATTGACAAGCATAATTATATACATGGCACACTAGAATGATGGTGTGGCTAAAATGCTCAGTAAACCTAGATTCGTGCTGATGAACATGTGTCCTGTTGTAGGAGAGCATTTCCCTGAGGTCACTTTTTGAAATAGGAGGATGGATGCATTTTGGATGGACTACATCAGAGTTCAGGTAACATCATGTTAGCCAGACCCTACATCATGTGTCCTGGATCCCCCATGAAAGTTATCAATAAAATCCTTGCACTAAGGTATGGTACACCCCTGCCATCACAGGTGCCATGCACAAAAATCTAACCTTACTCAAGCCAAAGCAATCTTCATGTTCACTGTGACAGCTTGATTTAAGCCTGCAGTGAGATTCAGCATACATCTCTTTCCTTAAGCTGCTGAGACTGAAAGTGGTAGCTCGGTTGTATGTCATTATCAGCCTGAAAGGAGCTCTTAAGGGTAGTTGTAGACATAGCATCCATGGATTCATCTGATAAGGAACAAGGAGGATGCCTGATCACTGAGCTATATGGAAGACTCTGACCTCCAGAACTGCTGCCCTCTAAATAATCTGATCTCAATTCAAGATCATCCATCAGCTGAGCCATGTCTACAGTCAAGATGTTTCTTCCTTTCTAGACATTAACTGAGACTGCTTCTTGAGCTTTTTTATGGTGTTTATGGCCAGGAAGCTGGCATGGTGGTTGGTGATTGGTTGATTTCCTCCAAGGAATCTGATTTCCTCCCACAGACCAAAGACATACAGAGTAGCCTAATTGGCACTCCCAAATTGCCTGTATTGAGTAAATGAGTGTGTGCGTGTGTATGTGTGCAATGCCATAGGCATTCCTTGCGCTATGTACCCTGCCTAATGCCCCTGATAGGCTTCAGATAAACCAGCAAGCTTTTTAGTTTCAGGAGATTGGCCCAGATTAAGCTTTGTTCCAATGTCCAAATCTGCCTGTCATACATTATTGTCCTTGTTTTAACTGTGTTAGCTTCCCCGCACAGTTAATGCCACAAGTGAATGCCTCAAGTCAAGGTTGACGATCCTGTTGGTGTCTTGCTGTTCTGCCAGCCAGCCACATGCTTTGGCCACATGTTTAAATAACTTCAGGAAGACTCATAAGCATTTCTCAGGGTATGGATTCAGTGGCTGAATCATCCCCAGCTTGAACCACGTCCCGGAGCACCTGCTGATCTTTTTCCCGCACTTTAAACGGGGCCTTAAAGGGCTCTGTCTGTTCTGCCTGCAGTTGGAGGAGCTCTTGGTTTTGTTTTTTGTAGATAGGGGAGAGGGAGCAGATGATGGCAATGTATCTCTTTCGAACCTGGGTTTTGGATTTGGTGTAATGTATTTATGGGTATTTAACCCAAAGGATTGGAAGGAGGTTCTCAGTCTCAGTAGTGAATTAATTTTGCTGAATTTTCATGCTTATTTTATTTTGCTCTCAGCAAAGTTGCGAAGCACAGACACAAGCATGCACACACACTCTCATAGCTTTGTGTTGCTCAGCTCTGAGCTCTCTTCTACTAACACAAAAAGACATCAACAAATAAATTTGATAACGAGCCACAGATAAAAAGCACTATGTGTTACCTGCAGGCACTATCTGTCTGCAGGTAACAGTTAACCATGTCCCAGGTTCCACATACATGTTCTGAGACAGGTTGTTGGCTCTCCATCATGTCTGTTAAACACTGCAGTGCTCAGTGTGTTGGTGTTGAAGATGTTTTATCTCAGAACGTCTATGTTGTAGAAGAAGGCATTCAGGCTCAGGAGGCTCAGCTTTAAAATTAGATGCTGAAGAATAAATTTGGTAAACACTGAAATGAAGTCCATAAAAAGCATTTGAACATACGCCCAGTGTTGGTAATCTGTTGAATGATTGGGATGATATGCAAACTGCATGTGGTCCTGTAAGGAGGCAGCAAGATCTTAGTATGCCTCATGACGAACCTGTCATCTTTATAACAATGGGTATGAGTATGATGAGACAGTAATCATTGAGGCAGGACACTTAAGACTATTTGGGACAGGGGGCGAAGGTGGTGGCCTTGAAGTGCATTGGAATGATGGTACTGTTTAGAGGGATGTTGTAGAGATGAAGCACTCTGCCAGGAATATTGTCTGGCCCAGCAGATTTCCATGAGTTGACGCAATCAGTTTTCCTTTCATCAGCTGTGGTTAGATATAGTACTTGGTCCTTTAGAGGAGGGTTGGTCTTCCTCATCACTTCATCATTCTGTACCTCAAACCTAGCATAGAAGTTGTTCAGCAATCTGAAATGGAGGCATCAGTGTCAAAGTCAGGCAGTGCTTTCTTAAAATTAGTGAATGTCCTGCCACATGCTCTGTGTATCGCTGTTCTGGAACTATTGAACCATGTACTTCTTCAAACTTATGGAGTCACCAATGTTTTCAGCCTTCTTGAACATATACCATCCAGTGTGCTCAAAACATTTACAGTATGAAGAGCATGTACAATCAGAACAAGGTTCAGAACCAGTTTGGAGCATCTGACAGCAGTTTGTTTCCTGGGATTAGTATAACAGAGATGTGGTCTGAGTAGTTGAGATGGGGGTACACAATGGGAATGGTTATGTAAACAAGATCCAATGTGTTAACTCCTCTCTTTGCAAAGTCCATGTTGGTAGAATTTAGACAGCACTGACTTGAGATTTGCATGCAAATCTCCAGCAACAATAATCAGTTCGTCAGGTTCATCCGGTCCACAGAGCAGCTCCTTGGCACTGGGAAATTTGTACAATATGGTTACAATATGGTTAATAAATCCTGTAATAAAAAAAAAATCATGCATCTAACAGTCACAAACTCTACTATTGAGGGACACTAACTATAACCATGTTCATGAACCACTAGCCCAAAAGTATGCAACACTAGGCATTTTCTTTGCAGATGTCTGAACAGTTTCTTACATATATTATATATGAGATATATACAAGGTGACACAGAATAACGGGAATTTTTGAAATGCGTATTGATAAATTGAAAAATAAAAGTTAAATATACTTTAGTATTTCTACAAGTTTTAGGTTTCAATTACTATGAATAAAATGTATTTATTTTGTCACTTCTAGTTTTATTGGATTGTAAAAAAGTTCCCGTTTTTTTGTGTCACCCTGTATTATAAGAATATTGGCCTATGGGTAAAGACCTTTGGGCCAACTTACAGTATATATTAAGATTTAGCTCTAGTACTGGTATCTATATGAAACTTTGGTGACATTTAAATCAGTTGTTTTCAAATGTAGATAAAAAATTAAGCATGTGTATTGGATAAAAATAGAACCACGTATCACATATTAATATTATTTCAGGACACAATTATAGTATTTGTTCTATATTTTAAAATAAACACACACACACACTTATGTACAAATTCCAAAATAATTAAGATCAGAATCAATAAATTCTCCCAACAAGGTTGCAGTGGATCCTTCTAGTGTGTAGATTTTTTTTCTATTTAAATTAATCTTTATATAAATCTTGACCACAGTAATGACAAATCCAAGGGGGGTGGTGGGGGGGGAAGTATCTGCTCATGATCCAAAACATACAACATAATTCTGTCCCTATACATTTGGGAGGTCTACCACCAAAATTGCCATGTTGTTTAACACATCTAGATGTGAATGTCAGATAATTAAACCTGCAATGATAGTTGTTATTCTCATAGTTATGTTTTAATCTTCAACCCAAATGTATTCAGTCTCTCATTCTCTATACTGGTTATCTTGTACAGGGTCTGGAGCCTATCCCAGGGGACTCAGGGAATGAGGCGGGTACACTCTGGAGGGGGGGCAGTGCATCGTAGGGTGCAAAAGCACATACAAACACTCACTGACTAAAGGGAACTTGGAAATGTCAGTTATCCTACTCTGCATGTCTTTGTACCTGAAGAAAACCCACCAAGGATGGGGAGAACATGCAAACTTCATGTACAAGAACACAAGGTGGGAACGGAACATCAACCCTGGAGGTGCGAGCCACAATGCTAACTGTTACAACACTGTGCAGCATAAATGTATTCAGTGTATAGCAAAGACAACCGAACAGGGGACAGTATTTATAATATACTGCCAACATGTTATACAGTCCAGTATTCGTGATGGTAAAACATTGTCTAACATTTCTTTTCAAGGTCTCTTCTTTTGGCTAGTTCCTTAGAGCTATTTTGTCTCTCTGGCTGTGTTATGTGTGTGTCTCTCTGGTTGAATGCTCAGAGTTAGTGTGTCTCTCTGATCAAATATTCAGTTAGAGTATCTCTCTGGTGGAAAGTTCAGGTTTAGTGTGTCTCTCTAGTTGTCTGTTTCCTTCTGAGTCAATTTTCAAAGTGTTTCTGACTGAATGTTCAGGGTTATGTATCTTTCTAGCTGGAGGTTCAGAGTGTGCGAGTTTATCTGCTTAAATATTCAGATTTAGTGTCTCTCTGGCTGAATATTTAGGGTAGGCTTGTCTCTCTGGATGTTTCTTTCGGAATGATTGCTTAGGTTAGTGGTTAGGTTAGTGTGTCTCTTGCTGAATTTTAAGAGTGTGTGTGTCTCTTTGGGTTTGTGATTAGAGTTAGTGTGTCTGAATATTCAGAGATGTTTGGAGTTACCATTTCTCTTAGTCAGTGCATTTCTCTCTGACTCAATGTAGAAAGTTAGTGTCTCACTGGCTGAATGTTCAGAGTGTGTGTTTCTCTGGCTGAATATTCAGAGATAGTGGGTTTCTCTGGCTTAGTGTTCAGGGTTAGCATGTCTCTCTGGCTGTGTTTCTTTCTGAATGATTGTTTAGTTAAGTGATTATGTTGTTGATGTGTGTCCTATGCTGAATTTACAGAGTGGGTGTCTCTTTGGCTGTGTGATTAGAGCTAGTGTGCTTGTCTTCCTGCATATCCAGAGATGTGTTGATTTGTGCATTTCTCTCTGACTCTGAAAGTTCTTGTCTCTCTGGCTGAATGTTCAGAGTGTGTGTTTCTCTGGCTGAATATTCATGAATAGTGTGACTCTGGCTGTGTGATAAGAGTTAGTTTGTCTGTCTGGGAGAATATTCAGTATTAGTGAGTGTCCCCCTGGCTGTGGGATCAGAGTTAGTGCATCTCTCTGGCAGAGTATTCAGAGATGTTCAGAGTTGTGTGTGTTTCTGCCTTAGTGTTCAGAGTTAGTGTGTATCTCTGGCTGAGTATTCAAAGATTTTCAGTATCAGTGTGTGTCTGTGTGTGTGTCTGGCTGAATACTCACTGTTAGTGTGTCTCTGGCTGTGTCTTTAGAGTTAACATGTCTCTCTAGCTGAGTGTTCATAGCTGGACTTGATCCACCGCTCAAAGCCACCCACCGTATAGAGCCTCGGATGCGGGGCTTCTTCTGCATGTTGATATCATCTCTCAAATCGCTTTGGTCCCCATTAGCTTTGTAGTGTAGCAGTCATTCGGAACTGTGCTGTTTCATTTCAAACAGAGCTGTCTCTGGTGTTAAAAATTACCTCGTAGCATGTGTACAGCAAAGCCCCTCTGTTGAATTAACTGGTTTAGTGTTCGTTTGGTTCAGTTCAGTAAACAGTGTGGGTGTTCTTGTTCAGGACTAGTGATTTTGCAGTGTGACAACATAGACGGTGAGTGTGTGCATCTGTGTTTACACAGTCCGCATAAACAGACCTCAGCTTGATGTGGTTCAGGATTTTAAAAAAAGAAAGAAAATGGTTTATTTAGGTGTATTAGTTAAATCTCAGAAGCAGTCAGGTTTTAGTAGACTGAATGACAGTGACAGGTGATTACTATTGATTTAAATGTACACCCTGGAGGCAATCTGTTCCAAACCTGTACACCATTTGATGTGCATTCTTACATTGTGAAAGCAAACTTATAGATCTTGATGCTTAGATAAATGTTGTGTTGCTGGGCTGTGCCCTACAGGTGCGCTTATCCATTTATATATGTGTGTGTGACAGAGGGGAGATAGTGGGGAGAGTGGAGCAGAGATCCAGCTGAGCACATTACGCATCTGATTCTCCACGCACTACCGCCGGATCGCAGGAGAACACAGGAGGAGAGGCTGCTGTTGCTGCACATGATTTATTTGCTGCTACTTGTGGACTGAGTGGATTAGTGATTTTTCTTCGGCTCGCTGAAAGTCCGGCTCAGACTGCGTCTTTCGGATCGAGCTTTGAACGCAAACATGAACCAAACAGCCACCGTTTCCCAAGTGAAGTGTCAATCATCCAAAACCATAAAGGTAAGACTTTGGTGTTGTCTTTCTCTTTCTGCATGGCTGATTGCTCGGTCGTGGCTGCGGTGGTGATCCGGTGGTGAAGTTTGGCGACTCACCGCTCCAAAGTTGGCAGTTGATAATGATGAGGAGGATGCTGAGAGTGATGATGAATAGTTTTGCGCAGAGGATCTCCACCACCGCGCCTTTTGCCTGATCCACACCGCTGAATATCGCAGCCGTTATTCGGTCTCTTAATTCTATTCATGGAAATCTGTGCACTTTCCATTAAACCGGATTTACACCACGTTCTGGGCGTTTTATTTTAAAAATAAATAAATAAAATGCATGGTTATATTGGCTTGCGTGTGTGTTGCTTTATTATATAAACACGGTACCAGGAGCTGTATTAAAAGTGAATGCTTGGGCAAAGTGGAACAATGTTTAAGAAGCGTATTTGGAGCTGTCGGAATTCAATGCACGTCGAATGCAGCATCGAGGAGAGCGCGAGCGCGTATCACTCCCTTTGCAATGCGTAGACATAGCGCGTGTGTGCGTGCGTGCGTGTGCGCGCGCGTGTGTTGGGCGCGCTATTTCATATCTAAAGGATTAGTGAGGTGCATTAACACTGCAGAGAGCCTCTGCTGATAACTTTGCACAACCAGCACTCATTTCAACAGCTGACAATGAACTATCAGTCTTTCAGCATCCACACGGTATATTGCATTCTCCACCCCCCCTTTTTTTTAAATACATATGTACAGTAACTGGAGGATTATGTAAAAACAAAAAAAATGGCAGTGTAGACAGAGGTGGTGGTGTTCCACTTGCTGCTGGGGTTTTCATCTGACAGTGAGAGATGAGAGAGCGTTATGAGCTCTGTACTGCATGTCAGTCAATACTCTAAATTTTCATTGCAGTCTGACATTAATTTGTGTTGAAATGCACAACCACGGCAAGCATGAGAAAGGCAGGTCCATCTGCATAGGATGTTGAACGGTGAAGGTTTACTTTAACTCATGTCAAGAGGCTGTGTTGATTTGAAGTGTGTGCAATTGAATGAAATTACAGTATTACTATTAAATGACTGTATTACTATTGGACCTAGTGGGCTGTTATCATGGATATTCATCCTCTCCTTTATCCTCTCTGTGCTCATTAACCATATGACTAAACCTGAGATCTAGAGATGTTCGACGGATGAGCCGATGTTCAATCCGCCCGCTGTTCAGAGAGCTGAGTGCCTTCTTCAACTGATGAGCATGTCTCCTGATTGCAGCAGGCACACAGCATGGTCAGCTTTATTAGACCTGTTAGGTCTTGTGCCTGCTGATCTGAGCATGCCTGTTGGGTGAATGCAAAGGTCAGCTGTGACAGGAGGTCAATCAATGAAGAGTTCAGTCCAATTACAGTGAGCAAAGGATTTATCATCAGTCGGCGACTAAGCATCCTGTCTTATTCACACACACACACACACACACACACACACACACAAATCCTGGCAAACTATATTAATATGTTCTGTAATCTCAAAGCAGAAATCAGGATACGTAGGATTCACACCCACTGGTTATGGAAGCATGCACAAACACACTAATTGGCTCAAATCAAGTGCAAGATCCTGTGTGTACAGTATACAGAAATTATGGTAGGGCAAAGAAAGAAAATCAAATAAAGAAATGAACTGCATTTTAGGATCGTGATCTGGTCTGACTTTTAAAAGGACAATTAAAAATGAATGAATGATTTTTTTATGGTTCCAAAAATATTTTGCTCATTTGTTTATTTAAACCTTCAGTAATAATGTAGAAAGTGATTCCAGGTCTATGAGCAACATGACAAAATTCTGTTGCCGTTGCCTAAGAACTGAGAACTGTGAGAAAGTGTGAGAAAAGCCTTGAGCTGCAGAGAAGATTGCAGTATTACATTACGCCCATTGATCTGGGCTACACTGCCATTGTTTACACATTTATGAAGCTACCAAGGGCTCATCCATAAGTGGAATAATACCAAAAAGTAGGCTACTTACACACAAAAGATGTGGGAGATCATTTTTGAAGCAGCAAATAAGTTCCCATCAATGCTGTTACACCATTAGTGTGTGATTCTCATTGAGGCCTTTTATGCTCAATAACACATTTTTTTTGTCTACATGCACACACACCCACATACACACACACACAAAATACAGTCGCCAACTTTATAAAGCATCAAAGCATAACAAGTTCTTTATCACATATTTTCACATATTTTCCCCAGAAGAGTACATGGCTATTAGTATTTGTGGTTTTTGGCTTCTATCCGACTTTTTCTTCACACCATTCCACAATTTGCCACAGCCTTCTGCTAATAATGTTTAGACTTGGCTGCCTTAAAGTTACAGTCTGTGATTTTAGAACAAGCAAGTGATCATGCCTTTCTGCTTTGCTTGTAGTTATTTCACTCTCTTTATGCTCATTATAGATCAGTACAGATTTAAACCAGTAATCAGTAATCTAATGAAAATAGTTAATTCTGTAGTATCATCCAGTTCGATTCAAAGAGAAGGTGATGAATTATTTGATATTTTAGCTAGACACGCTGCTCTATGTTGCTATTTAGTTTTGGTGCATCTTAAAGATAAACTGTCAAGTACAAATAATACTACATTCCTGTAGTGTACATTTTCCATACTTTTTATTCTGTATAAGAGCCAATCCTAATAAACTCAGAGCACAAGCCAGAACACACCCTGGATGGGGTGCCAACTCATCTCAGAGCACAGATGCACACACACACACACACACACACACTACGGGCAGTTTGGAAAACCCAGTCAGCCTATAACATGTCTTTGGTCTGGAGGGAAACTAAAGTAGCTAGAGGAAATGGGGAGGCATGGGGAGAACATGTAAATTACACACACACACACACACACACACAGACTGAAGGTGAAAATCAAACCTCCAGACCCGGAGGTATGCGGCAGCTGTGCAAATCATTGAACCCCACAAAACACACATATAAGGTGTAATGAGCAGTAAAGATGTAGTGATCAAAAGGTGTAGAAAACTATAGAGACATCTGTTTTCTGTCTTGATCAAGTACAGTACAATGGATATTTTCTTTCTGGACATTGCCACCAGGCTCATTTTTAAAAAGTGAAATGTTCACACCACAGCTAGCCCTGACTTAAAGCCCAAAGTCCCAATCTAATAACCCAGAAGCCACCACACAGTAGGAGTCTTGCTTATTAGAGCCATTTAAAAGAATATGACCTGGTTCTCCAGAAATTATTAAAACAAACTTTGTACTTAAACACACTTTTCATGGCAGTCCTTCAACAAAACCTTTTTTTGCCAGCACAAGGTTTATTGTATGACTGGGAAGCATGTATATGGTGTGGCAGGCAGTATATTAGAGACATGCAGCATCTTTGAGTGGTCCACAAATCAGAGATTAGTTTCAGCTGTGGTGAACTAAGCATGCTACTTAGAACTGTCTATCAGTTTGAGGAATCTGTTATAAGGAAAAAGCATTTGCTGAGCACTTAGAGAAAAATATAGCAAAAAGAAGCAAGGAAAGAAAGATGGTTTTCCGTCCCCATGCTGTTGTATATTTTCTGAAACAGAATGCAAAGTTCAGGTCTTTTTTCTCTATGAATGGTGCATTTGCTTCTCTCCATTGACATCAAACACAGACTTAGATTTTTCTATTTGTTTGTCGATGTGCATGCCGCGAATTTTGTGTTTCTTTAAAGGTTTTGTTGTATTATTTGAAAGGTCCAGAAAAAGAGGCAAGACAAAAGTGGTCTCCCAGTGAATGTAAAAAAAAGTGTTTTGGGGCATATATTTTTCAACACCATCAGATAAAAGGTTAGTATGGGCAGCAAAGTGACAAATCTGTACTCCAAACTGTCACCATAACTCATGCTACACACCACTGAGGTGTCTTCAACTCTACAATTTCCCTATGTTTATAGGACAACATGCAGTAATTTCCTGTGGGGATAAGGATGCTATGATATGGACGGATTAAAATCAGTTGGAGCACTGGAGCAAGTATTTTGGTTGCTCTGGGGAGCATCTCTGAACATCCCCCTTGCCAGGCGAAAGATAAAAATCGGAGTTAGTAAGTGAGTGCAGGAGGATTTAATGATAAGAGGGCTAATAAAAATAAATAAATAAAATAGACGTGATTAAAGATCGTTTGCTACAAGATTACAAGCAACAGAAAGAGGTTGTCATACAGAGTTTAGAGATATACATCCAGTTCTTTGAAGCCTAAGTGAAACTGGTTCATAATTAGGGTTAGTTTTTTTTTTTTTTTTAGGGGTTAGGAGGGGAGGATTTATGTGTTACTGGATTCAGTTAAATAAAGGCCAATCACCACATAGAAAATACTATACAGTATGCTTGCACATTTCTGTTTTCACCCTGCTTAATTCTGGGATTTGGGCGTGTGTTCTGTCTACATTGTAGTTGAACACTTATTTTCAGAGACTCATATTTGATTAATGCAGTATGAACTTGTTTTTGATGCAGCAATCACATTACTGCATTTAATGCTTTCGTTGCTGCTTGTTAAGTAATTATAGAAGATAATTATAGAGCTTTAAAATAGCCCAAAGATGCTTTAGAACAATTATAAAATCACTAAGACATACTAGTGAGAAGATGCAGATTAACAAACATGAATAAGTCTGGTTTGTTGATTGAGGGTCAGGGAACTGCTTAAGTGAAGTCAAGGGTAAATATTTGTTTTAGATGCAAGAATAGTGAGCAGGGTGGATTTGAATGCGGAGATTGGAAAGGAAAAAGGCCAGGGACATAAAAAAGAAGCAGGATTTGTGTTGTGAGTAAGGAAAATATTCAATAAGTTGAGATACAGTATTTTGCTTTATGGGAAGCCAGGTTCTTAAATATTGCTGTAAAATTGGGTAGAGATCAAGTATTTGTGAGAAGCTGAGCAGCTGAATCTTTGTCAATTTGGAGCCTTAGGAGAGAAACAGAACAGATAGTGGTTTGATAGTTTTTGTTATCAAAACACTTTTTTTTACATTCACTGGGAGACTACTATTGTCTTGCCTGTTTTTTTTGTTTGTCGATGTGCATACTGCACAAAATTTGCAGCATGCACATCGACAACCAAATAGAAAAATAAAAGTCTGTAGACAGAATTGCAATGATCCAAGTGGATAGAGACAAATGCATGAGTGAAGGGTACATCAAAGTGAGAAAGACAAGCACTGAGTTTCTCAATGTTCTGAAAATGAAAAAAGAGCTTTTCACTACAGAGCTGATATGGTAGTCAAAGGAGAGAGTATGCTCTAGAATGACTCAGAGGTTGTGACCAGAAAATGCTTGAAAATACAGTAGGCGTGTTATCAATGTAAAGGATTTTATATTTATTTTTCTAAGAATTGCTTTTGAGCTACAGTGTTAAAGTTTGAGAGTTTTTGTTATTCAAATCAAATATTCTGTGGACAGGCAACAGTATAGGCCAGTAGCAGGTATTAAGTAATATTTAATTTAAGTCTGATTGTCATCAAAAATTTCAGGGAAAGTTAAGATTAATGCCTTGTGTAGAGTGGCTAAAAAAGGCCAAATATAAATTCTAAAAGGCAATGGACTGTGAACAGAGCGTTGAGGACCGCCTTGTGTAATAGTTGAGAGTAATGGTTGTGGTGTTGTCCCCTAGGATGGTATGGAAATGTTTTTTGGCCTGCAGATAAAGAACTTAACTAGTTCTCTTTGCTGTGCTCAGTTCACAAAGAGTGAGTGGTACATTATATCAATGACTATGTTCACATCTCATAAAAATATTCATAGAAATTACTAAGTGAGCAGAAGTAGCCATCATCTGTCTTGGATGTATCTTTTTATTCCATTCTGAGGTCTGCACATTTTTTGAATCAGTGAGTTTTTTTTTTTTTAAATTGCCTGACGCTTACAATCCATAGACATCATCCACATGGATTGCTAAAAGTTGTTAAATCCCAGAATGCCATGTTTCAGATCAGGTATTTGGTTTGGCTACTAAATTTTTTTTTTTTTTACCAATTTACCTTGAAATTCCTAATAGTTACTTTACTAGTATATTTCAGTCATGTTTTTTTTTTAAAGCAAAAGCCATCAACTGTTTTTTTTTTTTTACTTTATCCTGCTGCCATCAGCAACCACAATGTCAATAAAGACAAGTCTTGCCAGCAGCACATTTAGCTATGTACGCATTATCCTGACTTCTCATCAGAGGACTTAACATCTTGATTCCAGAAAAAAACTAATCTGATTTCTAATGCAACACACTCATCTGATTTCTAATGGTTTCAGTCATCCACACCCCTATTGTTTTCCTGTTTATTCCCAATGTCGGGTTATTTTTAACAAGCAAACAAGTGTTTTTTCTTTTTTTTTGTAGATCTGTTGGCTATTTTCCATCTTCAATGAAACCATTACCTGCAACTGCAAAAATCTCTGACACCTGACATTGACTAAATGTCTTCTGTTATAGTGAAATCTAATTCTGAGTTTGGTTTTGCCAATTTGTTCTTGCATATACTGCAGTTTTCTTGGACGATAACAACTTCCTTATTAAAAAGTCTGACCTGCAGATTTTGATTTTTCTTTTATATAAAACTGTAATTGATAACCTACAAAATATTTTTGCAACTTTTCTTAATAATTCTTTTGTACAAAATAATTACAAAATGTATTACAAAACATAGTATTACAAAATGTAATACTATGTTCATAATAAAACATGGATTATTAAATATATTTTACATTTTCTCTAAAACTGAATGAAGTTACAGGACTTTAACGTTTTCAAAATAAAGGGAGCTCTTTTCTATCACTGGTCATGGCGGATCATGCAAAAACCCTGTGGATTACAGTCATTCATTGCACAATCAGTGAGTCTGACTTTAAAATTAAAGTCTTTTAGATTTAATGAGAGACTGCCAAGCATCTATATGCCTGTGAAGGCAATAAGATGAGTTAATAAACATTTTTTGTAAATATTCATAGGACTTTAAGTGATAAACACTTCCTCAATGATGATAACAAAAATAATTGATCGCATTTGAAGCCTTATTATTTTATAGCTTTGTGAGTAAGGCTTTCACATTTTGAATGCTTCTTCAAATGTGGCCTTTCCCCTAAAATGAAGGGTGTAGTGGTGCATTCTTCATGGCCCAACCAGACCCAAGGATATTAAAGATAAATATATATAATATAATCATAAATAAAATTTAAACTTTCAAAAAATAGTAATAAACAAAGGCGTTTATGTGAAATGGACTCCACGAGAGACAGATTTTCATAAAACCAGGTTAAGTGTTACACAGCATTAACCAATAGCAGTTTGATTCTGTGGACAAGATCGTCAGTTCAGCCTCTGTGGTCACGCATTCAGCAGAGACTGCATACTCTTCAGCCCCTGAAATGGGACACACCCAACAACAGAAGCAATGTGGAACACAAGGGAGAAGATGAATGCATAACTAAACCTTTTATTTAATTTGTGGTCTAGTGAACTTTTCCCCTATGAAAGTATGAGAAGAATAACCAAGAGTGGAGTACATGAATACATGGAGTACAAGTGGGTGCATGAGTACATGGTTCACTATCAGTTAATTATAATTTTTTTGAGTATACTATGATTAAAGTAAATTATAGAATATAATAATAAGCATATTTAATTATATTATATATTTTCTTTGAGTATCTTTAATCATCATTTTTGAGTCCAAATTGACCCTATTTGAAAGTGATGGGCGTGTCAGGGTAAGAAGGGAAGTGCATGAAGTAATGCACCCATCTATACAATCCTCTGGAAACAGTGTTTTGTTCTGGGGTTGCTTCAGTTGCTCAGGTTGGCACCCCATCCAGGGAGTACCTCGTCCAGTGCCCCGAGTCCCCTAGGATAAGCTCTAGGTCTCCTGCATCCCTATGGTGATAAGCGGCATAGAGACTGAGTGAGTGAGTATGTCTTTATTTTTTAACCACTGCATACTGAAAAACAATATAATTTTATATGGAATTTATTAGAAAAAAATCTCTTTGTTTAAAATGATTGTCTATAAACACATTGTGTTTAGTCCTTGGCAAACTGATTTACTAGTGAGATATTTTAAAGTGACTTAAATCAATGCCTGACTCCACACCTTTGATGTGAATACAATCTGAACCTCAGCAGTTCTCTATGTATTCACAACTTCACACTGTGCTGGAATTAAATGCTGACTAAACTATCTTACTGAATATCTTCTTATAATGAACTGCATTTTTGTGATTCAAAATGTGTCTCTAATGCCTTAGCTAGGACACCTTGTCCATGTATTTAAACGCTTGCTTTCAGATTGTACATCCTTTGAAAAGTTTGATATTATAATTAATTGAATATGGAAATGTGACATTATAATGAATTCTATTAAAGCTTATAAATGAGAGGAAAAAAAAGAATTCCAAATCAAAGTAAGCGTGGTCTTGACCATGATGAATGCAAATTCAAAGCACTGATTCAACCAATTAGAGATCAAAGAACTCTTCGTTCTTGCCAAAGAAAGATAAAATTGCAGAACTGCTAAACTTCCCAGAAATCAATGCAACTAGCAGTTTATGTTTTTGAAATGGTATAACGTTGTGTATAAAAAGTAGTATTTGCCTATTTGTATATGCACATTAAGGGTAGCCATCTGTCCCTCCTCAGCAACCCCTGTGCTTCCTCCCTATTTACCAGCTGGTCTTGAACCAATGCCATGTTTGTATTATATAGTGATTTGTGTTTTTCCTCTTAGTAGAACAAATTCAAAATGGCTACTTCGTTCTGTTTCCCTTAGCAATATTATATAAGGGTAATCTGAAGCAACCGGTATTCCCATTTTCAACAGTACTGTTTATATTAAGATTAGGCTTTAATCAAAAACTGCATCAACATACAGATCACACTCCTTGCTTTTATGCTTTTAGAAAGTAAAAAGATTAAGTCTACCATCATGTAGGTTTCATTACTTTGCCACTCTGGGGTAACCTCATGAGGCAGACTTCGAGCACTCTTTAGAGAGTCTGAGACATTCTGTCAATAAACATAGCCGTAAACGTGAACAAAGGACATGGCATGTAACAACAGGAAATCTTTTTTTTTTTAATTCTTTTTCCTTCCTTTGTAGCATATTGACAAATATTAAAGATTACACGGTGGATGAAAATTAACTAGTCAATATTTAATGTCTAAAGAACTTGTAGTATCACCCAATGGAGCACCACCATGTTTCACTCTTACTGTGCATGCTCTCATTCTATGCTATGGCTAGGCTATGCTAAGGAGGTGTACAGGTCAAAGCCTCACACACCGGATGGACATGGAGGCACAGATGCAGGAGGTTCTAAGCAATATCCCAAATGATTTCCTTTAGAAGACTGTGCATTACATCCCTGGCCGTTTATGGAAACTGCTTGACGCCAGTGGTGCCTATGTCAAAAATAAAAAATTTGCCTTAATTTTTCTATGTAGTAATGTACATGTACAATTTGTTTCAGTAAATTTGTATTAGAAATATGGACTTTATTACCAATTTTTAATGCCTAGTTACTTTTCATCCTGTACATTATAGGCATTGGTGTCTCAGTGGTAGGTTTATTGCCTGTGATGTGGAAGGCTTTGGTTTAATTGCCAGCCGATGCCCAAACCCAGCCCCTGGATGCGGTGCCTGTCCCAAGCCTGAATGAATTGGGAGGGTTGCATCAGGAAGGGCATCTAGTGTAAGACCTGTGCCTATGGTTGTATGGATTGGATGGTCCGCTGTATCAGCCCCTTGATGGGAGAAGATCAACAACAACATCTACATTACATTATCCTGAAATAAGGATAAGTCTCTCATTACTAACTGCTTAAAAAGCTATACTATAGCTTAGACAACAGTAGGTCATGAGCTAAAGTGTCAGGACCATGCTCTTTGTTTTACTGCTGGAAACTAGCACATAAAAGTGTGTATGAACAAAACAGTGATAAGACAATCAGACTCGACCCTTTAATAAAAAAAACAACACATTAAATATATTCTTATTGCAGTATTTGTGATTCTGTTGGTAACTGTCAGTTGATCCTGTATGTTTTATTATTTCCAAATAGCATTCGCAGTTGTAAACTAGTTCTAACATCACAGGAACATTACAGGCACAATTACAATGAAAAATGAATCTGCCCTTGTGTAGCCTTGTGTTCCATATTGATATTGACGCCAGCGGGGCCTATGTCTGTTTTATTAAAAATTAAGTTTGTAATCTACTTAAGTCGAATTAATTCTACTTAATTTTAATTAGTTAAACCTAAAAATAGCAGTTTTTACCATTATAAACATTATTTATTTTTGTTCAACTTCCATGTTTTACCTGAGTGGAAATTTTTACACTTAATATCAAGATGTTGTTGCATGATTTTTTTTTTTTTTAGTGTACAGTGGTATTCAAATAAAACAAGAAGAAAAATCACTAACCTCAAAAATGAGAGATAATGCTCAGATTTTGCTGTTAGCTCCTAAAATAACAGAGAAAAAAAAAAACCTTCCTCACCTTTTTCAACAACATTCAATCTCTTATTAATGAGAAATCCAGCATAGAAGTGGTGGAGATTGAAAACATGAAAGCAGAATGCAACATTGCTCTATGATGCAGTTGCACTGAAACTTGGATCGATTGGTTAAAGATATAGCACTAGATAACAAGCACAATACTATTTGATGACATTATTAATATGGAAGTTGAAACTTCAGAACCTGATCTGTTTGAGCGGAGTGTACATGTGAGGAGATACGGTAAGAGAACTGGACAGACTAAAGGACTAATGGACTTCTGCATTGCTCTCCTTAGGTAAAGAAAAAAACAAATGATAAATCAGCAGGTAGCTGAGCAGCTTTATAGGTAATGGTAGGAGAGAATACAAAATAATTCAAGGAAAGAATTTGAAAATTAGAAAGTAAAGGAATTCATTAAAGAAAACGTGTAAAATGAAGAAGATTAATATGCAGGTAATTTCTCCAAATGTCCCGAAGCTTTTGCCCTGAAAAGTGTAGGAGAAAAAAAAGCCTAAATCTAGGCCTACCTCATGGAAAACCTTTAAAGGTTTAGGCAGAACCATATAATAGAGGATCAGAAAGGCAACGAAGAAAAAAACTGTTATGAATTTGGAACCCTAAAAGCATCCGGGGGAACCACGGAGTGTTGTAGGGTTGAATCTCTGGTTGATCTCTGAATTGGAGAAGGAAAGGCTTAGGTGAAAAAGGTCTCTCTCTCTCTCTCTCTCTCTCTCTCTCTCTCTCTCTCTCACACACACACACACACACACAGTAATGTTCACTTTTATCTAATATTTTGTGTGTGTGTGTGTGTGTGTGTGTAAGAGAGAGAGAGAGAGAGAGCAAGAGAGAGCGATTCACACAGTCAACTTGAGGCAGGAAGTCATGCTGAGCACTGCTGTTAGCTGACACACATGGCAGGTGGCAGTTATGTTTTACTGTGCTTATGGCAGAGAGAAGCTCAGGCCTATAAGTGCCTTTGAGAATGCTGTGACTAATGAAGTATTTGTACACTCTCGTCACAAACACCCAGAAAGTCAACCTCACGCAACAGCTGTAATTATGCATGAGCGAGTGGTCGGGTTGGATGTAGCTGGGCAACTGTTGCCATGGTGAGTAAACAGGGGTGATGGTAAGAGGTGGGGCAAACTGAAGAGAAGCAGTGTGTGATGAGGAAGGGCAGCTCTCTGATGTACTGAGGGTCGTACAGTAATGCACTATAACTCTGACAGACATTAAGTGCAGGCTTGGAGGTGGAGTTAGGGTAGTCTTGAACTTCAGTCCCTTCCAATGTTATCAAGACTTCTCCTGGATACAAGAAAAAATGTATGATAACCAAATGAAACTGAAGGTGCTGAGAAATGTAGATATTTTGTCTTGGATTATTGGGCGGCATGGTGGTGTAGTGTTTAGAACCGCGGCTTTGCACCTCCGCAGTCAAGGGTTCGATTCCCACCATGGTACTGTGCATGTGGAGTTTCTATGGTCTCCTCGTGTCCAAAGTCCCCTTGGCTAGGCTCCTGTACAGGATACGCAGTATACTATATAAGATGAATGATTGTCATAGATTATTATTCGGATATTTATTTGAAAGCATATTCTGCCTCTCCTATAAATTAGTCAGTAACAATATAAAGAAACAGGAAAGGTATACATGGGTATGGGTGTAACCAGTTATGATGACACTGAGCTTTGAACCTCAGTAATTTTCGTAAGAGGTTAAGTTTGATTTGGACACATTGATGTTCTGGTCACTGGCTGAGCCTTTTAGGCTACAAGCTGTTTAGTTGTCTATACACACTTGCTTGACTTATCTGTTCAACCCAGGATGTTTAATATGGACTTTTCTAAAATTTTGTTCTGTTTACTATTTGAAAACAAGATATACACCTGTGTGAAGACTGCTTTATTCATCCAGAATTTGATCAATGTTGCTGTTGCCACTTTGGTTGAATCTGAGTGTTTTCGATCACGTCAAGACCACTGAAGGTCACCAGTTATGAGTGTTAACGGCAGCAATATTTTTTTTCTAGGCTTAACAGTTATAGAGTGCAGCAGTAAGAGATGGCCTTCCTAACAGCTGTTATGTAGGCTTCTGTATATTTCCCTATAGTGCAGCTATGGGCTTTACTTTCTATTACATATTATTAAGCTAAGCCTATAAGCACTTCACACATATTCTGTTGTAAAGCCTGTACAGGAGTTATTATTCTCAGGAGAGGTTATGTTGTACTTGTTCATGTATATTTGTAACTACATTGTATTAAGGGTTATAATGCTGCTACTGAACACACACAGACTGAATGTGAAATCTGTTGTGATATTAGTATGTTGTGCAACATCTCTCTGATTTGTTTAGTATTGCATTACTGATAAAAGTCTATGCATGGCTGTCAGTGTGGATGTGTGCATGAGTGTGTATGTGCGCTCAGATGTGAACTAATGGTGTTGATCAGTGCCACTTGTGGGATTAGCAGGTTTTTAGAGGTGGTGTGATGCTTCACTGATTGTGGCTCCATTTTACCTCCTCGCAGCAACACAAACACACACACACACACACACACACACACACACACACACACCACACACACTTAAACTGTCATACTCATACTGCTGTAAAAAATATGTCTCATGGCAAACTAGCACAGAGCATGCTAGAACAACCATACCATGAGACACATGCACATTACTTGTGCAAGAATGATCACAAACCCTGATCCTAAAGAGCTGCCTTCCAACAGATAATCAGTTTACCTGTTGAGTTTGATTAGGTAATGTAAATAGGGGCTGAAAATGAAATATGGAGAATGGTCAATCTTACAGGAACAATGATTATTGTTATATTATAAACAGCTAAACATTAAACAAGTATTCTGCGTGTGCTATATAGTGCAACAGAAATACTAGCAAATGTATGTAATACATGATGCATGCATTACCGCATCACCTTAAAAACATTCTTCTCAAGATAAAAAAGAAACCCAGGTTATATGAGCCCTCATGTGGGCGAAAATAGAACTACTTATTTAATTTCTACTCTGTGTCTTTAAACTGGAATAGACTGTACAAGCATACAGAACATAAACCCCCCACAGTAAGAGTGAAAATTTAAATGCAACTCAGAGCTTTACAGTGTAAAGATGAAAATGAAGCAAATAAACAAAAGAGTTCCACACAAGCAGATTGTCAGCTTATTGGATTAGTGTCATCATCTGGCACTACAGATAGGTATAGCTGTGTATCATCTCTATAGCGATGAATATCGACTTAATGCCTTTTAATAAATTAAACTAAGTGACTAAACAAAGTCATAGGTAGCATATACAAAGAAAATAAAAGTGGGCCTATTAATGAGCCTTGGGAGACACCACAGAGCATGTCATGCTTCTCTCAAACTATAATCTTAATAAAAATGAATACACCCCGTATTCCGGATGTTTTTTTTTATTTGAGTAAAATGAAAACTAAAAGACACATTTCAAATCACATGAGTTAATATTTTGTTCACAGTAGAACATAACAAATGATTAAACAGAGAAATTTCGCTCTTTTATCCACTAATTGAGCTCAATTCAAATTTGATGCCTGCTAGATGTCTTAAAAAGTTGGCACGGGGGCTAATAAAGTTGGCCTAAGGGCTAATAAAGCAAGACATTTTGAAACTATAAGCTGGGAGAACATCTAGCATCAGGTCTGTAACATGATTAGTTTAAAAAAAATATGTCTTTGAGAAGCAGAATCTCTCAGAAGTAAAGATGGTGCAGAGGCTCTCCAATCTGTGAAAAAAGTGCATAAAAAGGTTGTGGAATATTTTAAATGTTATTTAACATCAAATTACAAAGGCTTTGTAAATCTCATCATCTACAGTGCGATACTCCATCAACAGATTCAGAGAAACTGGAGAAATCTCTGTGTGTAAGGGACAAGGACGAAGACCTTTGTTCGAAGCCTGCGGTCTTCGTGCCCTCAAACGACACTGCATCACCTTTGGACCATGTCATGTGTCATTGACATGGTCCAAAGGCACTTTCATGTACCAAGGCTCATTTAAAATATACTGTTTCAAAGTGGAAAAGTGTTCTATGGTCAGACGAGTCCAAATTTGACATTCTTGTTGAAAATCACGGATGCCTATGCCCTCTGGGTGAAAAAAAAGAAGGAAGACCTTCCAGTGTGTTATCAGTGTTCAGTTCAAAATCTCTGATGATATGCGGGTTCATAAGTGCATATGTTCTGGGCAGCTTGGATCTTTTGGAAGGCACTTTAAATTCTGAAAAAGATTTTAGATGATGTATATTTCAGGGAAGGACCTTATGTATATCCGCAGGACAATGCAAAATCACATACTGCAGCTATTATAACAGCATGGCTTTGTAGTAGAAGAGTCCGGGTGCTGAATTGGCCTGCCTGCAGTACTGCTCTTTCACCAATAGAGAACATGTGGCGCATCATTGAACGAAAAATACGTCAAAGACGACCATGAACTCTTCAGTAGCTGGAAACCTATATATTTTTTGAGACCTGTATCAAGCATCAGATTTAAAATTAGCTCATTTTGTTTATAATATAGTAAAAATGTTCATTTGTTATGTTCTCTATGTTCTATTGTGAATCAAATATTGGCTCATGTGATTTAAAAGTCTTTTAGATTTTCATTTTATTTCAATTTAAAAAAACGTTTTAAAACTTTTCCGGAATTTGGGTTGTACATAAGCAAACCAGTTTGATACAGGACATCCTTAGTGGCAGTTGCAGGCCTAGATAAAAATGTGTCAGGAAGAGTATCCGTTGTAAAATCCTGTGCCAAATTAAACATGGGAATCAAGTGATCCTCCCCTTGACGGGAGCTGCCCAAAGAACAACATAGGAAACCAATTTTAAACATTAGCATATAGACCTAACAACAATGTATGTTGTAAAGGCAGACCTGTGACCTGGGCACACCAAACCATCAGCACTCCTCACACTCGTGCTCCACAAGTGCTGAAAAGACAGCGACCACTTCAGCACACCTGATATTTTGGACCAGCATGCTTGAATTGTTGGGCAGGATAACCACAAAGGACTAGCACAGAATTATCATCACTGCTATCTTCACTGCCATGAGGAGCCTGGAGAGGATAAAAGGGTGACTTAAGCTCACTCAGTGCCATTCTTTTCCACACATATCCTCTCTTGGCCATAAGCCATGGCTCTTCTTCCGGGAGAGAAGAATTTCAGTGCCATCGTTTCCCAGCCTTGTTACCAGGCCACTATGTGCTGACTTTTCCCGTCTGCCCCCATGCCTCTGAGCATGAGTGGCACTGGTACACATGCACTAATAACTACATTATTATGTTTCAAAGTAATTGGAAACATAAACCAGTTCATTAATGAAGTGATATAATAATGTTTTTTTTTTTTTTGCTTGCAGTGTTATTATTCATTGTATTGTTCAAGTCAGGCAGTGGCTTATTGAATATGCTTCAGAATAAAATTCAGGAAATTAAAGTCATATAAGCACAATCATTTGAGATAGAGAACATAAGCTAGTTGCTTTAAGTATTAAAGAATGGAGTGTGTGCTGTTCACATGGGAAGTTTGTTTAAACATGATTAATATTCAAAGTTTTTTTTTGCAGAGAAACTAAAATTAAGAGGGGGTTAAAGGGAGAAAAAAGATTATATTGCTTAGGAATTTACACGTACACTGAATAAAACAATGTGGCAGCTGCTGGGGTCTTGAGCAGTGTGTTTCAGTTAGGTGGTTTCTGGACACTTTTACAATACAGTAGCAAGCCTATTGGTTCAGACTTAATTCACAGTCTTATGGTTTTGCTGCTATCTTCTGTGACATGCATTAAAAAGAATGTAATAAGTGAGTTTCTGAAGGATCATGAGCTGTCTAATAGGCCTAGAAAGTAGATAGAAAATCTGGATAGAAGTAGCTAACAGCTCAAAATGAAATATAAAGCCTCCGAGTGGCGCAGTCGTAAAGTGCTCGCCCTATCATCTGGAGATCGCTGGTTCGAACCCCAGTTGATGCTGTTTTCCTCTCACAGCTGGAGGCACAGAGAGAGCTGATTGGCCGAGCTCTCTCAGGGGGGAGAGATGAGAGGTACTTGCGCTCCCACATTAATCACGGCTCTACAGCCAATCAGGGGCGTCTGTGAGCTCGCGCACGCGG
>JAQMYJ010000036.1:21314379-21342629 GCA_030014305.1 Clarias laeviceps | reverse complement strand
GGAAGGAGGTCTCGTGAGATGGCCTGGAGCATTGTGGAAGGGATTGGGTCTAATGAACAGGTGGTGGGGTTAGATGATGAGATGATCTGCTGAATCTCATCAGATGACAGTTAGACCTGTGCCATGAATGAAATCAAAATGTTGAGTAGAAAGGAAGTTTTTTTGTGTGCCAGATTACATTACAGCAGCCAGCGCCAGTTTGGAGAAATATAGTGCTTTTACCCTCATAGTGGGAGTGGCTAAATGCATCAATCAACAGAGCCAATCAAAGCGATAGTTTACTGTATATAAACAGAGTATGCAGAAGACACAGAAACGACCGTAACGCCCTTACAAACACCTAAATCCAGCAAAGCTTACTCCAAAAAAAGCAGAGTACCTTATGAGAACTGAACCTACAAAGATGTATGGACAAATCATTGTATGTTTATTCCTCCAGCAAGAAGTTTCTCATATGTTCTGAAACCATGGCGCTAATAACACATAGTCATGTGGAGCGCCACTATGAGAACACGGGTTGTTAGAGCAAACATATCCACAGCAGTCCAAGGGCATGTAAAATACCAGAACTGAGAGTATTAAGCGCTAAAATCAAAATGTTAAGCAGAAGTGATGTTATGAACAGTTATGTGCCATTTAATAATCTACTTTAATCAGGGAGTGTGTGGCTGACGACAAAAGAAGTCCAACTCAGCAACAAGGTGTAAGATACTCAACCGTACAAAATGTTATTTCTTTGTATTAATAAGTTAGGCCGAGCGTTCTGTCATACAGAACGACAGGCAAACATGTACAGTACGTGGGCTGATCAGCTTTAACCTTTTAACTTTACAAACTCTCTTCCTATCACTGGAGGGTACTAACGCTAGTATTGAATACATTATTGAGTGCATTTCTTGAAAACAGTTTGTACTAGTGCATCCCTTTGTCATGGGATAATCTTACCTGGACACTGTACAATTTTTAATTTGTTTTTGCTGCTGTTGTTGTCATTATTTTTAAAAAGTCTCCCCACCAATTAAGTAAAAGATTGAAGGAAGGAGATGGTGAAAGTCGACACGATTTAAATAACTTCATTAATGGTGTGGAATCCAGTGGGTGCTTCAGCAATTATCACTGTGACCCAGAGAAATTAGCTGCCATTAGTGGCCAAAATTATTGAGACAAAATGAAATTCAATGTTGTAATTAAATTTCTCGAAATTTCTAAATAATGACCACCAACATCTTAAGAGTAATATGGTATTTTATGCAATAAAATAGCTATAGAACAATCATTAATCAGTATGTAGTAGTTAACTCTAATTAAATTTGTTCTTCAAAACATGCTGGATTTGGTTGGGTAGAATAAAAAAAACATCTGTAGTACTCTGGTGTAACTTGTTCAATCCATGTCTGCTTGATTGCTTCCTTGATTGCTTCATGTGCAGAAGATGGGTTCTTAACTGCTATTGCCTTCTTCACCGCTATCCAACAGCCCCAGAAGCTGAATACCATGTTACACAGCCGGTTTTTCACTAGTTGTTCAGTTAACTAGCACATATCTTTAATTAGAACTAATTCTATGTAGTTCTAGTTAGGGAAGTTATAATACATTTCATAGGCTGCCATTATCCTTTTGGCAAAATACTGTAGGGATGAAACTTAGCAAAATCTTTATTTGTGTCAGCTGAGGAGCAAAGGCAATCAAACAAAATGTGCGACACCTGGATGCTCTTCTATATACTGTAGGCCCCCCGAAAGCCTCACTCAGATCTCTCCAAGATTTTGAATTAATGATAGAAGAGTCAGAGTGTTGAGTAAAGCCTTCTACAGCACATCCCAAAGATTCTCAAAGGAGGTGAGGTCAATCCATTCATGTGTGAAAAGGTGTCTCATAATCCCTGAATCATTCTTTTACAACTTGAGCCAGATGAATCCTGGTATCATCATCTTGGAATACTCCCATGTATGCATCAGGGAAGAAAAAATCCATTCTTAGAAAAACTGGGTTATTCAGTATATTCAGGTCATCAGCTGACCTCATTTTTGGGCACATAACATGATGGAACCTAAACTTGATCAACAGAAGCAACTCCAGATTAAACACAGTAGGCACAAGGCATGATGGGGGCATCACTTTATCCACCTATCTTCTCACCCTGATGCAACTCATTCTCACCACATGACCTTTTTCCAATGCTGCATAGTTCATTCTTTTTTTAGCTTTACTGATGAGTGGTTTCCTTAAGGCTGGACAGCTGTTTAGTCCTAATCCCTTGAGTTCTCTTCACAGTATGTGTGTCTGTTTTCTTCTTTTTTTCATCAAGCTCATTCATGATGTTTTACTAACCACATTTTTTCTCAAAGAAAATGGCTCACAACTATCCTGCCAATAATGTATTTTTCAGTTCTGAGCTCAATTTTAGCAGTTTCAGAAATATCCTTAGTAGTTTATTTTTTTTTGCTTAATGCAGGCCAATAATTTGACCCTGCTGAAAGAGAGTAATCATTGCCACAACCACAGGATGTCATGTTTAAGAAATCAGAAGCTACTCTCTGCATCAGTTATGGTTAAATAATTTGTTCCCAGCTGAACCATATTAATCACTGCAGCAATTATCCAATGAAAGGTTCTTAACTATTTGCTTAGTTAAATCCAGGTAATGATTTTTTTGGCTACGTAGTATATAATACGTGACATTAAAAAGAGAAAATAAAAGACAGTAAAAAGGAGAAAACATGCAGTATTTTGAAAAAAAAAAGTGGTTAAAAGAAAAGTATTGTTAAACAGAAAGGAAAACTGAATCGTTTGTGTTTGATGTTTATTTTATTTAACATCGGAAAAGAAGGAAGGTCGTTGGTTCTTCTTGTTATATTGAGCCAGTGTACTGTGGAAAGGTTCATTTCAGGCTATTTCACAAGCACTTCCGCATCCACGAGTTCCATCTCGCCATCCCCACTAAAGCCTGCATTGGGCTCCTATCTTACACCTCCTTTGGAGCGAAGACATCCTGCACTGCCTCTCACATAACGCTTCCTGTCTAATCTCTTTTTTTTCATTCTCCTTGTATTTTGACCCATGTCCTTCATCGTCTATGCAGAGATAAGATCAAATCTAATGATGGTTTTATTAAATATTTTTGCTTAGAGAGTGATGGATATGAGAAGATTAGGCAAAAGAATTTTTACACAGAATAATTCTTCTTAAACACCCTGAAGAATTTGTCTGGCATGGCTCAAGGGTGTCTCAGGAGCATCAGTAATCAAAATGTAAAAAATACTCCTAATGGTTTTAAGCTGAGACTGTTGGTCACCTTATGCTAGGATTTTTTTTTTTTTGCTGCTGTTGTTGTCATTGTTTTTAAAAAGTCTCCCCACCAATTAAGTAAAAGATTGAAGGAAGGAGATGGTGAAAGTCGACACGATTTAAATAACTTCATTAATGGTGTGGAATCCAGTGGGTGCTTCAGCAATTATCACTGTGACCCAGAGAAATTAGCTGCCAGTCCCACAGGACTTGACCCAATCTCACATTAACGAGAACAGCTGCAGCTGTATTGCCCATCCCTACCCCCACTGCACAGGTAGACTCACAGAATACACATCAGCAACTGCACCATCAATACACATGAGGTGAGAGGAACTGCATGAGAGATAGATTTCAGGTCAGCAGTGTCTGCACTGCTAGTGTATTGTTTATTTGTTCTGAATAGTTTAGTTTGTTTCTGAGTAGCAGAAACAAACTTATGTACTCTGACTGAAAGAAAGAGAGAGAGAGAGAGAGAGAGAGAGAGATCCATTGTCCTTCCTCTGGTTTTTCCTATCTATTCTTACAGCATTGTCTTTCAGTTCTCCTCCTGTGTAGAGGAATAAAGATCTATTCCTGGAATGCAGTGAGAACAGAAGAAAGCCAAAAGAAAGAGAGAGAGAGAGAGAGAGAGAATCAGTGAGAACAACATGTCCTCACAAAGTCAGCTTGAATGATACAAGTAGTGCTTTACATTTGTCTTTCCTTAACTCACTCTCTATTTATTTACTTTGACAAGCAGTAAATCTCAGCATTTATTAATCATAACCATAAAAAGTAAAAATGTTCAAACTTGCAATAATGGATTACTGACAAACACCTTTGTTCAGTACAAGACTAAAAATATGTCCACATAAATTAGTCATAAATTCAATTAGAGGAATTAGAGTTTCTATATTTGGATAATTTAGATTGTTGCCAGGTCACAACAAAATGTCCATCCATACTGACTCCCACAACACAATGTCTTTTAAGACATGAAACTAGCACTTTGATGTTGGCAGTATATGACAGAACAGTGACAATGGACAGTAGTTTAAATTCTTTTACTTAGTCCTTATTTATGCCCCATGTCCCTGTATTCCTGTTCTTAACTGAGAACAAAAACACTTTTTTCATTCTTAGCAAACAGGTCCATGAATTATTTACCAACCTGCATAAAATAATGGCATCCACAGACTTCATTCCAAACTCACCAATTTGGTATTACAAGAACATGACTATGGCAGGTGAGCAGAGTGATACACACTGTGAAACATCCCAGTGTGGTTATTTATTGGCAAAGCACTGTTGCAATGCTGCTTGACCAGTAAAATTGGTGGAAAAGAACAAATTGGTATATAATGCCAGTTATAGGAAGTTACCATGTTACCATATGACATACCCAATACTTAAGTTTAGCTTTAGTGAAAGGTCTAATATTACGTATTTGTAATAATTGGTATGAAATCCAACAAACGTCATTCTCTTCCTATAAATAATGTACTTATTGTAAACTTATATTTTAGTACATAAGATAAGCATTGAAAAGGGGAATCAAAATAAAATTGTTGAGTCATGTAGAGAAAGACCAATAGTGCTTATGTAATTGGCAAAAACAGCCAAAGTGGTGTTACACTGCCTCAAGAGAGGAAATAGACAATGATTGTCTGCTCCTTGGAGTAGGCTGAAATAACATCAAGGACAAAGTAAAAAGAGGATAACTTTCTGTAGTCTGCTGAAAGCTCAGTTGAGCTGAAATGTGTTGGTACTCTGTGTCTGAACAGTTAATGAATACTTTATGATTTGCACTCTACAGTGCTTTTTCTCCCACTGTCTCTTTTTGATATCTGTGTAGAGTACATTACATGTTTTCGACTCTGGACTTGTTAAAAATTAAATAATAAGCCTTAATCTTTAATTGAAGAGCTAGTTTTATGTTTGCAGTTGTTAAACATCACAAAAGTCTTTTATATGCAATTATTTTATATATGCTCAAACAATGTGACTGGCTTCTTTGATTGTGGTGTGTAGAGTGTACATTTAGTAGATGTCTGAAAGTACATTAAATATCTCACTGTCACAAGATCTGTTGTTGCTCCTCGCTCACTCTGTAGGCTTACTAAATAGGCAGCCTCTCCTTCTGCAGGTGCATGAAGGGGCGGGGCCGCTGGAAATAGGCACGGCTGGTGAATAATCATCTTTAATGGATCTCGGGCTTCCTCTACATTATAAAAACAATGCGGGGAGTTTAGATTGAGGTCCGGAGGGCTTCAGAGCATAGTTGCGCAGCGGACGTTAAACTGCAATGAGTGTCATGAGAGCGAGGCGATGTCAGGTACTGCAAAGGAATGAATGAAATGCTGCCTTCTGATCGCCGCATTAAGGACAGCCGAGAAAGGACTCCCATGGGACTTTCAGTCTCGCACAGAAACAGCTTGCGTGATCCTGCCACCAAAGAGGAAAAGGCCACGTTAGGCCAGCTGAGAAAGCCACCCAGCCACCCGATATCACAATGACCGCACTCAATGAGAGCTGGTAGGGGCCGGTTGGCCAGTCAGCGGGAGTAGCTGTTCGGGGGAGCATGCAGGAGCCGCTGCCCACGCAGGCCCACTCTGCCACTCTGGCCGCCAACTTCGCTCACCAACCTTGTGCCCACATGCCAGCACAGCACTGCCTCCAGATCCGCACGTGCACACCTTCACCATTTTCCTTCCTCTTTTTTGTTCTCCTTCTTAAACCCTTTCCTTCCCCACTTTTCCAAATAAAATTACCCTTTTCCCATAAGACCGCGCCTCGTGTCCGTGTGTCTATTGTGCCGCCCGCGCATTAAACCATTTACAGTAACCATTTCCTTCTTGATAGACAAAATCTATAAGCAATAGGTACTATGAAATTACCATAAACAAGAGGTATTAAACACTGGGGTATTAGCCTCAATTGTATGTGCTATAGGAGCATCATTAAGCTGTGCAAATGGATTGTTGTACCTTTGAGGTGCCATTGACATTAATTGTATCTTTAATAACAAAATAGGTCTGTACAGCATCACTGTGCACTTTTTCTGACAATGAGCTGATTATTGTGAACTATCACACTTTGCATACTAATTTGTCCTGGTTGGATGCCAATGCTTTTTAGAAATCCACATCACATATCATTCATTAAAAGTCATCCTACCTGGCTAATTGTCTCCAGTGTTTAGCAAGCTGTGCTTGTTTTGGTAGCAGACAGCCTGCGGTTGTATCCCATGCAGTTACACGCCTAATGATCTCATGAATATGAAATAACAATCACACAGTTGTCACAAATACAAAATGACCAAGAATATCAGAATAACCCCAATACATGGCTATTGCATCAAAACTTTAAAATATTTTGATGTAGTGAATTAGCATATCCTGTTTTTGAGTCCATTTTTAAGGTTTTTGAAAGCAAAAGTCGTGTATTGCATGAAGTTTATTTCAATACTTTCATATGATGATATTAAATCAACTAAAATATTTAACATTGTTTTTTATTTTGAAGCTTTGATTTCTGATGAGGAAAAACTAGCCCTAGTGACAGAAAAGCACCATGGTACTTACCGGCTATGTGCAGCACTTGACTAATTTTTGTTATTACCCACAAGGACTCATGCAGTCGGCCCTCCATTACTCAGCCATGTTTGAGCCCATAGACACATTCCTCTTGGTAACAGGCAGAGCTAATCAGTAAAGAGGGACAAGAACCTTCAAGCTGAAGGATGTCATGAGCCAATCGATTAGATATAGATGATCAGACCAGCTAGAACAGATTTGTAAATTCTCTCACTGACACAAATCGCTGGATTCACACAGATTAGAAAACCGACATTAAATCGATATATGACTGACATTTTTTGCATGGAGGGTTCTTTTGCATGAAGGTGAAAAGTATAACATAAAAAATACACACACACAGACAATCACAGAAAGATTGAGTGAAATAGATTTAGAGGAGGTGGGGCTTTACTATTGGTATTGATTGCTTCTGTGAAAGACAGCTGACTGTTCTGACTCTTGAGTTTATTCACATCATAAAATTAGTGGTAATATTTGTAATGTCTTTAGCATTATTATTGAATCTGTCTAATAAGCAGGCCCTGCCAAAACAATAGAGTCTATAATTAAGATACAAAGTTAAGATGAAGGCTGGAAGCATGATAGGGCATGATAGTCTCTCTGGCATCAGCAGGACCTAATGTGTCACTGTGAATGCACTGAAAGTCGACCTGATCTTAATGACTGGTGCCTTTGGGTCTGCGATTGATGAGAATGTACATGCTTTGTGATAGATTGAGTGTAATTGTAACCTCTTTTTATTGATTTAAGGCAAACTGTCACATCTTGCACCCTGAGCATACAGCGCACTCTCAGAAAAAGGTACTCAACCATCCCTTTCAGGGTTTAAATGCTTGTCACTGCAGGTGGCAGCCATAAGGGTGTTTCTTTTGTACTTTTAGATAGAAGAAAGAGAAAATATAATGTGACTATAAAAGTTATTCAAGGTGTATAATTGGACCTGAGCATTAACATTTACATTGCTTTTACCTAAGGGAACAAAAATATAACTCTACTGTACCATTTTTTTTCTGACAGCATAAGCTCCCAGGTTTATGGTGCACATCCATTACTACGCCAGGAAAGGAAACCTTTGTTCCATATATGTGCTGCCATATTAGAGCCAATTTGTTGTGTTAAGACATTTTCCGTTCTCTCTTTGGTCAGTCTTAGAATACAGTCGCATTTACCTACAAGATACTCTGTATATGCTTTGCTTTTTTATTCTGGTGTTAATCTCATTTTAGGATTTTATTTTAAATCATTTTATTTTCTCTGTGTGAAGTCTCAGTTGTGATAATTTTTGTGTTTGTTTGTCAAGTCTGTCAGTGACTGTACTAACCACGATGAGCCAAACTAATAGATTTCATAGGCATTAAGGTTAAAGCTTACAGTAAGTCCACCATTAATCAGCTGCTATTGATGCTCGCAGTTACATTAATTCTTCACATACTGCACTCATTAAGGCAACCATGCAGTTGGCATGGAACACCTAAACACCTAGCTGCTAATGAAATATTTCATATGGCTTGTTACTAAAACCTGTTGCCTGCACATTTATTTATAAGAATTAATTTCAATCTGAAACTCCTAATAACCTGACACCAAATATGCTATTTTTTTAATATCCTGTTTATATCAACACTCCACCACTTGCCATTTCACAACATGGTACTTAACTAAATTCAACACATAGAAGCCTTATTGATCCTGAGGGGAACTACAGTGTTACAATTATGAGAAAACAACCCAATGTTTTTAATATTTATGTGGCTGAATAAGAGGCCCAGGTTAGTAGAGAATTAAAGATAAACTTTTAGAATAGCACACATTCCAGTGTTTCAGCAACTGGTACTGCTTTGACATCCTTATGCAATGTCAGCATTTTTTTTCCCAGCCAGAGCTGCATTATTTTTCATCTGTAATCTTTAATCTATTAATGAGTGGAAAGTTGAATCACTCCAAGAAGGGACAGGGGTGGCTCAGAGAGTTAAGGCACTAAGTTACTGATCGGAAGGTCAGCGGTTTAATTCCCAGATATGCGAAGATAGAATTTTACTGTGCAGTAATGTATATGTGACAAATAAAGGATTAACTTAAAATCTTTTCCAGCACACACCAAAGACTTTCAATGGTATAGGATCAGGAATCTGTGATGGCCAATTCATGTGTGAAAATGATTCCCTGTGCTCCCAGAACAACTTGTTCACATATGCTTGTGCCATTAGCAAAGGGGAAAAAACCCTTTAGATGGGATAACCTGTTCATTCATTACATTCAGACATTCATTACATTCATTACATTCAGATACTTCATTTTGTTTCCACATAATGTTGCCTGACCAACTGAAGCAACACCAGAGTAACGATGCCTCAAGAGGCTCATACAATGAGGTGCGATGCTTGACACCCTTCTCTTCGGAACCCACAGTACCCTTCAGAAACACAGTAACATATTTTCCATGGCCATAGAATACCTTCCAACACGGCTGTTTAAGAAACAAGAAGCCACTCACTGCATCAGTTAGCGTTAAAAGTACCTGCTGAAACTTATTAATGACTGCAGTAATAATACAGTCAAAAGTTGTGAAGTATTTGCTTATCTACAGTCAGACTCATAAATTTTGGAATAAAGATTTTTAGATAAGATTTTTTTGGCATTTGGGATCACATATAAGGAACATAAGGATTATATATAATAAACATAGGGATTCCTATGGTAGGATAAAAATCCTTTTCAGTCAACTACTGCCTGAAGTCTGGAACCCATTAATAAAAAATTCTTTTGGCAAGGCAGTGTATTTACAACAGATCTCATTCATTTATCGTCAGTCACCGCTTTATCTTGGTCAGTGTATGAGTCATATCCTTGTAACACTGAGGCAGAAATACACCCTTGAAAGGATACCAGCCCATACATGCACACATTCACACCTCAATTTAGAGTAGCCCTTCCAACCCTTACATGCTTTTGGGAGTTGGAAGGAAACAAGAAACCCTAGAGGAAACCCACAGGGGGGACACAAGGGACATGCAACACTTTGCACAGACAGTAACATAAGCTCAAGATTGAACCAGTGACCCTGGAGCTGTGATGCGGAAACACTACTCACTGCACCAACCTGTCGCTGTGCAGTGAATCTAATGACTCTAATTAGTGTCTAACGAACAAAAGTAGATGATCTTGATTACCAGGAAGGAGCCTTGTTCAGTTTGAATTTTAGAGCAAAGTTAGCAAATATACAAAGCTCTTGTGCTACAGTAAAGTGGTGAACAAATACTGTAAACAAATCAAGAAAGAAAAAAAAATAAAGATGATGCTATATGTACATAAGCTAGCATAAGTTTTAAGAATCCTGAGAATATAAAAAAACAGATATTTCCTATGCGTATAATAAACCCTGCTTCTTATCTGTCTTTCATCTGTATGTGTACTGTATGTATGTATATAAATGCAATTGTTTGTGTAGGACATGAACGTTCAAGGCTGTGATCTGTCTGCTCATGCACTCACTCAGCCAGGAGTCTCCTGCAATTTAGATTACATTATGATATATCTATATATATATATATATATATATATATATATATATAGAGAGAGAGAGAGAGAGAGAGAGAGAGTAGGTCGTTGTTGGCTTTGTGAGTTAAGTTGATGGTTGACTGTACACCAGTGTGACAGGAGCAGATGTTTGTATTTCATTTTGTTTTCACTGAATTAATTTTCAATGTTGAGAAATTACTCACATTATTTAATCATGACTATAAGCTGAAGCCACCATGCACTTAAGGACTTTCTTGCAATTGGGAACTGAAATCAAGAGCCAGCCAATCAACTGTCTTCACATTATCCTTGGGGGTATTTACTGATTCATGAACTCGATCTTATTTGTTTAAATGAGCAGGAAAAATATTTTAATTATCAAGGCTTAGTGGTATTTTCTGTTTAATGTGTTCTAATATGGCAGAAAGCCACACAACTGAAGTGAAAAGATGAGCAGGTGCTGTAACATCTGTTTAATTATCAGAATGTGGAATTATTTATGAAATATGGGTCTTGTGGGCTTTGATTTTGCATTTCATATAAAAATCTCCAGAAACTTTCCTTTCAGCTGTACTTTGGGTTTTGGTTTTTCAGAGACAGAAACGCCTCCATCTCTTAGAAACCATGTCTGACCCTACTGAGCTGCTTCCTCTACTTCTCCATCAGAAATGAGCTGAATTAGATGACCTTTAGAAACCATGTACATGGGTACACTCACACACACCAAGTGCAAGTGCAGTCTGTGATGGAGAAATTACTACTGACTTTACAGGACAGAAAATCACACATCATTGATTTTAGGTTGCTATGTGAGCTATCTATATTAAAATTGGAGATATACTGATTTGCAGATTATTTACGGATTTATCTTAATTTAAAGTGACTGCATCAAGGTCAGAAGTAAATGCATGAGACAGATCTAATACTGTGGTTAATCATGCAAATGTTGCAACCTTGCCTGGCATTGGCTTGAATTGCAGTGTTTAATATGTGCTGTGATCTTGCTTGGCTGCTACTTTAACAACTCAACTCCCATTCAAGTTTCTACAGAACACATCTTCTTTGCATCTGAAACTGGGCGCATAAAAGATCTGGCCCTGAATGCCTTAAAGTATGTACTGTATATATCCATTTGCCTAATGTTTCTTTGAAAAACATTTCCCCTTGGCTGCAGTAACAGCCTCGACTGTTTCGCACTAGATATTGGGGTGTTGAGGTTGAGATTTAATTCCATTCAGCCACAACAACTTTAGTGAGGTTAGGCACTGATGGGATTTCAAGTCATACACAGTAACAAGAGTTGTAAGCTGTAGTAGGGACTCATAGTTGTAACGCTTTTGACACTTTATGCACATTACTGCTAGTTTCATCATGCTGCCTTCACCCACAGACACTATTGATTCATGTCTAAATGTCAAAACCTGCAGGGTATGGTTTGGACAGGGATTTGTCCCTTAGCTCTGGTCTTCCTCAACAGAATGTCATTCCGTATCTTAAAATATGATAATGTTAAAAATAAACATTTGATACAGCTTTATGATTTAGACCATATTTCTCGCTGGCAATGTTTTTCCAATAGTATTCCTTCATGTCGGTCCATCTGTAATGATTACCTGCAAGCCTTAAACTCTTAACTACATGGGCCCTTTGTCCAGACTCGCATTTTATAATTTATCAGACTTACAGTATGATGTGTGAGGACTGTCAGATGCCAGACTGTATGACTGTAGGAAAAAACTAATACATACATTTTGGTCATATTGATCAATTTTGTCTGGAAATGCAGTATTTTATACTGGAGTTAGAAACTCTGACAGTTTTTTCAAATACATGAGCTTATTCTAATGCATATAGTAACAACATACAGAGGGGCTTATATGGTGGTTACTCCTCATAATCTGTGAGGAGATTTATTTAACATGTTTAGAAGACGTCCAGGGTCAATGGTTTGTAGCAGCCAGAGAATGCGACATCTGGTTTAAGAAGGTTTCTTCCTTATGTCAGCTCATTGTTTCTAAGTGACGGTTGCCTCCAGCTTAAATTTAAATTAATTTTAAAAATATTATATTTTGATTTTTTTTCTTTAAAGCTACTTTGCAGCACTATATATAACTTTATAGAAATTACTAAAACATTGTTATTTAATTGATAAAATATTCAATCATTTTCTGATAACAGCACATCCCACACTGTTCTTCATTTAAAATGTATATTTAGGCCTTCCGAACCGTCGTCCAATGCCTTAACCACTGAGCTATCCCAGACTGGGATATGCTGAATGCAACATTGTTAGAGATTGGCTTGCATTATTTTGAAAATGGTTTGAATGTTTTGTGATCCATCAAAACCACCAACAAAAACACTTATCTTGATGTGTGAGACTGGTCACACATAACATCTCACTGTGCATAATAATAAAACTTGTAGGCATCTGTTACATATTGAACCTTTTGTGATATCAGTGTAAAAAATAACATTTCTGTGAGAATGTCTTATTCAAGACAGCAATGCCTCTTGTTGACAACATATTATCTATTAATGGGTGTTCTGAACACCTCTTCTCTCTTGTGTTAGAAATTCTAGTGTGAAATTCTTATCACTAGGTCGCAATTTGAAGACCTTTACATGAAATAAATCTACAATCTAAGACACATCATAAACAATAAAACTTAATGGGCATTTCAGTGTTGCTGTAGATGAATGGGGATAGCATAAAGAATAAATATAATCAACAAATAAAGGGTATACTGTAAGCTCCTGTTGTTTGGGATAATTAACTGTCCCTAATTAAAGTGGTGTTTACAATCATTGCTAAACATGTCCAGTACACACACACACACACACACACACACACACACACACACACGCCCATCATCTAGGAGGTTGGAAGAGCAAAGAGATTCTCACATCCAATTTCTGTCCCATCAGGATATATGCCTTATTTGTAAAGGTAATAGGTTGAGATTTTGTATTCCATTAACAAATAGAGATAACAAATATGTGTACATGTGACTGTCTCTCTCTCTCTCTCTGTGCATGTGTGTGTTGAGAGAGAGAGTATCATGAGTGAATTGTTCTGAGTGGATTCAGACTGAGCTGTATCACGGATGAAAGACGTTATGTCTTGTCGTTACACACAGTGCTGCTGTGACTGAGTGACAGGCAGTGTTGAGCTCTTCATGATGGCACAGCATGAGCATTTGTGGCCTGTGAGATATGCCTGTGAAAATAGGTTTGCTATGAACTACGGATGCAATCTATAGCAACACCAAACAAAGGCACCACTAACATCACCAACACCAAACAACAACACAGAATAGCACCAGCAACATGAAAATAATGCAGAAACAACAATGGCAAATAACAGCAACAGCAGCATATAACACTGTCAGCACCTTCAATACCACCAAGACCAAACAAAACCACCACCAATAACAAATGTCACATACATCACTAATACTGCTGACACATACATCACCAATACTGCCGACACTAAGTAACCCCAGCACCAAGACCACTAACAGCAACAACAATGATAACACTAGCAGGATCAGCACTATCACTAACAACAGCAGAAAGCATAATTTACTAAACCCCCAACCTTGACAATGACAACACTAACTTGCATACCTTTTTTTTCAGCCCGCACCCCTTTAAAAAAAAAAAAAAAAGTGGGGCCCTAATAATTAAACTTACTTACCTCCCCTTTACAGCCCTCCTGCATGCTGGTAATGAATACCAGTGAACTCTAAACGACTGGGTGTGAGTAGTGCGCTTGGAACTAGCACCATGGACAGCATCACCCACAACACCAGTTGATGGACTGCATCAACTTCACATAATAATAATAATAATAATAAGTATTCGTTTTTGACTGGATAAAGCGGAAGTGTCGGCTTTCTTTAAGGAGAGTGCAGTGCTTAATGTGTGCGTGTGTGGGGGAGAGAGGAGTGTGCACGCGTTTGTGTGTGTGTGTGTGAGAGAGAGAAAGAGACAGAGAGAGACAGAGAGGGAGAGAGAGAAAGAAAGCGTGTGTGTAAGAGAGAGATAGAGCGTGTGTGCGAGAGACACCGTGTGTGTGTGTGTGTGTGAGAGAGAGAGAGAGAGAGGTCGAGCTCCCGCCCCCTAGAAGGAGCATCATCATCATCATCATCACACGCTGCTGCTTTCCTGGTCACGGCTGAAATCTCTAAATTCTCTTAATTTTCTCTGCTGGAATTAAGGAACAAGAGAGCACAGCAGACGAAGAAGGAGAAGGAGAAGACGTTACCGTTCATGTTTGGCTGTAAATAGCGCGCACTGGCCGCGTCGGGACGCCGCGCGCGCTCCACCAAATACCCGGCTCATCTGAACACGCTTAACCCGAACAGCTCTCCTGATCCTCTGTATAGTTCACTAGTGTTTGGGGTTTCTGGGTTCGGGGAGATCTGTGACAGTGAAACTGCCTGCTGCAACCTCGACACCGGCGGCGGGATTTAAGCATGACGGCCACCAAGGAGCAGCAGATCCAGAGAGCCAGTGCGCAGCAGGACGAGGTAATGTCCGTGTGTGAGAAAGAGAGAGAGGGAGAGGAAAGCACTACCTGCGCCTTACTGTCATGTTTAGACACCGGGCTAAATGTGGCTTTCTGAGTCTTGCCTTCTCAGTGCGCTTAGATAGTCAAGCGAGGTTAGAAAGTCACGCTTGGTTTTCACGCTGTTCCTGAAAAGCACAGCAGGTGCGCAAAATGGATAATCTCAGAAAAAGCGAATATAAGTCGTTGCAGTTGTTTAAAGCTTTGCAGAGGTAAAAAAAAAAAGAAAAAAAAAAAGAGGTGGTGCTGGACTCATCTCTCTCCTCTCACTCTCTCTCTCTGTTAGCTTTCGCTTTGCGCGCTATTGTGGGAGCAAATGACGGGACACGGTTGAGCTCCGGCGGCGCAGATGTCACTATCAAAACAATTAGCGGCCCTCAAAGCGCGTTCAAGGCTCTACGCTTTCGGAATGCTAATCCCCGCCGGTTTCTAGCCTAAGGCTGGGGCTAGGATTTCTAGCCTGGGGCTGAACGTGTCGGACTGAAATGAACTGCCGACAGTATGCTTCACAGGGTAGGAATAGTAAACTGAGCGGTGGCCTTGTGCGAATCTGCATCCGAAGTCTAACCTGGCGCAATCTTTCTCTCGTGCACTAACTAACATAAATGTGGGCTGTATCGATAAGATCATTAATAACGAGCCCAGGAGAGAGCAAAGTACGAAGCTCTAATTTTCACCCTCTCATCACTCAGTCTGAGCGTGCACCCCTGGAGAGGCTCAGCAAGGGAATAACATCACCTGCCCTACGCTAGAGGGCCTCTGGACGTGACGGCTAAAACAGTGTTAGGGCTTTTCGGGATCCTCAGGACGCAGTGGTGCTGAATAATTGATGGTGCGCTGTTGTAAATGTTTCACCGTACATGATTATAACGTTGTGCTCGCTGTCGCACCTGCGCATCCGGGCTCTCCGTGCCGCAGGACTTACATCAAGGTTCTAATAAATGTTTGATAGAAGCATCGCGGCATTCCGGGACAGAGGCTCCTTACACACAGAAGACCTTCTTAAGTATAGAGACCAGTTTTAAACATAGATCCCTCTGTAATCAGACGCCGTTGTAAACATATAGCTTATTTTAAACAAAAAGTCCATTTTAAACAGATCTCATATTAAATATAATACCCATTTATTAGCATATCTCTTTATAAACACTGATTTTAAATATAGATCCCATCATAAACAGATCACATCTGAAATGTAGATGTCTAAATCAATCAAACAAACAAAATAATAATAATAAAAGGTATATCTGTTGTATACAGTAGTACAGAAGTAGGCTATATTTTCCATACATCTAAAAATATCTTAATTTGTTTTATCATAGTGTTTCGTACCAAAAGTCAAAAGTTTGGGCACAAATTTGGACTTATTTTCTACATTCTAGAACAATACTGGATTTTCTCAAAACTATGAAATAACACATTAGGAATTAGGTAATTAAGTAACAACAACAGTCAATTGTTATTTTAAAAGATGAAGGTCAGTTCTTCTGGAATATTACTTGCTCGAACAGTATTGTCAAGTGCATGTGCAAAACCCATCAAGCACTATGATGAAACTGGTTCTCATGAAGACCATTTCGGGAAAGGGAGACCAAGACTTACCTCTGCTGCAGAAGAGAAGTTCATTTAGAGTTTCCAGCCTCAAAATCACCAATTAATAGCACCTCAGATTAGAAGCCTTATGAAGGCTTTACAGAGCACACATGTCTAAACATCAACGTTTCAAATGAGATTGTTGCATGTTTTGAATGCCTTCACAATGTAAAAAGACATAAAAATCATGAAAGACAATGGAATTAGATGGTGTGTCCAAAGCTTTGACTGGTAGTGTATATAGCAATTTATTATTAATATTATTATTATTATTATTATTATTATTATTATTATTATTTTTCTAAATAATCTATGGCTGTGTCTAATTTTAGGATAAATAATGAAAGCTCATATTCATGTGGAAACTCACATATCATGACAATTTTCCCCTTATTTCTGGTTATATCTTTCTAATCATTACTCTCTCTCCCTCTTTATCTCTATCTCTTTCTCTCTGTCTATCTTTATTTTATTGTTGGTGTTTTTAATTTTTGCATTCGTTTTACAGTTTACTTACATCATCTAGCAAATGGCCAATTAAATATCTTAGTACCCACCAGTCAGATATTATAAAGTAAAAGGAAAAACACAGCAGAGTGCAACATTCAGTGCAACTAAAATTCAGTGGACGGTGTACCAGCATGCACAACACGAGTAGGCCTATGTAGCCTACATAGACTCGATCTCATTATGGAATTTGTAGCTTCTGAACTCTCTTTTCAAAGCACAAGGGAAAAGGCATGTTTCTTCCATATTTTTTTAAACACTGCATGCTAAGCAAACTTACATTTTCTGATATGCTTCCACTAGCACTGCTTTATAATACCCATTTGGTGGACACCACTTACCTTTAACAAAACACTTAAAGAAATGGTATTTTAAAATACATACATAGTGTATACCCTGTGATTGTGCTACAATATTCAATAAGGTCAAAGGAAAAGAAAACACCATAAAGCTATAAAATGCTCTAATGATACTTCAGTGTCACTGCTGCAATGCTCGGCCTCAACACCTACGAGACTTTATAATGTTCACCTCATACAAAACTCAAGAAACACATGTTTACTCAGCAAGTTCTTTCTCCCACACACAAGCCTAATACGTTCCTTGCTCACTCTTTTCCCTCCCCCACACAAGTCTGAAACTTTCATAACCTTCCTCCTAACTATCTTTACCTATCCCCGGTCGATTTATTTTGCTTGTTTGTTATTATGCAAGATCTCGGCCTCTTTCTGAGTTTTTGTTAATTTGTACTGTACATTAATTGGATTTCTTTTATATGGCTCTTGAACTTGAACTCCAAAGTTCATCAGTACCTCACTAATCCTCTTGTGGCTGAATAAGCAAATGCCCACAGACATGCTCCAAAATCTAGTGGAAAGCCTTCCCAGATATTGCTTATGTCAGACTCAGTTATGAGTTAATGTTTCTTGATGTGATCTGACAACAGTGTCTAGAAGAGACCTTTCTCAACAAACTTGCACTTGATTTACATAACTACAAAGCAAGTGATTAAGCAGGATTTAGTGTTTAAGGGGAAGGCGGCTAGTTTCTTAGGATGACATTCCCCATGATGCATTAAGGCTATATTTGATTGTTTAAACAGTAAGCTTGAATGCAGCTGTATGCTTTTCAGCTTATTTTGAATGTTTATGTGAAATTATGGTACACTGAACTTCCTTTGCTAAAATTTATAAAATGACACCAATTCCATGATCTTCTGACCCAAATACTGGTTGACATGACTCAAGTAAATTCATTTAAAAGTAGAGATGCATGACTCTATTTACCAGCTGTTGACATTTCTAGATATTGCTCTGGTTGGCTATCCAGTGAAATCATACAAAATCTGATTCTAAATTTGCTGTTGCATAAAATTACATTTCTATTGCTGTTCAATGAAGGATTAAGATACTGTAGGATCACTGACCAAGGCTTACTGATTTCTAGCTCCTTAAAAATGATCGACTTTAATAAATTAAAGCCTGCATGAGAAAAACAGTTTAACTAATGAGGAGTTAAATTAACACTGATTTAACTGATTTAACAGGTTTATCCATGTGCTGCAATATGTGACAGGATATAATGTTAAAGGTGAGACTGTAGTCTGTGGTTTAATAGAAATGAAATCTGTAGATGGTACAGTACTTTTTATTTTCTCAGCTGTATCTGTAATCAAATTTTGCCATGCTTCTAGTGGTTTAGGGTCCGATGGTTTTGATGATTATTTTTATTATTTTATTTAGTTACTCTACAGGCACAGTGATGTAGTGGTTATCACTGTCACAGTGCACCTTCAGGTTCCGGGTTTGATTTCCGCCTTGTGTCTGCGTGCATGGAGTTGGCATGTTCTCCCTGTGCTTGGTAGGTTTCCTCTGGGTACTCCGGTTTCCTCCCACAGTCTAAAGACATGTAGATTAGGTTAACTGGTGTTCCCAAATTGCCTGCAGTGTGTGAATGAACGTGTGTGTGTGTGAGTTTGCTCTTGCAATGAATTGGCACCCTGTCCAGGGTGAACCGCACCTCTTGCCCTAATTCTCCTGCATTAGGCTCTAGGCCTCCGCAACCCTGTATATAGGATAAGCGTTATAGACAATGAGTGTGTGAGTGAGTTGCTCTACAAATAATTCTATTTTTTTTATGGGAGTGAGGTCCAGTGATTTTCTCTGGACAGTGCTCTGTTATGCTTAGTGAACATGTGACACACAACTCTAAGAATTGGCTCCTACTTTTGGTTAGAGGATTTTGGTTTATTTTGTCAGTGTGTTCTGCTTGGACATGAAGCACACAAAGGCAACATCAGAGTCTAGCCATTTTATGCAAAATTATAATAATTCAGGTGCACAAATTATTGATATTGATCATTGTTCATAGACTTTTACTCATTTTGGCAAATTATTATTTTCCATGGCACACAAGGTTGTCTATAACAAAACATTTTCTTTGAAAATCGCTGTTTAGATATAAGATATATTGTACGCTTTGAGAAAAACATGACTTGTAGCCAGCAGCTTTTCGAGCAATTTCCATCCTTATTTTCTGTCACATGATCAGTGAAGTGAAGGTAATTCCTCTGCAACACAGTGGTTGGCACAAGTGGTTTAAATATGTTCAAAGGTTTTTTGAAGAATGTTGAAGCTGGAAGAAGAATGTTTATATTATTTTACTGCCATTGGATTTACTCAAGCAGCAATAAATGACAGGTTTGCATTGCTTAACATCTGCAATACATTATGTGAAATAGGACATTATGCGATTTGGATGTTGTTTAAACACCATTTTAAATACTTATTAGAACTATGCACGATAGTATAGTGTAAGTACTGTGGGGAAGCAAATAATGAGAAGTAATGTTATGTAACTTAATAAGACAAGAGATGCACACACTGTGTATGTGAAGCTATTGGTTAAAAAGGGCATATCTTATATACCAAAAGTAAAGGAAGAGGGTGATGATGATGCTATACTGTATACTAAAAATTTGGTATTGCTTATATTGTTTCTCGAGATCTTCAACAATATTTCTAATTAAAAAGGTTTTGTGTGTAACTCACCACAGTTAAATTACAGTCAGAGTATTAGTTATATGCTGTATTTGTTATTAAAACTCAAACAACATATTACTGATCTTAACTTGCTTAATAACCACAAACACTGGGTATTGTGACAGAACCTTGAAAGGTGGAGGAAAAGAAAAATCACAAAAAATTCACACTTATAAAACTCTTATAACACTTATACTTATAAGACAAAAAAGTTTGGCATTTTAACAGCTTTGAGACTCAAAGCAAACATGTACAAAATATTTTTTCTCAGTGTGCAATACTTTTTGCTTCGTGAGCTTCCTCCAGAAAAATAAACTGAAAACCATGCAACTGAACCCATATTGTACTTTCACCATAGAATGTCTGGCAGTTTTTAAATGTCCTTACATATGTGGGTTATGAAACATAAAATATATATATTATCACAAACAAGCATTAAGATTGTAGGTGTAATGCTACCACTGCACGTCGGAACGACTCTCAGACTCTTTTTTCCCCCAAGTGAGGAGAAAAAATACCTGTGTACTCTGGTGAAAAAATTTGTGAGACAAAATTCACATACATTTTTGTAAGCATTTGACGATCCAATCATTAGTAAAGCATATGTCATGCAAGAGAACCAATAAGATACAAATAGAATGGTCGAAGCTAGGGTAGTGTTAGCTGATTTACAACATCAACTTGTGCATGGAGTCACATGCAAGAAAACATTCCACCTGCTGGTGCCCTCTCAGCAGCACAGAGAATATAGCAGTGTTACTAACTAGCATTACCAGGGACACTGGCGACTCAGGCGGTTGAGGCTTCAGGTTGCTAACCGGAGCGTTGGAGGGCCACTGGATCGCCACTGTTGGGTTCTTTCTCTTATGCCCCATGCAACCCAACCACTTCATGCAGTGATGGTCCTAATGCCAGTAAAGAAATGGAAGCATTGTGACAGGAAAGGTGTCTGGTGAAAAAAACCTATGCCAGTTATTCCTGGTCAAATAATCTGATGTGGCAATTTCTAGGATAAAAGGACAAAGCCCTAGAAAAAAAGACCAGCTAGCATTTACTAGTAAAAATAAGAAGGCAGCAAAATGATCTTTCACGTTTTGGAACAGCTCAAAAGGTAACAGTGAAGACTTTGACGGAATGTAATAAAAGATATGGACTGTATTTCTGTGGAAATTAAAGTTACTGCTATAGTAAGCTGGTATGTATGAATATAGTGAAAATATTTCCGTGAGAGTCATGCTGTATTCAGTTAGAGAGTATTTTTAAAAAGGAGTACACAGAACAGATAGCGAGGTCTGTCATATTGCACAATCACTTGGAGCTCAATATCAGCAGAAGCAATGAAGTAGCGGTGCACTGTGAGAGGGAAAACAGACCTATCTTGTCATCCAGGGGAAAAAAGTGAAAAGGGTTGATTTTTACAGGTACCTTGGGGTTCAAATCACTAACAACTGTACTGTTGAGTTACAACACTCAACACAAGCCCTCTTCAAGAAAGGACAGAGTGGACTGTTCTTCTTGAGGAAACTGTGATCCTTCAATGTGTGCAACAGGCTCCTGCAGATCTTCTATCAGCCTGCGGTAGCCAGTCTGTTCTTTGTCGTGATGGCATCAACGATTGGAGGTCAGTAGTCTCAAGAAGCTGTTACGGAAGGCTAGGTAGGTGATCAGGTTAGAAGTGGATACTGTATTGTGGAGGCAGTGGCAGACAGGACAGTGAGAGACAATATCATATCCTTTTTGGGTAACCTTTGTTTGCCACACTGGGGACACAGAGGCTCTTGAAAAAACTGTAAACATGAAAAAATCTGTATATATGTTTACATTTACAGTAGGTGCCAAATGTTTGTTGTGTGGATGGGGTTTGCCATTCTCCACAAGAGATACCACATTGACAAGAATGGGATTGATGTGAGATCATCGCACTTGACCTTTGACTCTTAAAATGTAATCAGTGCATCTCTCTGGAGTGCAGACTTTGCTGACCTTTGACAAACAAAGTGTACTCAGGTCATCTTTAATTCAAATTGGATGTTTCTGCCAACTTTGAAGAAAATTCTTCATATATCACATTAACCGAGGGAGGTGATGTCAGAGTGCCATTGACCTTTGACCTTAGACCATTGAAATGTAATCAGTCACTCTTTGAGCCCAAGTGAATGTTTTGGCAATTTTTGAAGAAATTCCCTGAAGGCACTCCTGTGATATTGCGTTCATAAAAATAAGAGAGACTGACTGGGATGGACGTGATGTCACAGGAACCCCGCTCACTTACAACAAAAACTCCAAGGTTGTGATTGTAATATTGTGATAACTCTGCTGGACTCTAAATAAACTTCTAAATAAACCGGATGTTTCTGGTGCTGGCGTAGTGATATGTCGACCTACAGTAGTAAAAGTATAGGTCTCCTAAAAATTCACCAAAACCTGATTGGTTATTTATGTAATCAATCTTAATTTGTGCCTGCAGTAAGTTGCAGGGCAGGAACTATAGATTTAAATTCAGAACTCCTCTGGGAAAGCATTTAGTATTCAATAACCACTTTGATAAACATCAAAGAAAATATCAGATTGGCTTAATAGGATCCCCGGAATGCTAAAGCCACAGACTTTGCATAATATGTCTTACTTACTTATTCATTCATTATCTATACTGCTTTATTCTGTAGACAGGGTTGGGGGTCTGGAGCCTATACCGGGGGCCTTAGGGCATGAGGCGGGGTACACCCTGGACGAGGCACCAATCCATCGCAGGGCCCACACATACACACACACTCATTCACACACTGATTTGGGACTGCCAATTAGCCTAATCTGCATGTCTTTGGACTGTGTGAGGAAACCCTTAAGTATCTATATTTAGTTATAATGACAGCCTCACAATGAAAGGTTTTCAGGTCACATGTGTGCCTTTATCAAGAGTTAATTTGTGACATTTCTTCCCTTCTTAATGTGATTTATACCATCAGTTGTCTTGTGCAGAGGAAGGGTGGGTACACAGCGTCAATAACTCTATTAGTGCTACTAATGAATGTCAATCAATCTCAATCTCAAAAACCACATGAACTTTGAATATATCCCTAATTGTGCAGTCACCAAAACATGCTATGATGAAACTGGCTCTGATGATGACTGTCCCAGGAAAGGAAGACTAAGAGCTACCTCGGCTGCAGATGATAGGTTTAGAATGACCAGCTTCAGAAACTGTCAATTTACAGCTTCTAAGATTAGATCCCACATAATATGCTTCTTGGAATTAAAATGGTAGACATAATACAATATCAACTGTTCAGAGGAGTCTGTGTGACTTAGGGCATCAAGGTCAGACTGCAACAAACAAAACATTACTTTGAAAGAACAACAAGTAGGAGAGACTTGCTTGGGCCAAGAAACACAAGGGATGGACATTAGATCAGTGGAAAACAGTCCTTTTGTCTGATAAGTCCAAAGTTAATTTTTGGTTGCAACTGCCATGTCTTGGTTCCTAAATGTGTGGTTCCCACTGTGAAGTATGGAGGAGGATGTACTGTATGATGGTATGGGGTGCTTTGCTGGTGCCACTGTTGGTGACTTAGTCAAAATTGAGGGCACACTAAACCAGCATTGCTACCACAGCATTTTGCAGCGACCTGCCCTCCCATCAGGTTTGCACTTCATAGTTTGGATGTCCTCAGTATGTAGACATCCAATATCTATGTTGAAAGCAATAAAAAAACACTGCAGGAGATTGTGTGTCCAAACTGTTAACCTTTACTGTATATATTTACCTTCTCCCAGCAGAGGCTTTTAGCTTTTACTCTTGTTTGAGTTGATGCCTGATGAGGTTATGCCAGTGCTGTAAGCTCCTCTATCTCAGCCATGCCAAGAAAATTCTGCATCATTGATCTTAAAAATAAACATAAAACAATGCATGAGCAAGATATACCTTACACAACGACAGAGTCCAAGTATTCACTCTCATTGAACCCAACCTCTGACTATAATATTGTTCACAGAGTGAGTAGGTGCATTGATTTGTTGACACATTTAGTATATTTGTGTGGGATGATACATTCCCTGCTTTTGAGAGCAAATGCATAATTCCAAAAGAAACATAAACAGACTTGGAGTTAAAAATAAATATATTATTTATTCAGTGGTAAAACTCATGCTTAGAGAAAGTCTGATTTCACATGGCTTAGGTTTGGTTAGGTTTGGTTCCTGGCCCATGCACCAAACCCAGCCACTTGGGTTGCACAGTTTTCAAAGTGTCTGGCTTAGGCTAAGATAAATAAATATTCAATAGGATATAAAATTGGATGATTGCATCAGAAATACATACACTCTCGCTAACTAACTCATTCTCTATACCGTATATCCTGTACAGCGCTTTGGAGCCTATCCCAGGAGACATGGGCACAAGGCAGGATACACCCGAGACAGGATGCCAATCACAGGGCACACACATATACACAGTCACACACTCACTCAAACATAACGGGCAATTTAGAAGTGCCAATTAGCCTAACCTGCATACTGTATATTTGGACTGTAGGAAGAGATCAGAGTAACCGCAGGAAACCCACCAAGCACAGGAAGAACATGCAAACTCCATGTATACAGACACAAATCAACCTGTCGACCAGGAGGTGCGAGACCACAGTGCTAACCACTACTCCATTGTGCCACCAGAAAGATATTCAGTCAGTGCAAACATTTATGCCAAGATAAATATGTGGAAAGGAATTTCCACTGTGGCAACCCCTAAAGGATAATATATTATAACCACCTGCCTAATATTGAGTAGGTCCCATTGTGCTGCCAAAACCACAGCACAAATCAGACTGGGTGTGCTAACCTTCACTACCCACACGCATCAGTGAGACTTGGGCGCCCATTTCTTGCTAGAAACTAACCATGGGATACTGGGAACAATCCAAAACAATGTTTTTGGTATTTGGCCATATAAATGTTAGATGTATATCATGACATGGAATTTGAAATGAAACATTTGAGATTTGAGCAAAGTCAAGACTTTCAGCTTTATTTCGAAGGGTTTGACTAAAGTATGTCATTAACCATTCAGAAATTACAGCCTACAGCCCCCTTTCATCATCAGTCATGTCAATAAACACCAGTGACCTGGTTCTACTGGCAGCCATACAGATTTATGCCATAACACTGCCTCCACTGTGTTTGACATATGATGTGGTATGCTTTGAATCAACTATTATTAATGAGCTATTATTATCTTTTTCCACAATTTTCTCTTCCCATCATTCTAGTTCAAGTTAATTTTGATCAGTCTAAAGTATCTGGAATCAGTAAAGTATCTGATCAGTCTAAAGTATCTGGAAAGGTTTTCTGACAAAGTTTAATCTGGCTTTCCTATTCTTGAGCTTTACGAGTGGTTTACACCTTGTTGTGAAGCGCCTGTAATTACTTCATAAAGGTGTTTCTTGACTGTGAACTTTGACAATGACATGCCTACCTCCTCAAGAGTGTTCTTTAGATGTTATCTAATGGGTCTTCTTCACCATTGACAGGATATTGCGGTCATCCACTTTAGATAACTTCTGTGGTCTTCCAGGCCTTTTGTTGTTGCCAGTTAATTACTTTTTTTAAAGAACATTCCAAACTGTTGTATTGGGCACTCCAAATGTTTTTGATCTTTCTCTCTTTGATTGGTTTGTTTGTTTGTTTGTTTGTTTAGTCATTCATTCATTCATTCATTCATTTGTTTGAGCCTTCACGTGCACAGGCACTTCTATAGCTCATGTTGAGTTGGAGTGAACAGCTACTGCACCACATGCAAATATAACACTCAGAACGACTCCCAGGCCTTTATTCTGCTTGTGGAGTAATGAAGGAACAGCCACATCTGGCCATGCAACTGCTTGTCAGTAATTTGTTCCATTACTTATGAGTCATCAAAATGTGGGTGTGTATGAAAATCGCTGTAATTCCCAACTGGTTAATGCCACAACTGTATGTCGCTCATTCACTTCATCTGTCAGTGGTTTTATTGTTATGTCTGAGGTATTCAATAATTGGACCTTAGGAGCAATAACTGAGATTGTAATTGTATAGAATGAGTATGTATATGTGAGACAGCACTTTGTGCAATTGCACACAATCAGGCGCACAGTGAAATGTCAGAATTTAGAGAGATTGTACGGACTGTGATCAAAGCAGCTCTCTGTCAAACTCCAAGAATTTAGAGCTTCAATGCATTTGAGCTGAGAGCTTTGACCCCCTTCCTCTTACTCTTTGCGAATCCTACTGTTGCAAATATGCTGAGAGCCTGTTTACACCATAGCACAACATAATGGGATACAAACCTTTTAAACATTCTTTTACACTCCCACACGCACATTAGCATGCTAACATCTAATTTCTTATGCATCTACTGTATTTACTACACACCACAGCCTCTGACATAAAATCATAAAAATATTTTTTCACAGAATTTCAGTAACTTAAATAAACATTGAATAAAATAAAGTAAATGCACGAAACATATTTTATAAAACTGAATAGATTTTTGATGTTAAAATGCCAGCATTATAGTGTTGCCAAAAAAGAAGCTGGAACATTGTTCAAGCAGTACATTTGTTCTTTTATTGGCAGCGTACAGCCCAGTAACAAGCCTGGGAGTTAGCCACAGACCTACACAAGGTCTGTAGTGCAATGGTCTATAATAGTGTAGACGAAATAACACACATGCTGAACATGCTGAAAAATATAACACTAATAAACACAATTGTTCACTCACATACAATATTAAATCAGAACATCGACTTTACATATTACAGTGATTAATGAGGACAACACAGAAGCTCCTTGGTACATAAATTAGTTTTTGGTTTCTTAATCATTTCTTTTTTATTTATATGGTAAATGCGATTGATGGTTTAGTCAACACATTTGGAGTTATAAAGCTAATGTAGCTGCTTCTTCCTAATGTAAATAATGAAGCCAACTTGTATGTAATGGCTTCATTATCCAGGTTAGCATTGTGTAAACTAAATTAGCATAGTTGCTATTAACTTTTTAACTAATTAAAAAGATTTGTGTTTAGTGGTTAGCACTGTTACGTTGCACCTCGAGGGCACGGGTTTGACTTGGCTAATAATACTGCTTCAGTTTTATTCATATTTTTACTCTTTAAATGCACCATTATCATTTTAAAGGTGAGTGAAAGATAATTCAGTCATGCAGTCTGCTGAAAGCTGAGCTGTTTCTCACTTGTTTGTTAATCATAGCTCCAGTGGAACCTCATACTGTAGCTCCAGTGTAAACATCAGTCACCAAATACAGTATGTCTTGGCTGATAAATTACATTTGTGATAAAGGGGAAAATTGTTTAAATGTCATTTTTGACTAATGCATTGTTGAAATTTTTTTTTTAACATGAACATAGGTGTTATATTGTTAGCTGGTACATAATGCATAAAAGGAGTTATGACATATAGTGTCCTCTTTGTGGGTTTGTAAATGTTTAGTTAAGTCAGTTAAATTTATAATAGTTTTATAAAAAAAAATTAATCTGTTATTTGTTGTTTTTAAAAGAGGAGGTTTTGCATATTCATTGTGATGGATTTTTTATCTTTATGTTAAGAGTTTCCTTTTCTGGTGATTTACTTGTTTTATATTTCCTTAAAACAAAGTATCCAAGAGAGCTGTTTTTTCCCTAGGAAAATCTTATAACAGGTCACCTTGAGTTACATCGTCCACCATTTTACGCAACTATGCTGCGAGCATGTACCGTTATCTGCATTATATGCACGCACTTCCCTCTGACTTTTCATGCGTTTCTGCTACACAGCAGTTGCCCAAATGTGCAAGAAAAAAAAAACATTGCAACATGGTGTGTTTCAGGGATTTTTTAAAATTAAAATCAATTGCCATTTTTAAGTATATTTATAGTACATGCAAATGGTTGAGTGAAATCATAGTTAAAAGTAAGTAATGTGAATGCACATGACATGCTAGAAGAAATTCAGCAAAACATAATATGCTTTTCCATCCACATTAGACATCGAAGAACCGGAATCTGAAGCTATCATGAACAGGGACTCACACTACTGCTACTGGCTACTGGTCTGTCAAATAGGGGAAGCTCATTTTCGGCCTCACTTTCACGGCTCATTTTCACTTGAATGCGAGCAC
>JAQMYJ010000036.1:21287061-21306588 GCA_030014305.1 Clarias laeviceps | reverse complement strand
CTGTCTAATATTACGCCCAGGTCTTTTACTGTCGAGCTGGTAGTAACAGTACATCCTTCTAAATGCAGGCTGAATTGAAAGCTGTTGTGTCTACTGTAGTATATACTATAAATGTATATTATGGATGCACCTACATTTTCCCTGAGGAAAAGAAGACAGAAAATGTACAACTCACTCAATTCTAAATGCAGCTGTCAATCCATCTAATACTATACTATTACTGTAAAACTCAACAAAATCAACTAAAAAAAAACTGTAGAAAAAAAAAGCAACATTCAGCTAAATAATAATTTAAATTGGATGCCACTCTAAAAAAATTTTGTTTGTTTAGAATGAAATTGAGATAATTTTTGTTTACGTGTTTATATACATAACCCAAAATTCTTTCCTCTTAAAAATTCAGTCCAATTTTTATTCTAAAATATTTTGTTATTATTAGTTAAAACTGCCCTTTGACTTCCATCATGACTAAGCTGCAAGTACATTAGCATTCTTGTTTCCCAAGGCTGGGATGATATTGATACCACATTTATTACCTCACCCACTGGGCATGTAAAATCTCCAGCATACCTCCATAGTTTTGTTGCCTGCAAACACAATTTATTATGCATAAAAAAAGTAAACTCAAAAATATTTTTGCTTTATTTTGTAGTGGTTAGCTCTGTGGCCTTGCACCTCCAAGATCGAGGGTTCAGTTCCCACCTTGTGTCTGTGTGCGTTACGTTATGTTCACTCCATATAAACTAGGTGCTATTTTACCCCTAGTCCACTGGGTTTGGCTCCAGGCTTCTTACGGCCATGTGTAGGATAAGCGTAATAGTAAAGCAAGATTAAATTTGATTAGTTTACCAGAAACCTATCAATTTTACGATTACTTCAATGAAAATTCTGCCCTTTATTTAAATATATTTGAAAAGATTATAATTTACCAGCTAACTAGCTAATTAAGCACATTATTACAGTCAGTGGATAATAATATTTATAATAACATTATCTTATTAAAATAAGAAATGGGATGGACATTGTTTCTGTGCCTTTGCCAAAAAATCAGCATGTTGCTGGTGCAAATGTTTTGGCTGTGAGTATTTCCATACATTGCCCATGAATGATATTACCTGAGTGTTTTTATTTTATCTGATATGGCTAACTGTGAGTTAAGTATGTGTTGTGGTAGCAGGAGTACTATAGGACAGTATTGGGCTGGTCACATGTATGTAAGCTGCATACAAAAAGCTTGTGTTTTGCCGAAGTCAGTAATGATTTTTCTTATTTGTTGAACTTGAACCAGTGTGCTTTACAACTGTAAATAAAACCTTACAGTATATTTTGGACAAGAGCTCTGCCTGTCCCAAGCAAATAGACTGATTATTTGTCCAGATGTTTTGTAATCTTGTGAATATGTATCCGTATTAATGTCAGCAGTAATCATTCACTACTGTACCTACAGAAGAAGTCAATAAGGTTTGGTATTCCACCAAATAAAATGTGTGTTGTTTGTTTCAAATCACAGAAATGACTGTGAGAAATACAAATCTCTAGATGCCGGCTATCTTGCCTGGTGAAGTCCTGTCAGCATTTAATGCATCGATTTTTTTAGCTTCTGCTTGTTTTCCCTTCAGTCTTGTCTGTTAGTTTGAGACTTGAGGTTTACTTAGTGTTGTATTTCAAGTTACAGTATATGTCTTGCTGTGTGTGTCTTGCTGCAGGTTTGAGCCCCATGCTTGATGTTGTGCAGTTAAAAATAGGGATGCACGATTGTGAAATTTTGGGCTAAGATCAATATAATTAAAAATAATAATTTGGCCGATAGCCTATGCTGATACTGATGTTTAAAACAATAATTTATTTCATTTATTATGCATTTTCCCCAAAGGAAACAGAAACCTTCCTAATAATAATAATAATAATAATAATAAAAGAACCTGACTTTTTAAACTATCATTCAACTTCATGAAATAAACTTTAATATAGGTTTCTTTCACATGGCAGATCCTTTAACAGTTGCAAAAGCCATTTTAGCCTCCTATACAGCTACCTACTCAATATGAAGGTCATTGCAGTACTTACGTAGCCTAACAAAAAGCTTTCAGTAAAACCTACATGTAACAAATATAAAAATAAAATAAAAATGTTTTGCTTGTAATTACTTCTCCTACTAGAACATGCCTTACAAACTGCATGTTGCTGATCTTTCACCAAGACAGTGAAATGCTCTCAGTTTATCACAATCCGTCTTGCACAACAAGAGAAAACTTTAGCTCATACCTACAGTAGGTGAAATTTGGAATCACAAATTCATCTACTGGACTGTTTTTGGTTTGTGGGAGGAAACCAGAGGAAATCCATACAGACACTGGGAGAACCTGCAAAGAATCTCCACAAAGACAGGAACCCGAGTTCAGATACTACACCTGCCCCACCATACCCTAGGATAATATTTTTTTCGAGAATTATTTAGTTTCAAATGCAGAACAACTCTGTTACTGTTGTAAATATATACAGTTTGGAACAATAGGCTAAGGGTCCACTTTCACAGAAATCAATCTACATCTCTTTTATGCAAAGACCTAAAAAGAAGCAAGGCTCTTATATTCCCTGGAGATTTGTCAGGTCTGATAGGTTTAATTATTATTCTACTTATTTTTTATTACATATTATGGTGTGCTGGCATTTTGTTGAAAATTTATTATTTTCCATTACACTTACACTGAAAAGATTCCTTTAGGTTTTAGAGATTAGGTTCAGATTTGGGGGAATAATTTTCAATTTTAGTGTGTTAACAGCTGGTAGATTTGTTAGGACAGACAAGAGTGCGCGCACACACACACACACACACACACACAGCAGTTGTGTTGTGTGACTCTCTCTTTCTCTCTGCCAGGTGTGAATTTATGGCTTTTTCTTCCTTTGCAAAATAACACAGTGATGGCCAGAGAGAGAAAGAAGCACATTTGGAAGATATAGTGCAGCCGTGACAGAAAATCAAACATGAGAAAGTGAGACTCAGAAAGAAAAAGACAGAATCTGTGTACATGAAATGGATGTCCGTGCCTGTCCGGGTGACCTCGACTTTATAGCCCTGCTGTTTGTTTGGACTGTAAATTGTAATGGAGGCCTGCCTTTTGATATAACCGATGTGTTTGTGTGTTTACTCTATGCCTTCAAATGCTCATCTAGGCACTTCCTCTCTTTCTTGCTCGTAAAGCACATTATAAATGAACCTAGAAGGAACCGACGGAAAGAGAAAAAAAGATAATCACGCATTTTTCAATTTATAATCACTGTCATTTCACAAGGACACACTCTCCTGCTTACAGACATGTACACACACACACACACACACACACACACACACATCTTCATAGTGATTCAGTGGAGGTCAGAGGAAGCCTTAGTGAGATGAGTGGAGTAGAGGAAAGTGAATCACTTGAACCTGCACTGGCTTTTTGCAACACAGCTCAGGTCTGCAGTATGAGAGATATCAGACTGAACTGAATATAGACAAATGCTTCAGTTCAGAACCAGTCTTTCACAGAAAAAGGCTATTTTACAAACAATTACGTTATTGTTTTTGTGTGAAAAATGTGATTTCCACTTTCAGCAGCTTGGAAACCATGGTGCCCTTTTCATTATAGCCTGACAAGACAGACCTCATTTACTCTTTGTTGTTTTAGAATTGTTTCTGGATATAGATTGTACACATACAGGCATGACATGAAGGCACGGCGGGTACTATCTCACATCCTTACAGTCCCCATGTTGATCCTGAGCTGAGGTGTGGAGTTCTGCCATGTTCTCTCTGTTTATACAGTATGGGTGATCTCTGGACCTCTTCAAAAAACAGGGCACTTGATGGATTTAGCCCTTTGTGTGTGTGTGTGTGTGTGTGTGTGTGTGTGTGTGGTGTGTGTGTATATGTGTGTTTGTATTTCCAGTTTTGTCAAGACTGTCTTGGGATCAACCTCGACCTCAGGATCCTTGCTAAAGATGATGAAATAAATGATTATCCACATACTGTAATAGTGCAAGTGTAAAAACTCCCAAGACGGGTCTTAAAATGATTTGTGGCAACACAAACCACTTTAGGCGGTCTGAGGTGCGGTTTAGCCAGATGTTATCCAAAAATTAATTTGTCATCCCAAGACATAGCTGACCTCATGATACCTTACATTAGAGCTGTAATGAAAGCTGGCAAAGTTGTCAGTCTCAAAGAAATTAAAACAACATACTGTACAGTCCCAGGCACAAGTTTGGATGCAACGTCTAAGTCCATGATCTTTCCTCATTTTTATTTCTTTCTACATTGGAAAAGCAATGTTGAAGGCGGTCAAAATATGCAGTAATCTCCTTTGAACAGTTAATGTTGAGATGTGTCTGCTTCTTACGCTCTGTAAAGCCTTCATAACGTGTCTAATCTGAGATGCTGTTAATTGTTGATTTCTGAGGCTGGTAACTACTGAACTCCTTCTCTCCAGCAGAGGTAAGTTTTGATCTTGCTTGCCAGAGATGGTCTTCATGAGAGCTAGTTTCATCATGGTGCTTGATGGGTTTTGCAAATGTATTCGACAATACTGTTCTTGCAAGAACTATTGTAGAACAGCTGATCTTTGTGTCTTAAAGAAAACGCCTAATGCCATATGTGTTATTTCAGATTTCTGAAATATCCAATATTGTTCCAGATTATAGACAAATTAGTGCAAACTAGTGTCCATACTTTTGACTGGTGTGTCCAAACTTTTGACTGGTACTGCAGAAAAATCTTGGAATGAAACTAAAATAAAAATAAGAAACAATTACATTATGTGGTTGAAGGCAATGAGTTGGCGTTTGTCTAGACTAGGGCGCAATGAGCCACACTGATTTTGAATGATAATTGAAGTTAATAATGTGAATTGTGTATGAGTATGTACAGTACAGTAATTGTAAATGCAGAATAACAGTAGACATAATACAGATTTGTTTGTTCAAGCAACGTCCTCTTCAGAGGTGTAAGTGAATTACGAAGGAAAGACTGTCAAACAAGATTGTGCTTTTTATTACATTTCGAATTGAGCAACTTTCATAAGATTCATCAAATGAAATAACAATAAATTGTTCCACAACTATCAGAAATTGCAGCTTCTATCCAAAACTACATTTAAGAAAGGAGCCTCAAAATCACATATTTATTCTCTTACAATAACAATGGCAAAATAAGTAAATAAATAAAACTTTTCATTTATTGTATATGTTTGATGAATAGGTGGAATGGTGGGGTTGTGGTTAGCACTGTCACCTTGCATCTCCAGGGTACAGGTTTGATTTTCAGCCAGGTTTAATTTCTGTTTCTGTGTGCATGTTCTGAGTTTGCATGTTCTCCCTGTGCTTGGTGGGTTTCTTCTGGGTACTCTGGTTTCCTCCCACAGTGCAAAGACCTGCAGATTAGGCTAATTGGTACTCAAATTGCCAATGGTGTGTGAATGTGTGTAAGTGTGTACAGTATGCCGTGCGTTGGATTAGCATCCTGTCCAGGGTGTACCTCGCCTTGTGCCTCAAACCTCCTGGGATAGGCTCCAGGCTTCCCGCGACTCTCTCTCTCTCTCTCTCTCTCTCTCTCTCTCTCTCTCTATATGAATAAAGGATAAAGCGGGATAGACGATGAGTGAGTGAGTGAGTGAGTTTGATTCACGTGTTGTAACTAGGGCTGGGTATCATTCAAGAATTTTTTATACTGCTACTGGTACCAATAAAAAATTTGGTAGCATTGTCAAATCAAAGTTCGGTATCCAGCACTGTGTTTAACACAAAAGCGTTCCTCGCACTCTTTTTGCACATCAGCCTGAAAGATTCTTGTCGTGACTTTTATGCAGTCCAGATGAATTATGAATCACATCAGATGGCTGTGTACAACAAAGAATGACAGGCTGATACATAATACACAGATGGGGTTTAGTAATGTCCCGAGGCACATGGAGCAGAGAGAAAACACACATGCATGTTTTAGCAGCTTGAAACATAGACTGGCATAATCAAGCCCTCTAGCCATCTACTTAATCTCTGAAAAACATTTCTGCTGCGAATAAAGCCTGAGTATTGACTTATTGTTTTTTTCTTTCTGTGAACTCACTCTTTATGTCTCTGTCCCTCTCTACAGGACTTGGGAGGAGTGAGTCCTCCTCAGAGAAACTGGAAGGGGATCGCCATTGCCTTGTTGGTCATTCTGTTGGTCTGTTCGCTTATAACCATGTCTGTCATTCTCCTCACTCCAGGTACACATACACACACACACACACACACAAACTCAAAATCATGTCTTTATTCAAAAGCAAAAGGGCTTTGTATTTTCTTGTTGTTCTAATTTGGTAATTGTCAAATGTTGTTTGAGCAAATGTGCAACTTGACACTATTTAATGGTTTAAGACAATGTTATAACCGCTGAAGGAAGGCATTGCTTAAAGAAGAAGAGGCATGAAAAGAAAGGTTAGGGATTTGTTTAATGCATAACCATGAGTTCTAAATTGCTTGTTTGTATCAAACCCACATAATATTTTACATTTGCCCACTCACACAAATCACAGTTAATAAGATTCAGGAAGCTACCAATATGCTGTAAATAGATGCCTTGTTTGTGTGAGGAATATATTTAATAGATTATCTTTCAAATTTAATTAAATGTGGATTAGTAGGAAAAGTCTATTCAAATCAAATCTAAATACATAATTATGCTAGGATTTTTGCTGACAAATATTTTGCTGATCAGATTAAAGACGATATTAACCCAATGTAAGTACATGAATATTCACTGACATACTCTGATATACATGGTGTAGATAAAAATAATCTCCATCCAAAGTAGGTATGGTGTCCCTGAATTAACTGGTTGAATACAAGTGAAATTCTGGTCATGCATTCTCAAGTTATTCAAAGGTTAAATGAATAAATGAAAAAGTTTGTATTGATTATTAATTTTGAGCTTGTGTTATTCCTTATGGGGTTGCATTTGTTGTGCGTGTGTGTGTGTGTGTGTGTGTGTATATGTTTTGACAGCGGACACTCTGGCTGGCAGTGACACTAAGCTGACAGTGGAGGATCTGTTTAGTCCTGATTTCTATGTGCACGATCCTGAGGCTCGTTGGATTAACGGTAAGACAATCTACATAAGAAAGGAAACTTTAGGACCTGAGTATTGTCAATCCTGATTCTTTTTCTCTCTTTTAAACCCACACATATACAAATATATATAAACTCTCAATGGTACCTCTTGCTTTCTCCTGTACAGAAAGTGTGCATATCATGTCAGTAAAGTGGAAAAATATGGTGCGTTAGCTATGGATAGAGCATGGGTGTAAACATTTAACTCTAGTGTCATTGCTTAAATGCTTGTGTGATGATCAGTGAAGTACTCATAATTTTCCAGTTAAAAATAAATGAAGTTCTGAGACATTTTACACAGATATTTGTATAGGGATTTGCTTAATTTATGATAACATCAGCTGTGTATAAGCTTCACTACAATAATCTGTATGTGTTATAGATAGATAGATAGATAGATAGATAGAATATATAATCTGTGTATAATCAGTAGTACATCTGAATAAAACAGTGTTTTATTACTCTTATACCCACAGATTATTTAATCCTGACCAATCATTGTTTCATTGTTTTATGCTTTGAGTTAAATATCTCAGAACTTCATTTATCTTTGACTGGAAAATTACAAATGATCTGTTGATCATCTCGCAAGCATTTAAGCAATGACACTAGGGTTAGATTTTTATACCCATGATCTATCCATGCTCATATACCACAGCAGTTTGCCGGTGGACATCAAGTTCATTCCTGTTATTGCTCATGTTTTAGCAGCTATGAACAACCATCCAACCGCTTAAAGTTGAAAATTTTAACTTGCTACAAAGAAACTGCAAAACTTAAAGCACTAAATCTTTTTACTTTACCAAAGCTGAAAAACATAAAAGAACAGCATTTCTCTGTACTGTTACAAAGAGAGGACACCATAAATGTTAAATAAACCTCTCCTCACAGCTTTGCAGTCTTAATGGTTATTCAGTTTTCTTTGTTGAATAACAAAATAACTTGTATCCACTTATAGCCTTGTAGCTGCTGTTGTTAAAAACTGATTAACTCCTTAATACCTTAATACTGCTCAGTTAAAAAGTTACATTAATGGGCTCTCAAATGGCACAATAAAAAAGCACCATCCTATCATTCAGACATTGGAAGTTCTAATCCCCATGATGCCACAGCCATCCATGGCCTGGAGTCCAAGTCCAACACTAGCCAATCATAAGCATCTATAAGCTAATGCAGGCGGAAGTGGGTAGACAGCACTTTCAGCCTATGTATTATGTTGAAGGGTGACCTTTTGTGAGATGCAGCGTGAAAAGGCTTCATAGCTTCATGTGCTTCTTATCCATTGGCCATGACAGAATTAAGGAGGGAAAAAATTTTATTAATGCAAATATATCTTTAAAGATTTATTGGTATTTCAGTAGTGTTCCAAGCTTTTAAAAAGCTATCTGTGAGGATATCAGCCAGTGTCAGGATTTAGGAGAAAGACGCTAATGAGATCACTGTTGAAGTTTTGGCTTTGGTGCAGACTGCATTATGGGCACAAAATGGGTGCCTGACAAGACACATTTGACCCCCAAAATGAAAAAGGGACATTGTATGGTCTTCTGAACCTTATGTGCAAACAAATTGGGTCCACAAGTGCTCTAGTGCACCAGGCCCTGTGAATACTGACATTTACATTTATGGAATTTGGCAGATGCCCTTATCCAGAGAGACTTGCAGAAGTGCCTTGAAGACTCTATTAATAAATACATCCTGATAGTGGTTCACTAGGTCATGGACTAAGAGTACCATCAGTCTAAAACTCTGTTGGAGAGGTCGTATAGTAAGAAAAGCACAGAGACAACACATTTTTGAAGTGCTAATTTAAGCACTTCAGAAGGAGGTAGGTCTTTAGATGTCATTTGAAGACTGCCAGTGAGTCCGCTCTTCGGAGGAAATTCATTCCACCACTCCAGGTGAGAGGACAGAGGAAAGTCTTGCTGCATGCCTTTCTTGAACCCTGAGAGATGGTAGCACTGGTTGAGCAGTGCTAGATGATCAGATGGAGCAGGTGCAGTGCAGGGTGCTTTGAGGTAAGTGAGTTCTGGTCTGTTTTTGGCTTTCAAGGCTGGATTACTGTTTTAAATCTAAGTCAGGCCGTGACAGGAAGACAGGAAGGCATAGGAAATCCTGGGAAGGTTAAAAACAAGCAGAAGCAGAATCAGTTGCAGAGGGTGAATGATGCTCAGGAGCAGACCTGCTACAGGCGAGTTGCAGTAGTTAAGTCTTGAAATGACAAGGGACTGAACGAGCATCTGAGTGCCCTGTGTGGAGAGAATTGGAGGAATTATTTTTCTGATATTGTAAAGGAGAATTCGACATGAGCATGTCAGAATACCAAGGTGAGTAAAAAGGAATAGTTGGTACATGGTTACCCCAAGGTTGCATGTACTGACTGAATATCTGAGAATTGTCTAGGGAGATTACAAGATCCTGATGTGGGGATGAATCACCTGGGACGAGCAGCATGGGATTGCTGGCATCAAGTTTTAGTTGATGAGCAGCCATGCATGATGATATTTCGGCTATCTTTGCTGTGAATCTGAGCAGAAACTTGAGTGTTTGAGAGAGACGGAAGGAGAGGACGAGCTGAGTGTCATCAACTCATGAAATCTCATGTAAGGATTTTATCAGCTAAAGATACTGAAGCAACACAGGATATATACAACATGATATATTTGGACACTATGCTATGCATCTGATTCCACATAAATCTTGAATGTTGCAGTCGATGTCCAGATGTTTTATGCCTATGATTGTCATATGCTTGTGATTTCTGAGCCCTTGAAAAAGAGTATCTATTGCATGTCAAATAAATGTAAATGTATAACACAAACTCTAAATCTTACCACAAGACCATATGTACTGTGGACTATCCTCTACTAGAAATTTACAACATCTAACTGAAAACCTCCAGAGACACTCATTCAACAGCTATGTGAGAGAGTAAGTGACTGACAGCAGGGCTGATGGCTTGATTTACAGCATGCTTTAGTGAAGCTAGTCTCAGTGTCCCGAATGCTGTCACTTTTCCATTCTGGGCATTATGATAGATGGAGCAGAGGGTTGTGCTTGTGTTGGAAGTGCTTGTCTATTACATGATTAGAGTGATCTGTAGGTATTTTATATCTAATGCATTTTGATTTAGTGATATATTGAAATATTTTATGTATGGGGTCGGTGGATGTCTAAGAAAGAAAGGGAGAAAACTATTTAGTGTGTGTTATATGCCCTCAGGTCTCTGAGCAACATGAATTAAAAATGGTTATTTATTTTAGCTTTTTTGTTCGGATGCAAACATAATTCAGTGAAACAATTGATATGTTGCTAATTTGGTTGGCCGTCATCCATTTATTCTTTTTTTCCCCTCAGACTTTGCAGTCAGTGAACTAACATTACTACCTTTTAGGTAATCGCAAGTGTATTTCTTTTTTTTCCCCCTTGACCTCAAGCCGAAAAGTCCAGTGTTATTTCATATAAGCTAGTTTTGTGAATATTCACAATTTGTCACCCTACTTTAGCATTAGTAGACTTTGCCAAATTCCTAACAAGCTACAGTACATCATACTAGGTATATTTTCATACATCCATCTCACTAGATGTGAACCATACAATTGACATATCATGCTTGTACTGTATAATTTATAGAATCAAGATGTATAACAAAGCAAATTAAAAACTTGTCAACTAGTAAACATAAATTTAACTTGTAAATTAAAAAAATTACATCATAGTGAAGTAAACACAAACAATAAGGGAAACACATTTTTTTAATTAGCTACTTTGTTATTTCTTTATTAAATCTATATAAACTAAGTGCAATGGAATTTTACATCATTATTAAAAACATCACATTATATGTGGCTGTGTCTTTGGAAATTAAAGGATTGATAGGACCAGATGTAAGCAGATCTTAGCTAACTATATTTTATAATGGTTCTGGGGTGGACAACACAACATTGTAATTTTTCTTGTTGATTTCGGGGTTGGCGAGACAGTGATAATGTACATTGCCTGGCCAAAAAAGTTGCACACTGTACTATTTCATTTGACTGGTTGTAGCTTTAGTAAGGACTCAATAATGACCAATTTATGTAAGAAAATGAATCCTCATGCTCCCAGAACCACCCTTTCACAGTTTGAATCATGAAATATGCCTCTGCCATCAGGGAAGAAAAAACCCACTTGTGTGATACCCTGGTCATTCAGTATATCCAGTTCATCAGCTGACTCCATTTTATTCCCACATAATGTTGCTGAGCCTAAACTTTACCAACTGAAGAAATCCCATTATTATAACACTGCCTCCAGAGGCCTGTACAGTGGGCACTATGCGTGATGGGTGCATTGCTTTATTGCACCTTCCTTCTTACAATGACATGCACATCATTCTGGAATAGGGTCAATCTGGGCTCATCAGACCACATGACCTTTTCACAATGCTCCAAAGTCCAATCTTTATGCTCCCTAGCCAATAACAAGTGGTTTCTTATGACCACACAGCAGTTTAGTCTCAATCCAGTGAGTTCTCATCAGTTTGTACATGTGTGCAAATGCTCTTACTTTTACTATTAAACATAGCTGTGATTTCCCTTTCCTTTTATGATTCAACTTTACCAAGCTTTTAAGTGATCTCTGATCACAATTCTTTTTGTACCACAATTTTTCTGCAAAGTGGACAGTTCAATAATATCCATCCAGTCCAATTTAAGTATTTATAATGCTTTCTTTCCTTAATCCATGCATAATTTAACCCTTATGAAATTGTATTTTCTTTAGTCAAGCAGTGTATTTAATCTAACCCAGTTCATTTTCACTCAGAACTGTGCCACTCCCATATACACCAATGTACTTTCATGATTATTATGAAAATAGGGATTTTTAATATTCATATGTGTGTTTGTGTGTCTGTGCGCACATGGGCGTGTGTTTATACCTCATTAACCTCTACAAAGCACAGATAAATGATGCAGATCTGTTGGTAAATATGTCCCAGTCTAATAGTTTTTTGCAATCTCCATACAACATAGCTGAAAGCCTTCACAAGAAACAGCACTGCACATGCAATAAGAAACCTGAGTTATAGCTCAATACCCAACCCTAACTGAGGTGCAGAATGAGGTATTGCGCTTTCAGGGTTTGGCCATGAGTTGAAATAGCTGTACGAAGGTTAAATGTGGTACTAAATTTTTGGAAGGAGTTTCATTTGGAAAGCTTTCAAAATGAATAATCAATACATTAATGGACAAGGTAACCCACAATTTACTCATAGTCATTAACTGATCAATACGCCAGGAGAACTTAGACGCTGGGAACTGCTAATGGCAAATATATAAATATAGAATAGTGCTGCTGAAAGTCACTGACTCGCTCCAGTGAAGCAAGCCCAGGTGAACCAAGTCTGTGTGTGTGTGTGTGTGTGTGTGTATGCGTGTGTCCCAAACTGTGTTTATGACTCATCTCAATTAGATAAATGTGAGAAAGAGAGAAACTGAAAGATGTGTAGATTGTAAACTAGAAATTGGACCATCCCTAAATTTAAAGAGCTTGTGCTGCAATATAATTTTTTAAAACAAATTATCCTAAAATGCACACTATATAGTAGTAAGTAATAGTAATAGTAATAATAGTAGTGGTATAATAGTAATAGTAAGTATTTAACTATATTCTATAAAAACTACTCAGGATCCCTTAGACTCCAAGCAGACATCCAAGCAGCTGCCATACACTAAAAAAATATTTCAAACCCACAGTACAAACAATTACAATAAGAGTGTGGTGTATTCTTAGACATCAGGAAGTAGTCGTTTATATCGACCTTGTAATGTTTTATAGCAAGAAAAAGCAGACAGCGTCTAACAAGAATTCTAATTCACCTAACAAACACAGTTAAATATTGGAAAAGAGACATTTTGGTACTTGGACATGACATCAGAAGGAGCTGGGTGACAAGTATAGGGGAAACACCTATCAAGGGGTGGGACATATTAGGCAGCAAGTGAACTGTCAGTTCTTAAAGATGATCCGCTATAAGCAGATCGGTAAGCAAAAGGGTCTGAGAGACTTTAACAAGGGCCATATTGGATGGGTAAAAAGCTGGGTTAGAGCATCTCCAGAACAGCAGGTCTTCTGGGGCGTATGTTGTGGTTAGTACCTACCAAAAATAGTCCAAGGAAGGATAACTGGTGAGGGAGTCATTGGTGTCTGCAGCTCATTATTCTGCATGGGAAGCAACAGATAGCCAGTTGTAGAATGTAGTCTGTGCTACCAAAGCTAGTTTGCAGCAAAATCTTATTTTTGGCGGTGTTATGAAGGTGTCAGAACCCCCAGTGCTTGTTGTGTATGGGACTGTGTAGCCACAGACTGGTCAAAGTTCCAGATCATTTTTTCAGGTTTTAGTTTTTGTAGGCGTGTGTGTTTTGGTAAAATTAACTATTTTGATTTATTCTACAAACTAAAGTGAACATCTCCCAAATTCCAAATAGAAATATTGTTATTTATTACATTTATTTATAGAAAATGACAACACATTAAAATAATAATAAAAAAGAGGCAGTATTTTATACTTATATATCTTGGCTTGCAAAAATTAAAGTGGCTCAGCTGTGTTTGATGGATTGTGAAAAATCACATTCCTCTTGATCACTTTCCAGAGGTCTGATTAGGTCTGAAGTTTGGCTGGCCATGACAGGGTCTGGGTCTGGCGTTATTCCATCCACACCTTGCTTGACCTGGCTGTGTGGCATGGAGCATTGTTCTGTTAAATACAATGCCAAGAGTTAAGGAACATAGTCAGAACAGAAGAAAGCAAATGTTCTTTGAGGATAACCTCATACATGGCTTGGTTCACATATCCTTCAGAAAAAAACAATCTGCCTAGTTCTATCTTCCTTTGCATTTCATATTTGGTGTGAGACGCCGTGGCGGCTTGTAAACATCTCCAGGTCTTTGTCTAACCATACGATAACCACGAATTCCAAGACTGCAATTTGGATTCATAATAGGTGACCTCACTTTGGTTCTCTGTGCTTTAGTTCCTGTCGTCTTTTGCAAACCTCATCATTGCTCTTCTTTGCTTCTCTCTGATGAAGGGCATTTTCTTGCTTTGCATGACTTCAACTGCACTTCTAGGATCCTGTTTTGAACCGCCTTCACTGTGTGCTTCACTCTGGCTTCAGTTTGGCACTGTGTTTTAAGGTCACTTGATGTCATCCTGTGGTTATTGAGTGACATTTGAATGAGTGTGCAATCATCCCTGTCAGTAGAGATTTGTTTTTGCCATTTGCCAGTCTGTATCTTTGTTGTTCCTAGTATCTCCTGCTTGACCTTGTTCTTGTACTGCCATCTTTGAAATTTTATGGAAGAAACCTGTATCATTGTGCCAGTAAAGTCAGGACTGAGCCCTTCTTTTTAAGTCATTTGGCATAGCGAACAGTTATTTGTAAAATTCCAGTTAGCTTTAAGGTACTACTAGCACTGTTTTTGCCATCCAGGTGACCACAGCAATATTTTTATACTTTTCCTCATTTAATAAAATTTGATTCAGGTCAACACCTAATTAGTACATCATGAAGCAGTATGTGTCGAGTTATCTGGGAATTTGCACATCAGCTTTTGCTTCAAACTCAAAAAACGCCATTAGCCACATACAGGGGACATGAGGATCAACTCTGGAATCACTTTTTAATTCTTGTGTCTGACAGCTTTGCAGGTTACACAACAATTGTTCAAAGTAGATTCAACTAAGTGGTCGATAACCTTAAATGAAAAACTACAAAAAAGGTACATCACTATTTCTGATAAATAATAGGTAAATCACTACTTCTTGTTGGATGGGTCTGGGTTCAATGGTCAGTGTTGGTGCACAGAAACTTTCATGTCTCTCCAGGGATGCTCTACTGGGTTCAGGTCTGGACTCTGGTTGGGCACTCCAGGACTTTCACAGAGTTGTAACGAAGCCACTCCTGTATTTGCTTGGCGGTATGTTTTGGGTTGCTGTTTTGCTAAAATGTGAACTGTTGCCCCAGTTAAAGATCTTGGGCACTTTCAAAAGCGTTTTTATTCAGGATAGCTCCTTATATTTCTACATTCATTTTTCCCTCTATATTGACTAATGTCCCAGTCTCAGTTGCAGAAAAACATTCCCACAGCATGATGCTGCTACTACCGTTTTTGACTGTAGGGATGGTTTTAATAAGGTGATGTGCAGTGCCTGATTCCAAATAGATTAATCTTTGTGTCATCAGACCAGAGGATTTTTTTCCTATGGTCTTAAAGTCCTTCAGGGGCTTTTTGGCAAACTCTCAGCAGGCTGTCATGTGGCTTTTTGAGGAATGGCTTTAGTCTGGCCACTCTACCACAGAGGCCTGATTGGTAGCGTGCTGCAGTGATGGTTGTCTTTTTGTAAGACGCTACCAACTCCAAAATGGAACTCAGAATCTCATTTATAGTGACCCTTGTGTTCTTTGTTACCTGGCTGAGCAAGGCCCTTCATCTCTGATTACTCAGGTTGGCTGGGTGGCCAGATCTGGGAAGGGCATTGGTTGTTCCAAATTCCTTCTCTGGTGACCCATCTATGGTGTTCTTCTCTGATGACCCATCTATGGTGCACAAAATTCCTGGTTGATGTCAAATTCACTGTTAATGGAACAGGATTTACTACATCCTTAATGAATTAATGGAAATTACCCACCCCTAGACTCTTAGCTATAATTTAGCAAGTATTAACCGCACCCTTAACTAAATAGCATTAGTAATTAACTAGTAAATAAACTGTTAATTACTAGGAGCTGGACCATGCTGGTTTTGCAGAGATGATGGGTTGCGGAAACTGGGAATTTCTAAAAGTTTTTCTAAGAAAAAGGTGGAGCTTTAGGGATTGTCTGACACAAACTTTAGTTATTTCATAAACACATTTAAAGACTGATGAGATATTATCATACGATGATATAATAATGATAGTAATATGTCACAATAATTATCATACTCTCATATCACATGCCCTACAGTGTCAGTATTTTATAATACATTTCATCTGGCCTGGATAACAGTGTAAACCAATTCAGTTTGGTTCACGTCTAATGTGTGCCACTTTCCTGTTTGGCAAATTATAGATGAGAGTGAGAGGCAAATCAAGGGATCAATGCTAAACAAAAAAAGTGTGTGTTTGTCTACGTGAGTGTAGAGAGGAGGGGGGCAGTTACATAGTAAAATGTTGAATAAAACATTCCTGTGCTGCTCTGTATCCACGAGTTGTATGGGAACGAGCGAGAGCTGCTCTGAATAGTATGTATTATTAGTGGGCATGTGATTGCATGGTTATTGTGTCTGGATCTGGCAGATGAGTGTGTGCGCGTGTGTGTGCGTGCGTGCGTGCGTGTATGTGTTTGTGATAGAGGGGGGGGGGAGGGAGGGGGAGGGCTCTATCAGAGTGAGAAATGTGCAGTCATTGGTTGTTATGGTAACAGGATAGAAGGATGAAGCATGTGGGGCATTCAGGTCTTTTTTGGCGGTAGCATGAATATTTCAGTGGGTCATTTCCCTCCTAAGCATGTGTATGTTCAAGATCTTCAAGATCTCTCGAATGATTTGGGTATGTTAACAAAATTTCATTGATATGTGTGTGAAAGAAATAAGGAATGGAGTTGTTGGAATAGTTGGATGATGCTTTTGCTCTACAGAGACACAGAGACACACAGTAAAATTTTAGGGCAATTTTTTTTTGACCAGTCCAAATAACAATATGAAAGTCTTTGGTGTCACATCACAGATAGTTAAGTAATTTAGAGTACGCTAAAGGAAAATATTGATGAACATGTAGGAAGGGTTGGGGGTGGACTATAATGCTCATTCATTCATTGATCATATGAACAAAGAAAACAAAGGTAAAGGAAAATAAAAGAAAGAGCTAAATATTATTGCAAATAACTAGTTAAAAACATAAATTTTAAAATTTATTCAGATCATTTCTTTTGATGTTGGCCAACCCAAATCAAGTTGCATAAAATCCCTTTTTTAAAATTATTTATTTTTTATGGCCATCCAGACACTTTAGCATTCAATATATTGCTTCTTTTGTCTGAACACTCACTTTCCACTTTATTAGGAACACTTGTACACCTGCTCATTTATGCAGTTATATAATGAGCCACTTTGGCATCAACACCACGCAAAACAAATGCAGTTACAACAGGTCAAGAGCTTCTGTTAATGTTCATATTTAACATCAGCATGCGGAAAAGTGTTACCTTTGTAACTTAAAGCATTCTTTGTAAGTTAATTTTAAGTTAAGTATTTCAGAATGTGCTGATTAACTGGAAATTTCACACAAAATACACTCTAGTGTTTATGCAAAATGGTGAAAAAAAATTGTGACAGTTCTGTAGGAGGAAATGCATTGTTGATAAGAGAATCTAATTGTAGTGTACTGTAAATGGCCTGCTTGGTTTAAGCTGCTAGGAAGGATATAGCAACTTCAATAATCACTCGTTACAGATGTGGTGAGCAACATAGTATGTCAGTATGCACACAACATTGAAGTGAATGCTTCAAGAGCAGAAGAACTGATTCAAGGAAAAGACCCTGCAATTTTATTTTCTCTTCTAATCTTTAATTGTCAAATTTCCTTGAGTCTGTGCCTATGATAGCTTCAGATTCCTGTTCTTGGTTCCACGGAAGTGGAACTTTATGTGGTCTTCTGCTGTTGTAGCTCATCTACAAGGTCTCAAAGTTTAATTTGTTGTGTTCTGAGATCCTTCCTCACCATAGTTGTAAAGAGTGTTCATATTATAGGTTTCCTGCCAGCTCAGACCAATCTGGTCATTCTGCTCTCATTTCTATCATCACCAAGGTGCCTCAGCATGCAGAGCTACTGCACATACTGTAGGATGTTTGTTTCTTTCCTACTGTACTGTGTAATCTCTGTGGGTATATGAAAATCCCACAGGATCAACAGTTTTAGGAATACCGAAACCAATTCACCTGGCGTCAGTGACCGTGCTACATTTAAGTCATGCCACATTTAAAGTCATGTTTAAAGTCAATTTTGTGTTTTTCCAAATCTGATGGTTAATGTGAACCTTAGCTGAAGCTCTTAACCTGTATCTGCATGATTAGATAACTGCATGAATGAGAAGGTGTGTCTAATAAAGTGTATAATGTGTGTGTGTGTGTGTGTGGAGAGAATGTTAGTGAGAGAGGCAGAAGGAGAACAAATGTTTCCTGTAGGATTTGTCTGATGATATGTATAGCAGGCACAATTCTGAAGTCTGTCCGATTGAATGTTAATCACCTCCTTACGGTTAAATAAGTAGTACAAATGCTTTCCAATGTATGATGTAAAAGAGAGTGGTGGAAAAAAGAAAAAAGAGGAAGAAGAAATGAGTACATTCCTTCCTATACACTATCTGAACTGCATTCAAATATCTGAATAAAATATGAAGACTCACAGGATATCCTGATCAGTAAAAAATAATGGATATACACCTCTCTCATAAGCCAGTAAATCCTTGACTTAACTATGATTGTTCAGCAGCTTACCGGTGTGAGATTTAATGCATGAGAGTGCTAATTTTAATTCCCATACAGTTGTCACTTTCCAATAACTCTCCATCATCAAAATCTTTTTTTTTCTGTATATGTGAAACACACAGCACTTTCGTTTCTCACCCATGCAACAAGGAATCTATCTACTGTAAATGATGCTTACTGTATATCAGTAGTAAAAGAATAACTGCCATATGAAAAACAAAAAGGTGTAAATCCCTGGCATCACTATGTTTCTGCATATAGGATTTTTGCCTTTTGGTTTTCTTAGGTTTCTAGGAATGTTAGTCATAAACAATTTCCCCCTCACAGTAGGCGTCCTGTAAAGATCTGATGCTTTTTTTCTTCTATGACATATAAAAATGATCAATGGCGCTTTCTGAGATGTTGATGCCTACACTTTGTACAACAGCTCCACCAGTTTAACACAGAATTCCAACTGCTTGCAAGTTTATGTAACAGAGAAAAGGCATTCTTAGTATAAATATATCCAATGTGATAACCACATGCGTCACTGTGATGTCTTATCTAATTTTTAAGGGCAGTCTAGATTCTGACTTGTGAGATTGCCCATGGCTATGTATAACCAGGTCTTAGGTCAATAAGTATTTGATCACCCTGTGATTTTGCAAGATCTCTCACTTTGAAATCATGGATTGGGCCTACAATTTTCATTTCCACAGTGAGAGACACAATCTAAAAAGAAAAATCCGGAAATCCTATTGTATGATTTTTTAACAATTTATTTGTGAATTACTGTGTCAAATAAGTATTTGATCACTTGCTTATCAGTCAGATTTCTGACCCTCAAAGACCTGTTATTTTGCTTTTAAATAGTCCAGCTACACGCTGCTCATGATTCTAAATTAG
>JAQMYJ010000036.1:21263338-21286823 GCA_030014305.1 Clarias laeviceps | reverse complement strand
GAATTTAGTAAAAGAAAGTTATCGGTCATCCAATCTTTTATATCCTGGACACACTCAGTTAGTCTAGACAACTTGGGCATTTCATCGGGTTTTGTTGAGATATATACGTAATTGGGTATCATCAGCATAACAATGGAAAATAATCCCATGTCTTCTAATGATGTTACCCAAGGGAAGCATGTATAGTGAGAACAGCAGAGCTCCTAAAACTGACCCTTGTGGGACCCCATATTTCACTGGCATTACACCAGACGTTCTCTATTTAGATCAGACAGGTATGATCTAATAACAGTAACAGTACATATTTCACTGGCATTACACCAGACAGTTCTCCATTTAGAGCTACAAAATGGTATTGATCAGACAGGTATGATCTAAACCATTTTAATGCCTGTCCCTGAATACCTGTGTGATTTTGTAAGCGATCTATGAGAATATTATGATCTATAGTGTCAAATGCAGCACTAAGATCAAGTAAGACTAGAATTGAGATGCAGCCTTGCATTTTTAATTCTTTTCATATAAACGGAAGGTTTGAAATCGGTCTGTAATTTGTTATTTTATTCGCATCTAAATTAGATTTTTTTAAGAAGAGGCTTAATAACTGAACTTGAAAGGTTTAGGGATGTGACCAAGATATAATGAAGAATTAATAATGTTTAGAGTGCTAATTTAAGTTCTTTAGGAAGTAAAGGCCTTCAGTAATCATGACTGCGAGTGAATCAGCTGTTCAGACATCTCAAGGAAATTTCATCCACCACCTGCAAGCCAAAACAGAGAAGTCTCTTGATGCATGCCTGTCTTGTAGCCTGAGTGATGGTGGCACCAGTTGAGCAGTGCTAGAGCAATAGATCAGGTGGAGAAGGCTTTGTGGGTGCTGGTCTGTTTTTGGCATTTTAGGCAAGCTCTGGTGTTTTAAACTTTTGAGACTTGAATGTCCTCATATAAGGAGGTGATATTTTCTCCCAAATCCATGGTCTATATACAGTCATGTCCATATATTTTGGAACACATACGCTTTTTGGGGTATTTGGCCTCTGTACACCACCACATTAAATTTTAATGAAACACTCAATATGTGAGCAAATCACGACTTTCGGCTTTAATTCAAGGGGTTTGACAAAAATGTGGCATTAACTATTCAGGAATTCCATCCATTTTCATACACACACCCATTTTGGGTTCATAAATTGTGGAACAAACTCAGTGTGGTGGTGTACAGAGGCCATTGAAAAAATTGTTTTTTCAAAATGTATGTACCTGGCTGTATCCTTGTAAGTTATTATCATCGGGTATTATTTTTTTTGCCAAGCCTTTATTAAAAACTTTGAAACATTAATTACGTTCATAAGTAATTAACTAGGTGCTAACTACTGTAGGTGCTAATAAACAGAAAAAGGGAGAAGAAATTACAGTGTATACAACAGTAAAGTCTGTATCTTAGGAGGGTAAATCTGATGCGAGCAAGTACCTACAGGAAATCAGTGGTGGGAGAGTACCAGTATGGTGGTGCGGGAGAATGTTGGAAGGTTAAAAAAGGTCAAGCAGCGTCATTCTGGATCAGGAGTTGAATGATGCTCAGATACAGACCTGTACAAGTAACAAATTGCAGTAGACTAGTTTCAAAAGAACAAGCCGAAGCATTCACCTCAGGGGCCTGTAGAAATGGACAAATCCTTCTGATGAACCACTGATGACCCAGGATTAAAGAAGGATTCTTCTTCTTGCCCCCACAAGAAGAAGAAGAAATAAAAAGATTCAATTTGACTCGTTAAAAAAATCAAATAATAATATATCGGCTAGCCAAGTGAGGCAAAATAAAAGCGATCACGCCATTGTTGAGAGATCGCGAGCCTGAATCTGAAAGGTGCCACAGGCACCTGTGGCCATGAGTCCACAAGAGGCAACTTTTTGTGATTTTTGTGTTGGAGGGAATACCATTAGTTTCTGGTTTCTGTCAGACAGAGTGGCACTAATCAATCATTTACCCTTGCGAGCTCATATGTGAGGTGAGCAGGCATGAATCATTGGTCTATTTTTACACCCCTAGCAAGTATTTCATATCAACTATGACAAAAGGAACTAGGTCACTTCCCACACATTAAAAGAGCAGGTGCTCTTTTCTGGATGCCTGACCATGTACAGTATGCCAGAGGCACTGAGAAACTGTGCTACATTGTTAAAAATCTAATGTACACTTTAAAATTCTGCTTTCCTACATCAGTAATGGGCTATTTCGACAGGCTGCTATTGCTCATTGAAAATAAGCAAGAACCCAGACAAACAGATCATTAGTTTAAATTGAACTGTGATGTATTAATTCAGCTGCTGACCCATTCTACATCCAATTTATCATATGAAACACAAGCACCAGTTTTGGGTCGATGTAATTGTAGAGTTTGTTGATTTGGGGTGTTATACAAATCATAATCAAAGTTCTCAGCAGGTGTCACATTGTAGGCATACAGTAATCACACACTGATCCATAATCCAAACAGATAGGGTAGCGCTGAAACCTGAAAACAAATACAAATATAACCAGGGACCGGGAAAGGGCCCATGGAGAACTGTGAACGAGTCTCGCTGGTAGCACAATTTCAAACTACAGCAGTGACAGTAGGTCTTCGTGATAGATTGTGTCCTAAATATCAAAAAGAAAATACTGGCATCTAAGGTTGTATTATGGTGGGAAGGCATGTTGGACTAGGTGTTTGCACAGACTCCAGAGCAGCTTGTGACCAAATATAAGTAATACTGTAGAAGTTTTCTGAATCTGTTTTGAAATTTAAAGGAACAGCTGGTATAATCATGGAATATTTGTTGATTTGTTTCCCCAAGGTATGTTTTTTTTTTTTTTCTTTTCAATTTAATCTGTATGCAAAATGTAAATTGAGGAGATAGTGAGAAAACTAACAAGAGACAGGTAGCATATGTTAGGGAAATGCCAGGTAGGAAATAGAACCAGAAGGCTTGTAGCAGTTTACAGTATACCTCCTGTGTATTAGCATTTGTATGTCTGTTAGCTTTGTGCTATGTGAATTTAAATAAGAATTTAAGTGTAAATGAGTGTGTATGCTTCAGTTCGACATAAAGTGCTGTTGATGCTCAAATTTATAATCTTATTAATACAATTAAATATAATATAATAATATACACTGATCAACCCTGGCATCAACACCACCGCCATGTGAACTGAACAACACTGGTCTGAATATACAGAAGTAAACTGGTGACTGGGCACCCAAGGCTCACTCATCCCTGCAGAGACCAAAGGCCTATTTATTAAATATATGACTACAAAGCAAAGTTTTTTATAGGACAAATAGTATGGCAATGTTATTAGGTTTATTTCACACTTAAGTGTTAGGCGTATTTTTGAGAAATATAAGTGTCAATGCAGCATTTCAAAAAGTGACAACTATCTTAGATGTACTTTTGCATGGAATATGTTTGTGCAAAAGCAAATCTCGGATAGTTGTCACTTCTTGAAGTGCTGCACTGACACTTATATTTATCAAAAATATGCATAACACTTAACTTAAGTGTGAAATAATTCTAATCTGTCCTTATCCAGGAGGGACTTTGCATCTATTTTGAATCATTCTTGTGTGACTGTTTGATCATAGACACAGTTGTTATGAAATACATGCTCAGGTGGCATGTGGTGCTCCTGCTGTCTGATAAAGCACTACCTCTTTCCTAATAGTAGCTTCTGAAACAGTCAGGTTCCTGTGTGTGAGATCAGTTGTGATTTATCAGCTGTGATGGTTCGGCTGCCATGCAGCTTCCGTGATTAAGAGCTGCAGCTGTATCTAAAGCTAGTTGGTTTTACTGTCATGATACTAGAGTTGTCTATTTTCCTTATCTAAAGGGCAAAAGCATGTGTAGTGTTTGGCTGTGTTATGATCTAGCAATCATCCATTTCATAGTGGCATTTTAAATATCTTATTGTGGAAAAGACACATCTTTATATAAGCTTGTGCAATACATTTTCCACCATTCATTTTTTTTTTTTCTGGAAATATTAAAGGAGCATAAACAGACACTGCCACCAGGGTCGTAAGATCCGACAAATGCAAACCATAATATACAGCAGTGGCCAAACGTATTAACACAACATATATGCTATAAAGTATAGTATTTCCTGGGCACAAAACAAATTAATTCACTAATTAGTTCTAGACTGTCTGGCTGAAGAGTTGTAGTAATTAATTGAAAAACTGTCAAAGTGACAATGATAATCAGTTTCTGAAACTATGGTGTAAGTCATCTCCAGACCTAAAACCAAGAGAAAACTGTTGGAAATAGTAAAGAAGGAAGAAGCAGGCAAGAAATCGTTTTATGTACATGATCTTCAGGAGACATTGTGGTGGGCATGGATTGAGGAAGTGATACTAAAGTACTGCAGGGATCTTTTTGACTCTATGCCCAGCTGGATCAAGCAGATTTGGTGGAAGAAAGGATTTACTAAATACTGATTGTTATATAGCAATTTTGTTGTCATTATTTAAAAAAAAACTTTAGTATGTCATTAAAAAAACAAAAAAAAATTTTGTCTTAATAGTTTTGGCCAACACACGTATGGTTGCAGTAGTGAGAAAGTCAATGCTCAGTGGAGAGCAACCTCATCAGATCGTTCAGAAGAACCCTAAGTCGTCTGGTGTCTGCAATAGGGAAAAATGAATGCTGCTTCTCCCTGGGGCTTGAAGAAGATGAAATGAAAATGGGTTTTCTGGATAATATTGGACAGCTGCTGTAGAAAAGGGGGAATTTAGAAAGATGTGTGATTGAGAACAAGGGTGGACAAGCAGCTGGCTATAGTGGCAAAGGAAAATGAAATGTTTAAAGGTTTTTAAAATGCAGTTGAAGAAATTATGAAAGCGGCAGGTGCTCGCGGATGATAAGGGAGATCTGACGGCCAAGACACTTCCTAAAACGTGCAACATCACACCACCTACACAAATATTTTTGCAACTGGTTATGCAGATAATTTTAATGACATGAAAATACAAAATGTAAAAGCAAGGAACGAGAATGTATGCTTTGTTATGGAGATAAGGCACACAGATGTAGATCTCATTTAACTCTGAAAAGCACTGGACCATTTGTGTGGTATGTCTGCGCTGCTCTCCTGTCCTGCTCGCTGCCCTTGAACACTTGAACAAGCTCTTATGCTTACATCACTCTGCAATTTATCGACTGCAGCACTGCCTTCAATACATGCCACTATTTACTCCAACTAAAGTTTGCTTCTAAACTCAGGGAACACTGACACTCACACACACACACACAGTTACAGTCCTGATCTGACCTGCATTGCAGAGGTTTAAATTTTAGCATTCAGCACAGTTTGAAACTTTGTGAAAGACAGGAAAGTCAGTTCAAAAATATATACTTCGTATTCATTTGAAATATTTTATGCTCATCCAGCACCAGTAATAAAAATCTAATTGAATATACTGTATATGGAGTCAGCTACACAAACCTTTTGCTTTGATATTCAGAGTCTCTCTCTCTCTCACACACACACACACACACACACAAACACACATACAGCGCTCTTGGTGATGGAAACAGTTGGTGTCGTTTAAACACACATTGACTAATTAAATGAAAACCTGACTTCTTGCCATAGAGATGCAAAGTGCTTCAGAGAGGCAGGAAGTTCACATGCTTGTTCTCTCTCTCTCTCTCTCTCTCTCTCTCTCTTTCTATCACTCTCTGTTTGTTGTACCTTTTCAGAATCCGAAGTTATCTACAGGAACCGCCATGGCCATGTCATTAGGTTCAACATCCTTACAAATGAAACAGAGATCATCCTGATGAACAGTACATTTGTGAGTGATTTTGTTTTTATCCCTGTGGTCAGAACACACTACACACAACACACATACAAGAAGTAAATAGACACCCTTAGCTTTATGATAAAATGTATGCACAAAAATGCAATGTTTTTGAGCAAGAAGGGTTTAGCTATAAATATATTATTTATACTTTGCTGACTTTCCATTCAAGAGCAACACCTCGACTAATAGGCATGCAGTGAGATTGTTGTCTGTTATTGTCAACAGATTTTTCAAATAGCACATAGACGTCTTTCAAAAGGCCCAAGCCGACCAGGTTATGATTCAATTGGTGTTTTAACCTTTTCTTTAAATTGACATATAAGTATGTAAAAAGTGTTTAAAAATTCCTGGCTATTCATCTCCGGAACAGTCCTTCCTTAGATTGACCCACAATCTGGCCTTTTGAAAATCAAAAATTTCTTTAGTATTTCTTTTAGTACTTTTGGGTGTAAGTTGAAGTGTCGTTTTGAGAAAATAAAACACAGTCCCGAGCAAATATGGGTATGTCTTTTATTAGATTCTTAAAAGCACTGCTAGAGACATCACTTCTCTGTGATCTTTTATACTGTACATAAGCCTACGTTACTGAAAATATACACGCTGTTTATATTTGACCAGGATGGCTTATCGTCCGCTCTATAGAAGAGTGGGGTTTGATTCCCATGACCTAACCCAGCCATGAGGGATGTACAGTATCCCCAGTGCTAGTTCCAAACCTAGAGAGGTAGGGTAAGGAACTTCTGCTGTGGTGACCCCATAAGAACAGCCAAAAGAACAGCAACAACATTTACTATAAATAGATACAATGCCAAAATAACAAATGTTAAATGTCACCCTGACTGCTTAATTTTTTATGAGTGAGCACCACACCTTAAAACATATGTATGTACATACAGTATAAATAATAAATGTTTATATAATGATCAGTTCCGACCAAGCAATCGGGTTGGGTGAGAGGCATTTCATGAGTGGTGATAAAGGACGATAATACCACTGGAATGTTTAACCTTATCCTTTTGCATCTCGTTTGCTCTACAGTACTGCTCTACAGTACTGCTCTACAGTACTGCTGGATATAGCGCCGCTGTGATCTGTAATGTAGTCGTGCGCATGAGGGCATAGCCCAAGTGCTGAGGGCATCATAGCCGTGCTATAACTAGCCATACAGCATGACCTTGAGTGTGATAGATTATGATTTGTTTCTTTATTTGTTTCTTGTTTCTTTTCTCTTAGGGTGAAATTTCCCTTTAAGCTAAATCAGTGATTTTATTTCATTATAGGCATGCTTAAAGATTTCTAAGCGTAAATTTCAACCTAAGAGGAAGGAAGCAAATAATAGAAATAATAATCGCAATAGTTCTTGGTGCTTACATCATAAACCTGGGTGTTTGCTTATTTATTGCATGTCTGTATACACAGTAGCTGTAGTTAAGGAACACAAATACCTTTCAAGCATGGACACTTATTTATATACAGTATGTAAAAAAATACAAAATACAATATACAGTATATACAGTAGACTACTATGCAGCAATTTTATGCAAATATTTTTGCACATTTTTTTATGCCTGATACATACATGTTTCCCTAAGAAAATAAAACATAAAACATACACAAACATATTTTAATTAAAACAATCATAACCATTTTCTACAATTTTATTTGTAAAAATACTATAAAGAATACATGTTCTCCTAGAAGCCTGAAACAACCTACCAGCCAGATTCATTATTTAACAGCATGACTGTACTTAATGTAATGCATTTGTAGATGCAATGGCAAATTATGTGTTTTTATGATTTTTAAAGGGTATTTTCCTGTGGAATGTTTAATAAAATGATTAATTATTAAAATATATTTGAGATGAACTTTTGTTTATTTAAATTTTTTTTGAAAGTTTAGAAATATATACAGTACAAATTGAAAGTTTAGTATACATGCAATACACTATACACTATATGCATATTGTTTAAAGCAAAACCATTGATTCTGAATAAAAAAAAATACATAAATAAAAAAGAATAATCCAAAATTGTCTATTGTATTTTTTTTCTCAGGTTGCTTTTAAAGCCACCAAATACTCAATAAGCCCTGATATGAAGTATGTGCTTTTTGCATATGATGTTAAACAGGTATGTGCACTTTTGTCTTACTTTGGTTGGACTGTCAAAATTATGTATTTTTACTAAAGTCATGTTGGAGTGCTGTTATTATTTTGTACCTTTTGAATAGATGTATGTGATTTCAGCTTTCACTACAACATCGGAGAATGTGTGTCTTTGTTCTTTTTCTGGCTGACTTAAATAAAGAATTTACTGTAGGTCCTAAAATTCTTTTTGGATTTAGGACAGCCAGTTTGTGAACAGTTCCTCTTCTCTCCCTAGGCATCTATTTCTAAATCTAGAAACGGATTTAGAACACAGAATGCCATGTTCTAAAAATAGCACTTGGATTACAGTAAATCACCTGTGGAGCACAAACATAGTACAGTATAAAGATCCTCACAAACACAGGATACACTCTTCATTTCCATGATAATGTGAGATGTCTGACAGGATGGGATTCAGACAAAGAGATTGAGAGAGAGAGAGAGAGAGAGAGAGAGAGAGAGTTTCAAGATAAATTCATCCAGGATTACACACTTTAATCTTGTTACTGTAGCGATTAATCTGATAAACACTTCTTTCCATTCAGAGAGACTGGTCAGCTCACAGCCCAGTAATCAATCAGTAATTCTTTTAAGAATGTGTGTCTGATGTGTCTGTATCAGTGTGTGTATACGCTTGCAAAGTAAGAAGGGGACTCATGAAATAACGGATTAGTTGTCCAATCTCCTGGGATTAATGCAAATTTGTGGATGAATTAAGATTGCGTGTTTTATGAGAACATTATCTGAGCAGCTTTGCAAGAATCTTCTAAAGCAAACACAAGTTCTCAGAACATTCCACTTTATTTTTGGAACATTAAAGCCACTAAAGCAACGACAGAGACAGATAGAAAGATCACATTGATACAGTACATGAAGGAAACAGGGCTCAGGTGTGCCACATTAGTACTTTCCCATGTAGGTCGTCCCCTGAACGCCACCCTCCTGCTAAACCGCACCCACACCTGCTACACAAACCTGTTCACAACCTGTCAAAATGTTTTAATGACTGTATGGGTACTGGTCTCTGTTTTCTGCACTGAAATAGTTATATGATGAAGCTTCTTGTATTTCTTCAGTGTTTTAAAAGACTATAATGATAATTGGTGTTACACTCTAAAGCTCACTCATTATATACTGCTCGTCTTCACTAAATTTGTGTGTTGCAATTCATCGTCCTTTATCAAGTTTACACTCAGAAAGCATCGTTTTTTTCCTTCTAAGCAGACTGGTTAGTCAAAGCCAGCAGCAGAGCCACTGTCATTACTCATTCTTACTCCGTTTCTGCCCGTGAGAGCATCAGTCATCATGTTGTCTCTTATTTCCACTTTTCCCTCTCTTCTTCCGCCTCCATCCATTCATCTGTTGACTTTTCTTGTCCTCATTTCTCATTCAGAGCACTTTTTGTTCAACTCATTCAGAACACTACGTATTTGTCTCTGGGAATAAAAGAAGCAGTTTTGTTTTTTTAATCACCCACACAAAACTATCTGTATCTATCACTGTATCTCTCTGTTTGTCTCTGTTTGTCTCGTTACTGCAGTTGTCTGTCTGATGTTATTGTTGTCAAGCGCTCTTTCTCTTTCTATATCCAATTATTGATATGTGTACAGTACTATCATGAGGTTAATATTTCCTTTAACCTGAACCTGTGAAGAGGTTACAGAAAATCAATTAATAAATGAATTATTCATAATAAAGCTATCCAGGTATTAGATTGTTGCTTAAATACTTCTCTGCTTTTGATACACTATCTGGTACTAATTAATTAATCCCATAGACCACTACAATATTCCCTGACTGCCAGTGTGATAATGATCATAAAGGATATCCAATGAGTGTGCAGATTTTGAATTCTCTCATTGATGCACTTGGATAAGTCAAGCCACTGATCACTATGGCAGGATTTTATTTTATTTTTTCAGAAATTGTTCAAGAACTGCATTCCTTATTGAAGTAAAGTAAAGCTCATTGATACTGTTTAAATCCTGACTCCACACAGACACTAACTTAGACCCTTGGATTGAACCAAGGGCCCCTGGGCTGAGATTAATTTAAGTTAAACGGGCCTTGCTCAAGGGCACAGCTATCTGATTTGATCTGCACTCATACACAGCAGCTTATAGTATATCTACTGTATCAACTTTTTATCTGAGCTCATACGAGTCCAATCAGGTAAATTTAGGTCCTACACATTCATTAAGACATTTTGATCTGAGCTCATCCCATAGCACATATCTAATTAGCAGTCTGATCTAAGTGCATACAGGAGCCTATAGTTGATCAGCTCTTTAATCTAAAGTGGTACGAGGGCTCACAGCCAACCAAGCTGCTCAACTGAGCTCATACAAGAGCCCATAAATGATCAGCTCTTGATCTGGGCTTACACGGTCCATATCCAATCAGCTGCCTGATCCATCTAAAAGCCAATCAACTGTCTGGGCTTAGTCTCAGGGTAGGTGTGGGTCTGCTGTACTCCTCCATAATGGCTTATAAATTTTGTTTTGTTTGTTTTTTATCTTTCTTTTTTGTTTGTTATTTAAAACTCCTGCCAGCACTTAATTAATCTTTTCGTCACTGTGAAGCCTGTTGATGCTATTCAGGCTGTTCTCTCTGATCCTCTACCACAGTGCTTTCTCATTATTCTAGACCCCTGTGCTGTGTGATGTAGTGTTTTTTTTCTGCACCAAACAAAATTGCACGTTAAATTTATAAAGCAGTGGTAGCTTAGTAGTTAAGAGATTGGACTTGGATTGAAAGGCCTATAGTTCAGATCCTAGCACTGCTAAGCAACATCACTGTTGAGTGCTTGAGCAAGGCCCTTAACCCTGATCAGTTGAGAAATGTAAATTGACCTGCCAAATGCCTTAAATGAACCAAATTACATGCAGAAGCATGCACTTGAATGTGAATCTGTTTTTTTTTTGTAGCCGAGATAAGCACATGAATTCAATTTTATTTGTATAGCGCTTTGAACAATTGCCATTGTCGCAAAGCAGCTTTACACAGTCAAAAGAAATTTATGGAAGTTTGTATGAAATAAAATTGTGTGTATGAATGTGTATGAATCAGAATGATTAGATAGTCCCTGATGAGCAAGCCGAGGGTGAAACTCCCTTCATTGAATTATATTAAAATATTTACACTATAGAAGACTTTAATACTTTTTAACACAAAAAAAACAAGACACTTTTAAGCTCACATTCAAGACCATTTCACATTCGGGCTCTGATAAATGTTAAGGGAGTTACTAATGTACAGCCCATGCCGATGAGAAGAATAGGGTAAAGGAGGCAAAAGGTGGTTTTTTTTGGTATACTGTAACATTTTTCTTTAACAAATTTTCCTAAATTATTTATATACCTCTAGGCAAAGCTTAAGGGTCTCTACAATAGAAAAGCTTCTTTTGTTGGTGTTTGTGTACAGAGTGTCTGCTTTGATTTTTTTTTTATGTCTTTTTGTTTGTAATTTTAGATTTACCGACACTCCTTCACAGCTTCCTACATCATCTACAATATTCACACCAGGTATAATTTATGCTGCTGTAAAACCTGTACAACTACCCAGTCAGAAACAGGACCTGGTCTGTCTTTATGTGCATTTATACGTGGGTGTATTACAGGGAGGTGTGGGAGTTGGATCCTCCAGAGGTGCTTAACTCTAGATTGCAGCATGCTGCTTGGGGAATGCAGGGACAGCAGCTGGTAAATGACACAAATACATTCAGATTCAAATACATTCCATGTCTTTGTTAAAGTCAGTCATATCCTGTCTTATGCAATTTAACTTTAATTTACAGTATTTACATATTTCCAAAATCGTATGAATGATGAATGAACCCTAAAATCTGTAAAAAGGGTCTAATTGTAGTGTAATTATTGTGTGCATATACTGTAGTTAGACATGCTTTCTAATTCAAACTTAGTTAGCAGACTGGATCAGATATTGTCTGACATCCACAATGTGTGTAGTTTGATTTATTTTCGCCTAGGAACTTAATTTTTTAACAAAAGTCAATTTAAGCTCCCCGCAGGAAGCCTTGGTTTCAGAGTGTTAAATGCTATCTTAGCCTTGTTACAGGAGGTTAGCATGACCTTCAGATGGAAAAACATCTGTATTTAGTACAACTGTCTAGGAGGGCATTTTCAATTATGTAGTGCTGACCCAGTGCTCTGCTCCATCTTGTACTTTTCATTCTTCGCACGCACCTGATTCAGCTCACAAAATGTCTGCTAATTAGCTACTCAGTTAAATCAGTAGTGTTAGAGCAGGAAAGACAGAGCAGTGAGTCCTCAGGAGCTGCATGTGTACTGATTCTCCACTAACCTGTCACGATCTAACTTGATCCTATTTACAATGTATCCCTTTTATGTAGGTGTATATCTTTGAGAACAATATATATTACCAGTCAGACGTGAAGAGCAACTCACTCAGGCTGACTTCGTCGGGAAAAGAGGGTGTTGTGTACAACGGCATTGCTGACTGGCTCTACGAAGGTATGAAAGCACATGGTTTTAATTTATTCCGACAAATCCCACAGTTCTTCATTAATCTGAATTTGTTGTTTGCATTCTCTGGTTGAGTTTGAGAAACAATATGAGTAAAGAATGTGTTATATTTATAAAAGTATAAGAAAAACTGTGTTTTTGCATCATTCTGTGCCTACATTCTCAGTGATCACAATGCAAAAGATCAAAGAGAGTACACTAACGAGACTGTCTACATTAATTTAATCATACAAAAATTATAAAGCTATGCGGGTAAGTAAAAAATTATCCACACTGGCTGTAGAATTTATTTGAATAAACTTTTAGAAATGATAAATACATAAATTTTTTTAACATAATCTCTATGCTTTTCAATATGCTTTCATATTCCCTCATTAAAAAAAAGTCTTTCACTGTCTTCACTTCTTCATCAGAACAGAATCTTTGTCCTCGTAGGGCTGCTTTCAGGGGACCAAACAGATCAAAGTCTGATGGAGCGAGATTATAGGGAGGATGCTTTAACATCTCAAAATGAAGTTTTTGCAGTGTCAGATGTGCATAGTCTTGCAAGATCACGACACTTTTGGATAGCAGTCTTCTGCGTTTAATCCGAAGTTTAGACTGCAGCCCTTCAATAAGCATCTCACTGTAACTATTGATTGTTGAACCTTTTCCTGATAATGTTTCAATACCGGCCGAAGTGGGGCATCCATTTTTGCTCACACTGCAGTTACAATTAAACTAATAACATGTTTACACCTTTACTGCAGTGACTTGGTAGACAGTAGCCTTGAATGGAAAGCGCTGTTTGTGTGAGGCCAACAGAATTTTTTATATAACCAGAGTGCGGATCATTTTTTGACTCACCCTCATAAGAGAGATTTTAAGGTTGTTTTTACACCTGAATATTCCGGTATGCACCCAAGACTCTAGATTCTAGGCTCATTTGCGAAAAGGGCTCGTAATCACAGATTTCCTTTAACATTGAAGAATTTCTTCTGGATGCTAACTTAAATGTACAGTTCCATATTTCACGTGTGTGCATGCATATTGTGTTTGTAAAATGATAGGCACTTGATTAATCTGTTTATGTATTTACAGTACTTTTTTTTTTTTTGCTTTGGTACCAACACTCAAGTGGTTTTCAGATGCCTTACTGTACATATTATACCTGCAAACTGAGAATTCTTTAAGATTTTAGTGAAATTTTGAAAATAGCTGAAGTCATTAATTTTTCACAGTGATCTCAGTGACAAAACATTACATAAACTACTTACACTGCTCTCATCCTTTGGAAGATTATAAACCTTTCTCTGGCATTATAAAGTAAAAACAGTAAGTAAATGCTTCTGGACTTGAAAACGGCTTTCACACCTCACCAATCTTATTGAACTCAGAACTCAAACATCCATCAGTCTAGAAAAAAAATGTAAGTGTAAAACGTGACCTAAACCATCTGTGTGTGGACTTCCAACAATCTCTAAAACAGCATTCTCTTGCTCAGAGCTGTGAAGTTAAATATCATGCTTGTGTCAGCTGAGAGAAGTGCTCGGGTGGGCTACACTGCTTCGGGAGATCAGCAAGATCTATATGCCAGGGCTAAACTGTGTAGAGATTTAAACATAATAAGAAAGACGTTGTCATTTTGGAGCCTAATAGGAAGTCAATACAAATGTAATAAGACTGGGGTAACATTCAGGGCTTTCCTTTTGTCTAGCTGAACTCTCAACTAGCTTAAGCTTGTTTAAAGAGACAGCGAACTAAGTCTGATCTAGAGGTTATGAAACCATAAACCAGGGTTCCAGCAAGCTTATTATATACCTTATTTTGTGTAGGTTTCCTGAATAACAATATCCTGCTTTAGAGATGTTATGCACGAATGTCATTAACTGTAGTTTCTTCTTTCAGAAAGTATTAATCAAGCTTTAGGCATAGTTCCCAGCTCCTGTACTTCTGATCAAGATTCAGAAGAAGCAAATTTCTATTTAGTTTGACTTCGTCTGACTGAGATCAAATAAAACAGTTTATCCTGAACACTGATTAAAGATACATTTGTTCTACATGACTGATCTGGATCTTTGTGGTTTGTGAGTGTGTGAGAGTGAGTTAGTGGATGCAGACATGCTACTGAATGTTTATGCGTTCACATTTTGTAATTAAATTGTGGAGCCTTAATTCTGCTCTGACAGATAATGCTTAGATTATTACTCATCTAACCGTGGTGAACTGATACACACACACACACACACACACACACACACACATAATGCTCCGACCCAAAGTGTTAATGAAGGGTCTAATCAAAATGCCACTCACTTCATCATTACATTAGAGTCACCTAATTATACTAACGGCATCAGTCACTTACAAGCAATGGACATTCTACGTGTCTGTGTCTCTGTGTGTGTGTGTGTGTATAGAGGAGATTTTGCATACTCATGTTGCACACTGGTGGTCTCCTGATGGAGAGAGATTGGCGTTCCTGGTGCTGAACGACAGTCTGGTACCCAACATGGTTCTGCCCACGTTTACAGGAGCGACGTATCCCAAAGGCAGACAGTATCCATACCCTAAGGTACATCAAAGACACATATACATTCTCATACATTATTATACACACATATGCACACTATTCCCAAAATGCAAATTCTTATATGGATCATGCAAAAAGTATTGTAGTGTCAGAATATTATATACACAAACAAACAGAATAACTTATTTTGTAATCAGCTGTAATAGTCATGTGTATCTGGGCTGAACTGTGTATGTGTGTGTGTGTGTGTGTGTGTGTGTGTGGTGCTCTGTTGCTGTGTTTGAAGGCAGGTCAGCCCAACCCTATGGTTAAACTGTTTGTGGTGAATCTTTATGGACCAACACACACCCTGGAACTCACACCCCCTGATGGGCTCAAACTCAGGTGGGTGTAATTGTGTATCCTGGGAGATACAAACAGTAAACCTGAAAGACAATTCATATTTCTAACTAAAAATATGAAATAGTTCAATTCAATTCAATTTTATTTGTATAGTGCTTTTAACACTTGTCATTGTCGCAAAGCAGCTTTACACAATCAAAAGAATTATGGAAATGTGAATGTGTATGAATCAAAATGATAAGATTGTCCCTGATAAGTAAATAGTGTTAAGTGTTATTTGTTAGACGATACTGTAGCTCTTAATTCGTTTTTAGTTTTTAATGTTCTTCCCGAATAACGGGTTAAACAAATTACGTTTCTGTGTGAGGTAGTTTCCATCTTGCCAGATATCTTTCTTTTTTTTTTTTTTAGTAAATGTGTGTAGGCTTATGTTTGTGTGTGTGCATGTGTGCTGACAGGGAGCACTATGTAGTGATGGTGAAGTGGATCAGTAAGACTAAGACTTCAGTCAGGTGGATGAATCGAGCTCAGAATATCTCTATACTGACTGTGTGTGACTCTACTACTGGAGCCTGTGTCAAGGTACACACACACACACACACACACACGCACGCATGCACACAGATACACAAAACACATGCTCACTCATATAAATTCACTCACAGAATAGCTTTGGGTAATTACAGGTTTGTGTATTTTAGAGACATGAAGAGACGTCAGAGCTCTGGCTCTCCAAACAGGTGAGATCTCTCTCTCTCTCTCTCTCTCTCTATCTCTCTCACTTCTGAGGAGTGTTGCCTTTAGAGTGCTCTTCAGTTAAAGAGTCCTACACAGCTTTAAAGCATTAACACCTGGCCTGAGTTTTTGTGTAGCACCACGTGTGATATTTTTCCCCTCTGTCTTCAGGATCAGAAGCCTTTTTTCTCACATGATGGAAGCCGTTTCTTTCTGACCGTACCTGTAAAGCAGGGCGGCCGTGGAGAGTTTCATCACATCGCAATGTTCACTACACAGGTAATCGTTTCACTTTTGCTGTGCTGTGCGTTAAAGTCACGGGGTACATAGCAGATTCCCAATTTTAAGAGTAATAATTCAGTGTCACTCGGTCAAGGCTATGTACTGTAATAGAATATGTAATATAAAGGAGATGAATCCTCGGTACAACATGAATGTTTTATACGAATAGAAACAAGAACAAGAGATAACCGACTACAGTGTATTATCACAGGGTCATGTTTAAAAGAATAGTCCATGACTAAGTTGCCCTTTATTTGCTTTTTGCTACAATCACCATAAACCTCAATCTAGAATGTTTTCATGACTAAGGGGAATAAAAGTGTGAAAATTGTCATCGCAGCTTTTTTTGTTTGAGAAAAATTGTGGACCTGGAAAGTCTTACTAAAAAAGTCTGAGGAGAAAATTAGAGGTTTGTCTGAGTTGGAGTATCAGGGGTCTTTCATGATCCAAAATGCAAACACTGACTATGCAAAAGCATTTTATCACAGGAAGACGATGGGCTGGGTATACGATCAAGAGCATTTGCATTTTTTTTTCAGAGCTTTCCCCATTGTGTAATTTTTCTACACAATGACTACAATGACTACAAAAGTAATTATTTTGCTGTAATGAAAAAAGATATGGCACCAATTTTGTGTGACTTTTCTGCATTCAGCAACATGTTTTCAGTATTCACACGACAGCTTGAAGTGACTCAATTCCAACTTTTTTTATCAAAATGACACAGATCTGTTTATTTATTTATTTATTTTTATTGGCTGTCTGAATGCACAAATCTGATGTTTTTCAGATCAGATCTTTTTCTGTGGTCCTAGATCACATTCATAGCTGACACGTGGAGATGAGACTTGTATGAGATCAGGCAGATCGGAATTCATGTGACTTTTAGCCTTTATGTATGCGTGTGGAGCTCCCTGATGTCAGCCAGAATTGGCTTCCATAGCAGTGCTGGCAGTAACTGATAAAACAGCTAAGGCGAGGTGTCTGGATTTCCTCCTTCTTCTGGACCACAACAAAGACAGCCGACTGTTTGCAATCCTAAAGAGCAAAATCTTTATCATTTTTTTGCTAAAATTCCATCCATTGTTTAAAATAAATGATGGGTCGCAGAAATATAACGTTTTAATACAGATATCATAAACAAAGACATATGATATGCACATTAGAGTCAGATAAATGTCACTCATAATAATGAATTTGAAAATTCATGACATGCAAATCCGAACTGACCACAAAATTCAGAATGAGGCTTGTAATGTTAGTTGCTCTGAAAGACTGAATCAGGTGTTTAACACTTTAATTGTCAAAGTTTTATTGTGTCCATGCTTTAATTGGAGCCATATGGCAACAAATCATGGTGTTAAATAATCAAAACCTCTAAAATGAAAGAGACTGCTACCAAGTTTAAAACAGGAAAGAGGAAGTAAAATAGAGCACTAGTATAAGAGAGCATGTTAGTTAGACTACATCGCTAAAAACATTTGAGCTAGATGTCAAGTGTACCAACATCTTGTGTTTACTAATTGGCAAATTCACTTAATTCACTGTGTATCTCAGTATATTTCTCCTAGAATGTATAATACTAATCGGAATTTCTTCTTGCAAAGCCGATCTTGGCTGGATGCTAATTAATATAGATGAGTTGTGATGTGTGATGATCAAATAAATTGTTTACATTGGTGAATTAATAACTTAATTAATAACTAATCATGGTGGGTATTATTACTTTCCTCAGGTTAGGGTGGATCAAAACGAGGTACGTCACCTGACATCAGGTAACTGGGAAGTGACTGAGATTCTGGCCTATGATGAAAACTCCCAGACCATGTGAGTAACTTTGTAATCAGTCGAATCACGCTCACTTTTATATTAAACCCTAAAAACTACAGTAGGGGTGTAATAATACACAATTCACAACAATACACAAATTTAAACTTAAATGCCAAACAATTCCCTTGTGTTCTGATATAATACATATTCAGGCAGACTTTGCTGTCTTGTTATGTGCAATTTTAATTGATTTTATATATTCAATATTTTATGTATTCAATATAAAAAATACACACGTCAGGAAAAGAAAAAATTTACATTGTATGATGTATATTAGATTAATATAATATTCATAATATTATCATATTAGTATTAGCATAATATCAATATATAACGTATAGCAATAAATTTAGTATTTAAATATTTTTCTTTTCCTGAGAAAATTCTTTTTTTTGGCTTAATCTGTATATAATTGAAACCTAATAAGAATGTTCATTCTGATTCTTTATCATGAGCAATGTGCATGTGGGATATGGCACTTACTCCACAGCAATTTTGCTTTGAAAAAACAGGTAGTAATATTAAAAACGCAATAATAAATAATTTAATTCCAGTGTTTGTTTGGATTCAAATTATAGACCTTTGTTTTTGTTATTAGCAAAGCAGGGGTTTGAAAACTAAGGTCAAAATAATAAGGTAATGCTTTCTGTGAAGATCATATTCATAAATTATAAACGTGCTTATTCATTTTTGTCATAGGCAATTATTCCTTGTAAGCATTTTTATTAACCATAATGATGCCCCATAGAGCTCTAATTATGAGTATAATGTTCTAATTTCTTAATATTGTATAATAAAATTGTGACTCAAGTATCACTATTCATTATAATGCATGTGGTTTACTGCAACAGCAACGTGAATATGCTAAATTGTTACTGAGTCTAGGTGAGATTTAAGATAATCATTTATGCATATGAGCTTCACCTGAAAGTGTTATCATTTAGGTCTACTATGAAATTATTGCAAAATTTTCATGAATATTGGCATGCTTTTACCCAACAGATATTTCCTAAGCACTGAAGGATCCTCAAGAAGACGGCAGCTCTTCAGGTCCGGATCTTCACATGTTCTTTACAGCATACACATTGCTTAATCTTTCAGCATACATATTGCTAAATGTGATGTTAATTTCAGTTGTCCTACAGATTGCAGTTTATATACAGTACTCTATCATTCGCTAAGACAATCCTTAGTTTTTCTTTTGTGTTAAAGTACTTCCTCTCTGGATTTGTTGAGCTGAGTTGGAGGTGATAAAATAAAAATGAAGGCATTTGATGGCTGTGTGTTCAGTGTGTCCACAGTTGGTCTTTTCCCACGGCGATGTCTGACCTGTGACCTAAACAAGGCCCACTGCACTTTCTTTAGTGCTGACCTCAGTCCAACACAACAGCATGTTATACTGAACTGTAAAGGTACAGCTCTCACGTCCACCTACTGTATAAGCACCCGCTTAGGAAAGTTTGTAAAAGTTAAAGCGTTAATAATATATTATCATGATACATTTAAAGTGCTACCATTTATAGATGCCATTTATGCATCTTCCTAGTTTTATCCTTTGACTCATCCGCAGTCCTCTGCACAATCTTGTGGTAGCTTCTTGTGCACGGAAACGTTATGTGATTCATTGACGGAGAAAGCTGCGGCTGTTTTTAAATTGAGATTACTGAACGTCTGTGAGTAACCATAATTATCTTGAGGTTACAGGGCATTATGCGGATGAAAATTGGAAACCGCACTCACATGCGCTGATGTAATGAAAACAGAAGTGAGGCACTTTGGTGAGGCACGAGCCGAGAAAAAAGACATTAGGCATGCTTAGCAGAAATTGTGCAAAGAAAATGATGGCAGCAGTGAAATGTCACCATGAACACCTGTCTCCAGATCTCACACAGTATCCAGTGCATTATACTGTACACTAAGCAACTTGTGTAAAAACAAAGAGTAGGTTGAATAGGAGAAATGCACATTGGTTTATACTCTATTATGACACATATAAAATCATGAGAAAAAAACTGTGGTTCTCAACTTAAAACTTCCTTAAAATCCTTAAGTGTCAAATTTAAGCAAATAATTCATTGATTTACTGTACTTGGAATCCACTAAGCATAATTATTGTATTCATTTCCCATATTAGCCATAATATTGTAACCATAACAACTCAGCGCTGATAGCTGATAAGTTTTAGGGAGAAAGTATGTGTACATTTTAGCTCAGAAGCCAAAGGGTGTTTCTTCTACTGAACCCCATACACTTGAATACACTTGAATACATGAGATTTATGATGGTATATACGGCATCATAAACCACATACTGCTATATGTAACTAGCTCGACTCCTTAAATTGTTTTAGTGTAATGGTAGTGAGTCTTGTATCTAGTTCAGCTAGATGTTGTGGATCAGTAGTTAAGGCTTTGAGTTATTTCCTGCATGAACCGTGAAAAAAATATATATATATATCATCAGTCAAATGAGCGAATGTTTAAGAGCAAATGAGCACTAACACTTATCTATGTTATTTATGTTTTTTGTCATATTTAGGACCTGGAGCCCCTACGGTCATCGTCCATACACTCAACACAGCCAGTGAGTGTTTATTTATTATTAAGTAAATGATAAATAATTATGCATGTTCTCCCTGTGCTTGGTGGGTTTCCTCCGGGTACTCCGGTTTCCTCCCACAGTCAAAAGACATGCTGATTAAGCTAATTGCCATTTCCAAATTGCCCGTAGTGTGTGAATGAGTGTGTGAGTGTGTGTCTGTGCCCTGCGATGGATTGGCACCCTGTCCAGGGTGTGCCCCGCCTCATGCCCTACGTAAGTCTCCTGGGACAGGCGTCAGGCCCCCCGCGACCCTGTATACAGGATAAAGCGGTATAGACGATGAGTGAGTGAGAGAGTGAGTAATAAATAATTATTTTTAATCAGTGTACATATTCATTCCACGTTTCATGTACACACCCACACACACATAGTCCTTGAGTACATTTTCTTCAAGCTGTGTTAAACTGACTACTGGTTAATTTACCAACTGGACTCGTATAAACACTGCTGAGTGTTAATTCCACATTCTTAGTGGTAATTCAGCACTGGGGAATTTGCTGTGTGTGTGAGCCGTACCGATTAGAGAATAACTATATTCCAAAAGTAATCAGTGAGTTATAATGGGCCAGGGGTAGCTCAGTGGTTAAGGCATTGGACTATGGTTCGGAAGATCCCAGGTTCAAACCCCACAACCACCAAGTTGCCCCTGTTGGGCCCTTGAGCATGTATAATGAGATAAAAATGTAAGTTGCTCTGGATAAGAGCGTCTGCCAAATGCCTAAATGTAAATAATGTAGCGTATGTCATTGCCACATGGAGAACAGCGCTGCTCCATTAATAAGCAGCAAGGTACTAGCACCTTTAGGTTTTCAATAAAGCCACTTCAGTACCCATCCTGCACTGGATTTAATGCTGTTATGGCAGTTGTTGTTATGATTAAATGTGGCAATGGGGCCTTTGTAAACCTCAGATAACTCACTTTTATGGGTTTTCCCTCTTGAAGGCAAATTCCTGCAGTGAATATATGGTTGGGAGACATTTACTAAATCACAGAGTAGCACACAGAAGGAGAACCATAGTGAGTGGCTATGCTGGAGTTATAGAAATTTTAATTAAAAAAATCAAACAAATCAACAAAAACAAAAAACTTACCCACTTTGATATTTCACGCTGTGTCTGCGCAGATTATTTTATTCTGGAGAATAATTCTCTCCTGAAAGCTGCTCTGAGATACAAGAGAATCCAGATCACCGAGTATAAAACCCTTCAGACTGACCGCTTTGGTAAATATCTCTTGCACATGTTCATTTCATATATAGCAGACAACCTTTGATTTAATCCTAATGATTTAACATTGTGTAATACGTTTAGAATGCAGATGATGTTTTTGATAATGCAATTTCAAATGTAGTCAAGAACATTTATGTAATCTTCTAGAGGCATCAATCATGTAAACAACATAATGCTTTTTTTCCAAAGTGTTTCTTTTTTCTTCTATTTTTTCAGATCTGCCACTAAAGATTTCCTTCCCGCCAGACTTCTCTGACTCACGCCATTATGGGCTACTGCTGATGATGTAAGTATTTTGTTTCTGCCTCTATTTTAAAGGACAACTTCATCGATTATCTTTTTTTTCTCTCAGAAATGAGTTGAAATGCAAACTTTTGTAACACATGCACACATACACACATCGACTGTCTAGTCTGCTCATAGGCGGAGTTTGACATTTGCAGTCCAACTACTGTGTGCTGTGTTATGCATGTGCGTACAGTAACAAAAGTACCAGCTTGCCATAAAGTCAAACAACATAACACAAAACAACACAAGTCTATCAAATCAGTCTCTGATAACTTTGTACTATATCTCACAGGCTTACGCAAGGAATTTATCCTTCACACATGAGCACACACAACTGAAGTGCAGAGTAAAATATCAGTAGATTTATATTATACTGTTATAATGTGATTCCCAGTGTCTCATGTCACAAAATAAACCTATTACAAGACCAAAAGGATAATACAATTCAATAGAATGTATTTCTTACAGTCATTTTATTTCAGTGCATTTCCATTTTTTATCTTCAACGAACTTGCGACATTGAAAAAAATATATTTAAAAAAAATACCATTTAAACTGAATTCCAGTGGCCTAAAAAGGCTGATGAACAGAAGTCAACTACAGTATATAACGAGTTAAGATTTAAAAATTTTAGAAACAAAAGGACATTTTTTAAAGCAAAATAATAAACATTCCAGACACAGAACATTGAACAGATTGTACAGTAAGACTGCCTTGCTGAGTGGGGATCAGTACAAGAGAGCAATCAACAGAGGTACTATCACACAGTGGAACATGTTACCACGTGATCACGGTTTCATTTGAGAAGGAAATAAATGATGGTGCATAATGATGCTATCATATGTTGTTTTATTTATTGCAAGGGTTACCGTTTTAATTTCCTTAGCCCTTACACCTAATATGTTAAAGAAATGTTTTAGCTAGACCTATTTTATATTCAAAGTAGTGGCATATTTCAGATGGTGGGGTGGCTATGCCCTCCCTGCCACCCCCCACCAAATCCACTTATGAGTTTGGGTAACCCTTGCTCATGATAGTCTTGAATACCTAGGCACCTAGGTGGAGGAATGAACTTCCTCTAGATGTCAGTACAGCAGAGACGCTGACTATCTTTAAACGACGACTCAAGACGCATCTGTTTCTCCAGTACTTGGACTAACCCCCC
>JAQMYJ010000036.1:21217336-21236280 GCA_030014305.1 Clarias laeviceps | reverse complement strand
ATAATTGCTCCCACAGTTGATTTCTTCACACCAAGCTGCTTACCTATTGCAGATTCAGTCTTCCCAGCCTGGTGCAGCTCTACAATTTAGTTTCTGGTGTCCTTTGACAGCTCTTTGGTCTTGGCCATAGTGGAGTTTGGAGTGTGACTGTTTGAAGATGTGGACAGGTGTCTTTTATACTGATAACAAATGCCATTAATACAGGTAACAAGTGGAGGACAGAGGAGTCTCTTAAAGAAGAAGTTACAGGTCCGTGAGAGCCAGAAATTTTGCTTGTTTTTAGGTTACCAAATACTTATTTTCCACCATAATTTTCATCATTTTAAGTGGGAGAACTTGCACAATCGGTGGCTGACTAAATACTTTTTTGCCCCACTGTATTAACGGAATAAAAAGAACTGACATGCTCTATCTTGTTTTCCTTTTTATTTCTGTCACTAAAACCTGTAATTTAATAGGGTGTCTAGACTTTTAAGAACCATTGTACATGTCTATATGAGACTTACACAGCTTTCAGTCTTTCATCATAACCTAGCATTTTAGTAACCTCCCAGTTGCCAGAAGTCAGGTGTCGCACACTGACCTCTCCGCTTGTATGCTGTGCGTCAGAGAGAGAGAGTGAGAGAGAGAAAGAGAGAGAGAGAGAGAGAGAGAGAGAGAAAACAGTGGTGACACAAATATCTACTCTTTGTATGTCTGAAACTTCACAAAATGCCCTTTTTATAAACTTGTGTATATACAGTATACACACACACACACACACTTTGCTGTGGTAGGGAGAACATTAAGGAGAACTACTGTATAAGACGTCCAGCTCCTATATATTATTCACGTTGTCAATTTACTTGTGAAGATTTTTCTTCAGATAATACAATAAACACTGAAGTGAATAATAAAGTGAAAAACTGTTAACGATGTACCTGTTCTGACATCATGGTGAGGTGGCGGAAAGATCCCTGGCTGCCATGTTTTATGGGTAAAGTAATAAAAAACGTTGCTCCATCTTTAGAGAACATGGGCTCCTCATTCTGTACCACTCACACAGAAGAACAACATTTACTCCACCTAATATATTATATGTGAGTGAAGCTAAGTCTATAATAAAAAGCTGTTATCATTTGATTACCTGGCAGTCGATCCACTTGTCTGATGTCATCACATGCTTCTATAGTGGGAAAATCCCAGATAAATACTTACAGTTATTTGGACCACAAAAGCACTTGTTCACATGTAGTAGGTGTTCGCATGTGCATATTTGCAAGTGCATTGGTCAAGAAGAGCAATGATATTTGTGTGTGTGTAAAGCCGTGTCAGACGTCACTCACCCGTTCACACTCTCCGGTGTGTGTGTAGCACAGCGTGAGGATGGATGTGTTCTGAGCTCTGTTGAGCCAGCGCACAGTCACATGTTGCTCGGTCACCCACCGCACCATGCTTATGTAGTACTCACTAGCAATTAAACCCCAACAACACAAAATTTTTTACGAGCTGCATCGACATGACACTTATTTCACTGCAATTAGCCATTATCAGAGATTAAGGTGGTTTTCTTGTGTGGTACCTTTTTTCCAGACTACTAGGGGGCAAAAGCTCGATGGTGGGAGATGAACCATTCAGAGTAACCACATTCAGTTTCACGGTAGGGTTTACTTGGCCAACCTGATAAACACACACACACATTTGTCTTAGTAACCTGATGTGAACTTTCCCTTGGCATAATTATTAATGAAGCTAATTAACGTTATGATAATTCATTGTAGCCTTAACCCTAGTTAGGTTTCGCTTATTTAAGTTTTTCAATATAAAAACTGAATAAAAGTTTTATTTACTTTTTATTTACTATTTATTTAGTTATTTATAAAACTTTTTCTTCTGATACACAGCCAAACATGCCCACAAGACACAACTCTTGGCTATTCTTATTCTTGTGGTTAGATTTTTCCCTACCATTATATAATTAATTACTTAGAACATTTGGTATTCAAATGCATTAAAATATTTATGAACCTATAACGTTTAACTGCCACTGACAAATGGCTTCCCAGACAATATATACTGTATGCTTATACAACACCACAGTTGAATTTTCAAAGGTGGGCATTAATTTTCTATAAAACCATTGCTCCTGGCTCTAACGTAAACCAGGGCATTGATAAATAGCTTAATATTAATGTGTTAGTTCTAATACAGTATCAGCTCATTCAAGACGTTTTAAAGGCAGACACTCAACAACACATAATCATTGATGTGGAAACATTTTCTGGTTACCGAACTCGGGTGTCAGAACCTTGTAAAAGTCAGTCATTTTCTCAACACAGGAGTTTTCAGAACAGAGAAGATTGTGGTTTCACCTTGCATGTACAGTACCACAATCTTCTCTTTAAACATAACAGCATGGTTGGTGTTATTCCTTACTCAATACATAAGGTATGAAATTTATTTTAGATAACAACAGAAGATATATGAAGAGTCAGCCACAGAAGAATAATAACTTCAGTGAGTGCATTATGGAACTTCTTCAATGCTTGTAGTTATCGAATTTAGCCCACTTCTGTTGTGTCTAAATAATATAAATATAATGTACAAATGACAAAAAGAGCCTTTTTAAAATCAAACACCAATGGTCATTTGTCCCCCAAATAAATAAATAAATAAAGTTTTAAAAATACTTTCATATTCCAGTTTGGATTTCTTGTCTTTAAATGCATGATAAAAAACACAAAAACAGGAGAAAGAAAGAAAAATAAATAGCAGCTAAATTCATTCTGACAGACCTAACACACTCACACAATGTAAGACTCAAAGTATCACAGATTACTCTACTTATCCCCTACAGGTGTTCTGCAGTCTGGCAACAGTTCATATAATTAGTTAGGTACTGGGTAGATAATATGCATATGAATGCAGTAATGCAGCAGCTGAGGCTTGGACTTTGAGCCAAATCCTGTCAGACCTTCCACAGACTTCACAGCGAGAGCTAATAGGAACAGAGAGACGAAAGAGGGGGGAAATGTGTCAGACAGTAAGCTGTGCCCTTTACTGAGGTCTCTGAATAATTGAAATGGTAGTTAAATGTGGTAGTGAAACAGCAAAAAATTCAATCATAGTTGGAGATGGTGTGCATACTGATTACCTGTCTTAAGGAGTGAGCTGCAGTTATATGCTGCATCTTATAATGAGGGATTGGAAGTTTACTAGTCTCATTTGATGTGACTTGAAGTTCTCTGATGGTCAGATGCTCCATAAATTCAAAGACATAACCATCACCATAATTGTAACATTGAAAAACATAAAAATTTAATATTATATATACTTTCTATCTCTCTCTATTACTGCTGTCATCTGACAGTTACATTCAGTCCTGAGGCTATTCTTCCAGTGTAGTGTAGTGTGTGTGTGTGTGTGTGTGTTTAATGATGTTTTTGTAGTCGTGTTAGGCTATAGTGCTGTCATTATGCATGGTGCTGTCTTCAGGAAAAAACGAGCTGCTGTCTTCTTTACAGACACACACACACACAGTGTTCACAAAAACACTGAGTTTTCTACAGAAAATGTATTATTTATACACGTACAGTATATGTATAGAGATACATGATGTATGTGGATTTATATGTGTGTATATCTACTTAATGTATATCTATTGTTTGTGTGTGTGTGTATGCGTCTTCAATATAATTAGAATTGCTTTAATTGATTCCGGTGCCCTTGGACTAAAAAGCATATTTATTCTGAATTCATTCCATCTGTTGTCCAAGCTAAACATGAAATATAAAAACACTCTGCATATGCAAATGTGCCTTTATGGGTCAGCTGAGCTATTCGAGTACATGTAGTCCGCAGTTCTATGAATAAAACAGGAGACTCAGCTGAATGATGAAGGATGTACATTATTAACCTCTTACTCTCTGGAGCTTTGTGAGGAAGTTCAGTCAGAAAGTAAGTTGACTGTATGTGTTAGCATGTGTGGATGTGCACAATGCTTAATCTTTAAAACCATGCTTTACTATGCTCTAACAAGTTAGAATAGGTCATTGATGTCCCTCAAAGAGTACCTGTTAAAACTCCAGCAGAAATACCTCTTACAATTCAGTGTCTAGGTATCCTTCGCTGAAGCAGATTTGATGTCTTTGTTCAGGTTCCCCAGTGCTGTTTTATTTATTTGGCAACAGTGCTAACAGTGCCCTTTATAGCACTTAAAAACAAATGGCCTATGAAATTTATAATAATATTTGTTGTGTTTTAACTTGAATATCACTTACTGTAACAAGATAAAACTGATCACAAATTGACATTCCTATCGATACAAAATATGCTAGTTTAGCTGTTTGCAATTAACCAGTAATGGCTAACCTGCCCTTTTTTGGCTCTCAAAAACAGACTATTAAATATAGCTCTGCATGAATTACATTTTATTACATATTAATTTACACAGGTTAAAACTGAGGACATCAAGGCAAGGTAAGGTATAACATTCATATCCACACAAAAGGAGCTAAATTTGTTGTCCATGGTTGGATGCTAACAGCTAACCCACCCTTCTTAAGCTCTTAAAAAGATGTATCATTAAAATTAACTCCAAGTTTTAAACGTGACATTGCTAAACAGGTGAAATTATCAAAATGCCATATTTTATTTTATTTTATTTTATTTTATTTTATTGGGTCTAGAGATCTGTACTAGCCTCAATGTTCAGAGAATATTCTGCAGTATTACTTTTTTAGTTTAAACTGTCTTCCATGCAGTCTATAATAATCTGAACATGTTCTTTGTGACTTTATTAAAAGTTCCTCCATCATTACGCACCGTTAATTTCAAGAAAGAGTCACAGAAAAACATACTGTAGATTCTCTGGTATATTCTGACCACATAATAGCCTTAAAGTCCATTTAAAAAGATGTAGATGAGTCACCAGCTTTAAAATTGTCCACTGTTCAAAGTCCAATTGAAATGACTTTTAATTGGGAGTGTCTAATGTCCTGATGGTTGTCGAATTAATTAAATAAATTATAAATACGAAAAAATGTCAAAGCCATCAGGGTCACAATTTAAAAAAAGGAACAAAAAGAATGAACAACCTTAGTATAAATGTATACTGTAGCTGTTATATTTTTATAATATTGTATGTACGTAGTAAAATAGGTAAGTACAACATTTAAGGCAAAAGTTAAAGTCGTGCAATGAATCAAATCCGTCTCCAATTATTGATAGATACATTATGATTGTTTTTACTACACAACTTAAGTTTTGAGTAGCAAATAATATTAACTATTTTATTTATAATAGTACATAGATGCCTTGTACAACTTTATACAAGTTCATAGACATATGCTGTAGAATGAGAAAATTGCATGGGGTGTTCAAACCTTTTTTCTCGTGTATAAATGCGTTATTATGTATTTTAAGCTACAGTATGTATTTTTGTTGATAATTACATTCAAGGTGTATTTTGTAGAAAATAAGATGATAGCATTAGCCTTGCATATGTAGAGAAATGTATAAAGACTGGGGATGTTTATAGATATAATTAAACCTCTGAGCTTACCACATTTAATTCGACACATAATTTATATCATGCTAAGCAAATATTCTTTATACAGAGGCAGTGATACGAGGTGGTACGAAAAAGCTTCGAAATTTGCTCTGTTTACAAGCTCTGTTTTTTGCCATATGTCCTCCCTCAGATGCCTTTAAACCTGGCAGTAGAATCCACTATTGACTGTCTAGCCCCTGGGGACGAATTCTGAATGCACAATGCCACTTAGTCGATCTGTGGACCTGCCTCAACTTTTTTGGTTGTGGAGATGATGTGCTCTTCCATTGTGAAGACTGATGCGTCATTTTATGGTCGTACACATACATCCAAGTTTCGTCACCGGTAATGATCCTTGACATGAAGGACGAGTTATCCATGGCTTGCTTTCGGAGTTATTGGCGGATTTCAATGCGATGTTCCTTCTGCTCCTGGGTCAGCAGAAAACTTGGATGTTTAAATCACATGTGAGGATTGCCCGGATGGTTCCGTATGACACACCAACAATGGCAGCATTGTTGTGGATTGTACTCTGATGATCTCCGATGCCCAGTTTCATGCAGAATTTTACATTTGCTCTTTGTTTTAACTTATGAAGTAGCAGATGTGGTAACGCACTTGTTCAGAATAGCACCAGTTGAACAGCTTCCAATATACACAGGACAATGTCTTTTGGCACACTAACTTATGAAGGTCAGTGCTCCCTGTAACTAAGCCTACAGACTTGTGCTGCCATCTGTTGGGGTGTTACAAAACTAGTCTGATATTACCTGGTATTAAAGCACGCAAAAGCCTTGCAGTCTACCAGTACTTTGCTGCGGGCTGGGTTCATGTCCGTTATGGCAAAATAAAGACAGGCTATAATTTCTTGCCAATGTTATGTTTGATTTGTCATTGTAACATCATAACTGTCATGTGACAGTGTACAAATATATGATTTTTCCTGGATTTTTTGTCATTTACTAGCAATAGTGTTCTAGCTTCTAATGCGAATGAGACAATTCTATGGAATATGCTGTGCTTTATGCTTTTTAAAATGATGTCCAGGTCCTTTGGAGGTGGCGGATGGGTCCTTCTGCAGGTGTTTGAAGGGGCGGAGCTGCCTGATTCAGAATGGCTGGTGACATGAGGGAATGAATGGATCTCTCTCTTCCACCACATTAAAAAAGCAACGTGGGGAGCTATGTCTGGGGTCCAAAGTCCAGAGTAACAACAATGTCAGAGTTTCAAGGGTCAGAGCCTAATGTTGTGTGGCCAAAAAAGGCAAGAAAAAAGGCAAGAAACTTCAAAGGCGAGTAAAGAAAGTGCTGCCGATTGATCAGTGCATGAGACAGATCCTGGCCATTGGCGGGCATTGCAGCACGCGCCTGAGTTCATAGGAGAGACACAGGAGCTGCCTGTTGGAGACTCACAAGAGGGCACATGTCCCTTCCAAAGCATGTGCTGTTGCAGCACCAGCTATTACAATCCAGCCACTGATGAGGAAAAGAAGTCATAAGGGCTCACTCCGAGGCCATGCTAATGGATGGCTTGGTGGGGCCAGCTAGACCAGGAGAAACCACTTTGCCGCTCTAAAGCCACCAATGAGGATCCTTCTGCAGACGCGAGTGGAATGTGAGCGGGACAATACCCTGCGTCCCAGGGATGGTATAAAAGCGAAACTGCAGTGCTGTTGATGCACCAGCTCAAGCATGCTGTGCGCGCTATGCTTTTGATGCACCAGTTCGAGCTCACTATGCATGCTATGCTGTTGAGGCACCAGCCCACGTATACACTGCCACTCTTTTTCCTGTATCAGCTTTATTCAAGAGTGTCACCACCATATCCACCCAAGCTCGCCATATGAAGTTGAGAGGACAATTGTTACCTTGTCACCTGTTCAAGCTCAGCGTCTGGGACCTGTGTGCTGCCATGCCAGACGGCCAGACGGAACACTCACCTCACTTGTTTGAGCTCAGGACGCCATGGTACTGTAGGTAAAATGCCTACCACTTCTCCACGCACTAGAGCTCACGGCACAAGGTTGGACAAGACACTGATTGGCCTGCAAAAGTAGGATGTGCCATGGAAAAAGTGCCATGGACAATTGAGTGCCCTAAGGAAGCACATCCAGGCACTCTGCCACTCCATCACTGTCCATGTTTGCTAGCAAAGTGCCAGCTGGGCACTGCCAGGACCTGCACTTTCCTCCCCCCTTTTACTTTATTCCTCCTGAGTTCCCTTCCTTTTTCCCATTATCCTTAATAAAACCCTTTTCCCGTAAAACCTTGCCTCGTGTCTGTGACTGTGATGCCACCCGAGTCAAAGATTTTACACAAGCTTTCTATAATTAATAGCTAACTAACTGTTCTGGGGTACTGTGGAAAGCTAGGGTATAAAATCACTCAAAACCCTTTACCACCCTACATAAACACCCTTACAAATAGCAACTAGTGCCCTTTATCATGGGTTAGAGAAAGATTTTGGATTCAGCCTTGTGTTAAAAGCTATTTAGCTTTGTAGATTACGTTAGCCCTGAATAAAACAACATGGATGATTCAAAGGCAAGTTGGAAAGACTTAGAAGCAATTTCTAGGGAGACAAAGTGTTGTTTAAGATGCATAATGTTATCAGATATATTTTCTTGCTGAAACTGATACAGTACCATGGCTGGTTTTGTGTATTTTAATAATATACATTATCCCAAAAAGCTTTACTGAAATATTAATATTAATATTATAATTTAAATATAATATATAAAAACTTTTAAGGAAGAAACTTTGGGAGCAACCAGACTCAAAAGAGAGTCTAGCTTCTTCGAGGTGACAACAGATAATGTGATTTTAATATAAAATTCAGATCTGAGTAATTTATTTCTTTAGTATGTAATTTGGATTCACCCCCAAACACATAGACAGTGTTTTTCTTTGAATACTAAGCTCCCTATAACCTTCTTAAGTTCATTCTGAAAATCCACCTTCTGTTCTACAAGATCTACACACACATACAGTACAGAAAGGTAAATTCTGAGTAGCTATTCCACCAGGATGGGAAGAGAAACACAGACAGAGGGAGAACCTATGCACCAACAGCCCAGGCTCAAATCCCAGGCCCTGGAGCTATTAGACCCACTGTGCCCTCCTTGTTTGATTACTGCCAAGGTTTTGAAAAATATTACAAAAGTACGTGTAAATAAATATTAGTCCTTTCAATGAAACGTGTAAAGCGTGTACCTTTGGGTAAGGGTAGGACATTCCTTGTGGGTAGAGAACCCCAGTAAAGCGAGGTAGCAGCATGTTTGGTACAAGAGTATCATTAATGGTTAGGAATGCAAGGCTGAATCCAGATGAAGACCACCAGTGAGCTACCGGTGAGTACAGCACCTCCTCTACCAGCCAAGCAAAAACGACATAAACCACAACCACATGAATTAGATTCAACCACATTGCCATTTGAACATTCCACATTTAATGTTTACTACATGTGATTTAAAGAATTGCATTATACAATGCCAGGCCAAAAAAAAAGTCACTGTTTCAGGAACATCAAATTAGCCTGGATCAAGCAAAGATGTCAAAGCTGTGTTTAATGGTGAAAGTAAGAGCTTACCACGTGCAATATATGACAAGAACTTACAGGTAGTGAGTCAAATCACAGGTAGAAAACCACTTAGTCATGAGACAAAAGAATAAAGGCTTATATCTGTCAGGGGGCATAAAGATTGTACGGTGAACAATGGAAAAATTTCATGAGGACTGATGGATCCAGATTTACCATCTTTCAGAGTTATGGGTGTGTCAGGGTAAGAAGGGAAGAGCATGAAGCGATGCACCCATCATGCAGTGCCCATGGTAAAATTCTCCGGAGGATATGTTATGATCTGGAGTTGGTTGAATTGGTAAGATTAAGCAAAGTGATGGATGACAGTAAAATGAAGTCAGTTGACTACTTGGACTGAATGGCCAGGTTTACCATCAATGCATTTTTTCTTCCCTGATGGTCAGCTGAAACATATCAATCCCTGCAATTATCCACTGTAATTAACGAATTCATACTTGCTTATTTCAATCTAAATGGCGACTTCTTTGAGCTAGGCAGTGTATATATTCTTTGAACAGTGTTGTTAAAGTGCACTCTGAATACCTTTTACTTTTTCATCCTTTAGAGATCTTTAAAGACATTGTAAAATCATAGTCATTATAGACCACACTAAGTGATTCAAGCTTCTTCCACATACAACCACAAACATGACCTTATTAACCTAATTGACATTACATGTGCACTGCTGCTTTACAGCTAAATCAGTGCAATCATAAGCAGTTCAGGTAATTATATTTAAATAGAGGGAATTGCCCTCGATAATGAAAAGAATAGATCATGGCTGCAAACAGCAGCATATTGCAGCACTGCTGGAGTGCAATCTGTCCAACAGCAGAACGTCCACACAGGGAACACATTAAACATATTTATTTCAGCTTGGAGTGAAAAATTGATGTGAAACACCATATATTATTTTTATTTAGAAGCTTCTTTATTTTACTGTTAAATCTACATAGATAATATATTCTTAAGAAATTCATTACATAAGAAATATACAGTATTTATGTGTAAAATCCATCTGTGTCAAATACACTGACTGGGCAAAAAAGTAATACTTTGTTGGATACTTCGTTCGTAATATTTTGTTGGACCGCCTTTTGCTTTGATTATTACCATGGAATCATTCTGATGATGCGTATTCAATGTCACAACATTTTTTTTCATCCATAGTCACATTAATTTCTGTCCAAGATGATGGGAGAGTCTACCTGCTGCATAAGCCTACTCCAGCACATCACAAAGATTCGCAATAGGGTTAAGGTCTCGACTTTATGGTGGCCCATCCATGTACGAAAAGGATGTCTCATGATTACTGAACCACTCTTTCACAATTTGACCCTGGCATTGCCATCTTAGAATATACCCATGCAATTAGGTAAGAAAAAATTAATTGATGGAAAAATCTTGTTATTCAATATATTAGTTTAGCCAGCTGAACCTAGACCTGACCAACTAAAGCAACCACAGATCATAACACTGCCCCATAGGCTTGTATGGTAGGCACATGGGATGATGAGTGCATCACTTTATCTACCCCTCTTCTTACCCTGATGCATCTGGAAAAAGATACATTTGCACTCATAAGATCACATGACCTTTTCCCAATATTCTTTATGCTCCCTAGCCTAAGCTTTGAAGCTTTTTCTTCCGATTAGCCTCAATGATAAGTGGTTTTCTTAAACACAGCTGTTTAGTCCCAATACCTTGAGTTCTCTTTGCACTGTCAGTGTGGAAATGCTCTTACTTTTACTTTTAAACATGACCATGAGTTCTACTGTTGTTTATTTCACAATTTGATTTCACTGTTTAAGTGGTCTCCCATCACGTTTATTCAGGATGTTTCCAGCACATTTTTTTCCTAGAAAATGATGGTTCACCACTGAACTTAGTTGTTTTCTTTTCTTGTTCCACACCAATAATTTGACCCTTCTGAAAGAGAGTAACATCTTTGTAACAACCACAGGATACAGTAAGTCTTCTGACATGGTTGTTTAGGATTGTTTAAGTTACTCTCTGCATCAGTTACAGTTTAATTGTTAAATAACTTGTTGCCAGCTAAAACATATTAATCACTTTAGTAATTATTCAATGGAAGGCTCTTAACTATTCTGCAGGTGGTGAACATTTTGGCCTGGCAGTGTATGTGTATGGAAGCATATTAAAAATTTTACAAAATCTTTGCATAAAATATTTATTCTAATCTGGGTCTGACCCAATCCTTGTGTAGGTCATCTTAAAAGATCAAGCTAAGTGTTTGTTACCATGGTAACATAGATCAAACTGCTCATATAACGAAACATTGAGCTATCCGTAAGTACCGAAATTTTGACACGTTTAGAAATGAAACAATTAATATTGTCAAATACTGTAAGTATACACATAAGTATCTGTGATATCAAGCTGTTATTTTACAGTCTATGCCCATTAACATGTTTGTATTTTTACCTTCGTACAGCCAGTCGGGAATCCCATTGAACACTAATCCTTCTTGTCCAGATGAAGTCAGTCTGAGAGAGCTGCTCTTCACATCTGGCTTGTAGTAAATGTTATTTTCAAAGATATAAATCTGAGTGACACAGAGACACACACGGATGCATTTTACATGTCAAGATGCTGAAATTATCACTATATTCAACAAAGTGTTCAAATTGCCTACAAGACACTCTTCATCTGATGAACCTTTCTGACTCTGATTTCTGCAGGTCTTTTAGGCTCCTGCAGAAATAATGTAACACAGGGTAGTAGGAGGAAATTGCAGAGTCTTTTAATAGGGCACTAGATGTCAAGAAATAAAGAACAGAATAAATGTGCAAATCCCAAATTAAAAAAATGAAGAGAATCAGAAAGTGGAATATCCTTTTAGATTTGAATATTTTTTGGATAGCGCACTTTGGATTGACACTGTACAAGCCTTTGAGTGTCATGAATCAATCTATTAAGTGACTCTCAACAACATATGTAAATGATGTTTATTTAGCTGTAAACATGTAAGAAAACATACTGTATGAATGCAATCTACATAAACCGAATTTTAAAATGGAAATGATGTATTTGGTAGTCTAGATATGATCCACTAATCATCAAAAGCTAGAGTATAAACTGGACATTACAAATAATGTAAATAATGCACATTATACTAAGCATCTTCAACCACAAGCTCTTAACATAGTTTTAAGACTTGACAGAGTTGACAGTCTGAGTTTTAGCAGTCATCTGCCAGATTAATGACAGTCTATGTTTATTATAAATATAGCTGCACACATTTCCTTACTGACAGTTATTTTTCATTCTCTATAATCATCCACTTACCTTCAATCACCAGGCCATTTTCCATTTCCTGTTTTTACCTCTCTTAAGCCACCCACCGGACTATCACCCATCCCTATACTCAACCAGGGTCTAAATCATTCTCTCTATAATCAACCACTCTATATCCACTCACTGTATAATCACTCTTTCTATAATTCCTGCAGTTAACTTTATTACCAGTTTATTAGGGCAAATAGTTATAATAGTAACAGCAGCATCTAGTTTATCTAAGAAAGGATCATAGCTCAGCCCTACTCCGTAAAAGGCTGTTATGTATATAAATGGTAAGTCAATGGAAGAGCAATTAGCTATAAGTAGCAGAGCAAACACGTCACCTGGCTTAAGCAGGGAGTTCAAGTGTAAAACATATTAGAGATAAATGCAGTTATGTAACTATGCCTACATTTATATTCATTCATGTGGCTGTAGACTAAATTCAAATGAGACCTGAGGCAATTCATGCCGGAAGCTCAGTAGTTTTAATGGCCCTGATCAAGCATTTAAACCCATACCCTTCCAGTTATAAGCTCTTAGTCAACAAGTCACACCGCTGCTCGGTGCTGGTTTTAACAAAGTCAACAAAGTAATTAGCAGTGTGGTGTTGTTCAGATAGCTGAATTTCTTTTTTTCATCCTTTTACGCAGAACCTTGTCTGATAGGGACAATATCTATTTTAGGTCTCTAGCTAGAACTATTAGGTTTTCATACCAAAAACAGTGACATATCAAAAAAAATGCTTATGGCTTCCAGATTAAACCTTTTTATCAAGAGTGCTGGAGGACTGCAGTCTGTAGATGCATGAGCCATGTACATACATATGTCATTACTTACTTAATTACTTTCTCTTCAAGCACAATGTAATAATGGATTGTAATTATGTGGTTCTAATTCAGGGCTGCATTGACTCTGCATTCGTATGTAAGCCCTGAACCCTAAGTTGCCTGCAGCATCTCTGGAATTATTCAATACTCAACTATTTAGAGAGCGAGACTGAGAGAGATAGAGAAATTTCACTGCTTTTACAACATACACAGCAACGGAGGTGTCAAATAAAATATATATCCCACATTACTGATTGGCGCTAATACTTTTATCTTATCCAAACATTGATAAATGGCAGCAGTGGTTTAAAATACTCATAAATCAGAGCGTTCAAAAAGGTCTGCATATGTCTAAGATATGCAAATGTTCATGAATCCCTAATTCTCTTCCTCTCGTGGTGTGTGTGTGTGTGTGTGTGTGTGTGTGTGTGTGTGCGAGAGCGAGAAAGTACTGCATGTTGCTGGAGGTCTGACAATGTTCTGTGCAAATGCATAAGAAGAACAGAGATACATTTGTCAGTGAGTTCTTAATCACATTGCCTGTAAGCACAATATAAAATTAGTAGCATTATGTAACTTCTGCACGCTAGTAAAGACAGTTGCTGTGATGTAGCTAAAATCATTTATTTACTTAGGAAGAAATTTGAAGCATTTCTTTTTAAAGAGAATTAATGATTTCGCAAAAGGAATATGGTCTCCATGCTTATGCTTGATATCAAGATTCTGATTAACTAGTGTAAACAAATAAATAACCACCTCACAGATTGCTTAAGGCAAAGTACTCCAACACCCTACTAATTGCACACATGTGACCATACCTTCCTTTCCTTCTTATATTTCTGATGCACAAGATAATTAAAGGGTGTACAGTGCTGTGGGCGATGTGTTAGCTGTTGTTGTTTGTTCTGCATGGCTACATGGTGCTGTGTAATGTTACAAGAGGTTTCAGTGGGTTCTGCTCTGCTGCTCAGTTGGACAGTGTGATTATGAATAGTCTGTAATTACTCACCAGCTGTTGTCCCGAAACTCCCCAGGAGGCAAACTGCAGCACTGAATCTGACACCTCAGGTGGGTTCAGCTCATACACCTCTCTACAATCACACGCACACACACACACACACACACACACACACACACACTGGGGAATACTGGTAAAGTGGGACACTTAATATTGCCCTACTTTTCTGATATGCTTACATAATTATTAATGCGATCATTAATACAATACATTCTAATTTTAACTGTAGTGACCAAAAGAAAACTTTTTAAATGTATTTTGTACTTTTTTAATATAACAGCAGCCCCAAAAGTGAATAAAATCTACACTCAGCAATCTGTATATAGGGAACGAACAGTCTTTGGTCTTCTTCTTGAGAGATGACTAAGTCTGTTGGGGTATTTGCTTAAATAAGTCCTATTTTTTTTTATCCAGATCTGTTTCCTGCAATTTTTTAGTTACGTTTTTTTAATTGCCCCTTCCCTGTTTATCAATATTTTGATGTGCCTCAGTACCTTGTGTGCAAATTGTAGATCAGGTAAGATGCCAGAAAGGAGTATTGATACACCTAAAACAGAACACTGTATCAATGTGAGGTTTTTGCATTTAATGGTTTAAAAATCAGGTTTGAAATAACGCCCTCCTGAGGAAATATAAATGAGTCATGTTAAAATGATAAAAACAAAACTATAGATTGTCAGTGCCTCATGCGCATCCTACTATAGGTTATATATTGCAACATTTAAACCACTGGCTTCAACTTGACATCTCTAATGCATCTGAATGTGTGTGTGTGTGTGTGTGTGTGTGTGTGTGTGTGTGTGTGTGTTCATTCCAGTCATAAATGGTATTGATCTGTTAAAATGGATAGACTTCAACCAGTGCCTGTAATCTGAACTATAATGTCACTCAACCTGAACCAGAGCTTTAATTTATATCTAAGTGTAGTCTTGCTGTATTAATTTCCTAAGAGAGCAGGTATCGCATTTAAATGTTATTATAGCTTGTATGCTGTATTTGCAACAAGAAAGAATTAAAAAAAACAATGTAATTCACAATGTAAGAGCCTCTGACCTTTTTGACATCATATGTTAGAAGTACGTAGTTGAGATCTGGTGAGACTGCAACTTTGGAAGCTTTAAATGTTACCTGTAACAAAATACAAATGACAATATTTTAATAAATTACACAGGCATTGTCATAGGAAAATCTGATTAGATCATTGGGTTACCAAAAAATGTAAGTAAAACAAATATTGTTCTATTAGCAGAGAATTTTGCTTCTTTTCTACAACTAGCAACATTTGCTGTCAATAGAACAAGATTTTTTTTGCTTAAAATGTTGGTAAAATGTGATTAAAAATAATTATATCTTATATTTAAAGTCTTAAAAAAATTATATATGAGATACATCTTTCTTTGTTTTAAGAAAGTATAGATTAAATAAACTGTATTTAGAGATATTTTCACATGCTATCATTTCCTGCAGTGTATAGTCAGGTAAAAAAAAAAGAATTCAGAATGATAATTAGAAAATAATTCATAAAATAAAAAATACCAATCTGCAATAAAGGCAAAATCTTCTAGGATGTTATAAAGTAGATTAAAATACTAAGAGCTGTGCTTAGTAATGCTAGTGAAAATGACTCACGAATGTAGTGTTTTTCATCAGAAGCTCAGTCTGATTGGTCTGGATATTAGCTTTCATTACATTGCCATCTCTGCTCCTATAGATGATCTCGGCCGCTGAGGAGACAAGTGAGATGAGGCGAGAGAGAGAGACCTGAATGTTCAGACAGACAATGTTCTGTTGACAATACACTACTGTCTCCTGCTTACTGACGTTTGTGTTTTTACAAATCAGAGCACATAAGAAGTAAGGAAGACATGCAGTCAGATTTCGTGCATCACACTGATACTTGCCTTGACTCTGTGCACTGCAATAGTAACCAAGCTGTGTGAGGGATCATTGCCTATGTTGTTGTGTGTACTGTATGTGTAGTTACATATACAAGTGTATATTTATAGACACAATAAATTCAAAGCAAATGTGTACATTGTCTAGAAATCTGTATATATGGCTTTTTCAAGTTAGTAGTCAAAAGTCTGCTTTTTTTATTAGACCAGTTATTGGTTAGCTGGTGTAAATAAATATAGCCCATAAATATAGTGAAATAGCAGAGAGTGAGAGAGATTATGTGTGTTTGTGTGTGTGTGTGTGTGTGTGTGTGTGTGTGTGTGTTTGTGTGTGTGTTTGTGCTTGTGTGTGATTAAAAAAGAGAGAGTGAAAGAGAGAGAGATTGTGTGTGTGTTTGTGTGTGATTAAGAAAGAAAGAGAGAGAAAGAGAGAGAGAGAGAGAGAGAGAGAGAGAGAGAGTAAGTACTATGATTTTGAGTAGCATGGAGAATCAGGTCTGAGACTCTGTACTCAGACTGCGTTTAATGAGATTTCTGCAGAGCCTGTACAAAGCCTGGCTGACACATGAAAGCAGCTGGTAGCATGGAGGGCAGAGAGAGGAACCAAAAATGACAATCCTGTCAGTGAATGACTGACTCCACAAAGCAGGATGAGATAGACAAGCATTAGGAGGACAGTGAAAGAGACACAGAACCAACAAAGTTACTTAAAAAGAGGCGTGTAAGCCTTTGAGAAAGCAAGGAAGTGTGGAAAGACTATACTAGAATGACAAAATGGAAAGAGAGCCATACAGCAGCACGGTACAGAGCTTTTAAGAAACCTGTATTACAGAAACTCAGAAAGACCTACACAACAGAACCAGTAGAGGTACAAGGAGATTCGTGTATTACAAAGACACTGAAAAATCTCAGTGTCTAAAGAACTGCATGCTTTTATTGTTAGCGAGACTAGATGAGAGCAGGAGCATTAGAGTGAGAGGAGGAGATAATTTAACAACAACAGAGAGACTAGAGGTGACAAAACAAATCAGCAGTAGAGAGAGACAGCATGGTGACTGACCCAAAGCTAACAAACACCCTGATGAAGTACAGACTCTGCGAGCACCGTCTGGTCATAGAGACAGGGTGACAGAGATGGACCTGGCTGCCCCGAGAGAAGAGATTCAATATAATGGAGACAGAGCTACACTTCCTCACTGAATACGTGAAATATCACCACATTCTCGCCGAATTCTTCACCAAATTCAGTAAAATCATCCCCAACTTCAATTGCATCCCCGACCCCGACAAATTGCCCCACCTCCTGAGAGAGCACAGGGAGAGCTGCATCCTAGCAACACAATACACACACACCTGCCACAAAGTGTGCGGCAGCAAGTGGCCACACAATATCACACACACACACACACACACACACAATAACACACACACACACAATCACAATAACACACACACACAATCACAATAACACACACACACACACACACAATCACAATATCACACACACACACACACACAAACTTAACTGATCACTGTTATTATATATGCTTTTTCTTTTATAATGTCCACGAGAGTCACATTATCTTTGACTAAACATCTGTACTCTTTTATTTTATATACATTTATTATTACTCTTTCTATACTATTCTGTTTTTTTGTTGTTGTTGTTGTTTTTTAGTCTCTACTTAGTTTCGCTGCACTGTACTAATCATAAAATGAATAAATGAACAGTTAAAAGTAAATGAACAAAATGCATAGTTAAGTATGCAACTGCAGTACTCCAAGGATTCATCATCGCTTGAAAGTGACCCTACTTGAGTAGACTAAAAAAAGAGCTCCTGCTATATCTTGCTCATCCTAAAGCCCTTCTTGTTAATCAGAGTGACCCAGCTGGTACGGATATCTCTCCAGTAAGTCATAGATCTATGGTTACACACTTAACCTTGAGGAATAGTATAATTTAAGGTGCTGATACTGTCATCTTTTAAGATTGCGAATCACCCAGAATGTTAATGCTGTGTTCTGTTAAGGGGTAGCAATGAAAAATGCAAGAAAGTCTATAGAATCTGAAAAAGGTAGACAGTGTAGGTCCACAAGTGACACTTCTCTTAACGCTCCCCCTGAGGTACTTATACAGAATGCTGAATGGTGTTTAATGGAGGAAGGCGTCTTGTGACCTTTGTTCAAATATGCTTGTGCAACCACTTCCTTTACCGAATGATCTAACCTTTCTATAGACAGCTGAGCCCTTTTATGATGCTCTGTTTTCCCACTGCCGTACTTTTTCCTTCAACCTTTCAACAGCTGTTTGGTCGAGTGCCCTGATCTTCATCATTACTTCAGTTCAAATAACTGCCCTGGTCTGGGTCTCTTTTTAAATACTAATGCAAATTGGGAAATGAAAAAAGAATAGCTGGTTTCTTTGAGGGATCACTGTGCCTCCAGGGCCCTTCAGTATGATGGATGTGACTAATGGATGTGAATGAAGTCCTATCTGCTATAAATCCAGACTTAGCAGTTTAGTATCCATCTAGCCAAATTTCTATCCAATTAAATAAAGATAATTTTGTTTTTAGATGAAAAAAATGCACATTAAAGTTTAAAAATTTCATATCTAGTTTCTGACATTTAATAGGAATCCACAGTGCTAGAAATAAGAGGCTTGATTCTTTGAGACTTAGCCTTGAGTTTGGCTGGATACATATGTGTATACAAACAGTGCATCCGGAAAGTATTCACAGCGCATCACTTTTTCCACATTTTGTTATGTCACAGCCTTATTCTAAAATGGA
>JAQMYJ010000036.1:21202963-21217236 GCA_030014305.1 Clarias laeviceps | reverse complement strand
AAAAAATGAATTTAATCCATTTTAGAATAAGGCTGTGACATAACAAAATGTGGAAAAAGTGATGCGCTGTGAATACTGTCCGGATGCACTGTATGCTTGTCCTTGTCACAATCAAATAGGCAAAAGTATCTTTTATGCATGTAAAGAACAGAAAATGGTAAATTTTCCCCAATAGCTTAAGGAAAAAACAGCGCATATTTTGAAGAGAGGGGAAAAGACTGAATTGTCGCAGTATGGGGAACTGAAGAACAAAGTATGAATGCTACTGATCACAACTAACATGCATAAATAGAAGAGACTTTTTTCAAACACACACACACACACACACACACACACACACACACTCACACAAAAGTAGAGAAATACATAAATGAACTAGGATCAGTGAGGTGAATTTGGGTCGCTCACTGTCCCACAGGCTGTGACATTCTGCATTTCATTTTCTTTTCCCAGGTAACCTGTAATTCCTTATTCTGTATTCTGTTTGTTGTGATAAATTATAATTGTGCTAGTTCATGAAAGAATGTTTTTCTTTTCAGAAATGTTTCACAGTTTAGGAGAAACTATAGAAGTATCGTTTTGAGGCAGTATGCCGTGTTTCTGGTTTGATTTTTCGAGTTTTGTAGCATTACGGTTTAATAAACAAACCAAACCTATTCCAGAATAGCAATCATAAATCAAGGTCAGTATAAACATGATTTGTCAAGGCTTGATGTGGAAGAATTCAAGTGGCCTGAACAAAAACTGGACCTCAACAACACATTTCTGCTGAACTGCAATTTGTGAGGTGCCTACTGTATCCTCACTAATGCTCTTGTATCTGAATGAGCAAATCCCGACAGCCATGCTCTAAAATCTAGCGGAATGCCTTTGAAGAAGAGTGAAGGTTATTAGCACAGCAAATGGAGAACTAAATATGCTATAGGAAGTGAAGAAAAGCACATACTGTAAGAGTATCATTAGTTTATATTATATTGTTATTAAAAGTATTTTCTTGGTAAAAAAAAAAAAAAATCCATTATTTACATGTGTATGCAGTGTTAGGCTTTATGCATCTTGAATGAGTGGGAGTATGTTTTCTGTTTTGAGGATCAGGAAGGTTAATTGTCCATGATGACCTTCATATTTTTCTTCAAAATAAAAAGGAAGTGGCAACGTCCTACCTGTGACATCTCCTTCATACATTCACAGAAGAACAGGATTTTCTAACAGGACAAAAGCTGTTATGTTTTGTGTGTGCGTGTGTTTTTTGAAAAGAAAATAACTCTGTGATTTCTCCTCATCAAGTAGTCTGAAACTGTCTGAAAATGATAAAAATCAGAACAAACTACTCTGATTTGCCATGAAACATATCATTGCTTTGATTTGACGGATAGCATCCGCTCTACTAAAACAATACAATGGAGAACGCACGGTGTTATTAAAGCACTACAAAATATTGTTTAGTGATTTGGTCATGTGACTGGTTGACAGGAACATGAAAAGACCCGTATATTCGTTTGTAGAAGTAAATCTCATAATCAGTTCATTTCACCACTTCCACATAACCTTCCCGCTAATGCTATCCTCTTCTAATATTTATTTACCTGAATATTTTATATTGTTTGCTAAAATTATCTCCTTATTACTACTGACAAATGTCAATGTTACATTCAGCTGTCATCAGCTGTGATATCCATGTGCAGAGAATGTGAATACTGGAAAACTTCCTGCAGATCAGAGTTGACCTGACATATTAAAACCTTGAAAAAAAAAAATGGTTGATCTTATTTATTTCTGACATTAGACAATTCAATTGTGCAGCATGAAATGTTTCTATAGGGGCTTTGTGTATGTCTATCTATCTGTCTTTGCTTTCATTTCAGTCTCTCTCTCCCTCTCTCTCTCTCTTTTCAGCCCACGCCTCCTGTCTCTGTGCATCTGACAGATCCATTCTTCAGCACTGACACGAGCTGTCTGGAGATCTGATAATTACACCACACATCTGGACTCATCTCTTTTCTGGTGTATGTATGTGTGTGTGTGTGTGTGTGTGTGTGTGTGTGTGTGTGTGTGTGTAACACCCTGTAGTCCAAGATTGATAGTGGAAGCAGATGGAGGATGTTTATAATGGCTGATTTAGACAAAGACCCAAAGACTGGTGTGAAGACGCATACACACATACACACTTTGATGAAAAAAAAAAACATGAAATGGAGGTCACTCACCACTGATCCACTGCACTTCGGGGGCTTGAACCTGAAAGTCTCTGAAGAAAAGGTCATCCAAGGTCAGATGAGATTTCAGAGTTTTAGCTCCATCATCTGAATCCAAATGTAACACACACACACACACACACAGACACATATACACACACACATTTGTGTTACTATTCCTGTTAGGACCTTTCACCAGCATATTTATTAATGCAGCTAATTAATGCTATGCATGCTCATAAATACTTCAAGCAAAAGATATTCTTTGAGCTAATTTAATTTTTAAATAAAAAAAATAATTAAATAAAAAAAAGGGAGGATTTTAGAATTTGTTTTGTCTCGGGCCTGGTAGGGTTCGGTGTGTTTACATAATGTGAACTCTCTGTAGTGTGCCCAGGCACGGACCACGAGCGCTGTGCTCAAGTGGACCAACACGTCTGCAACAATCTCACCCTCAGATCTAAATATCCATATATGATAGAAAGGAACACGAGAGGGTCCTTTTTGATATTTTTTTCTGAAATCTTAATAACATTAGCATAGTATGATGATTAACTTCATTTTGATTGATGATTTGATACAAACCAACTAGGTGCACCCTGCCACCTACTGTATCAGAGAACTTACTGTAAATATGCTAGTGTATTTGGGTACAGAACAATATTAATAATAGTAAATTCTGGCCAGCGTGGAAGAGTGGAGGGGGAGCAACAGAACTCGGGCATGTTACGAATGAGTCTTTCATAGTGAAAAAATAGCCCTAGTTTAAAAAAAAAAAATCTTTCCTCTGGAGGATTAGACAAATGTCTCTAGATTGCCAGCACTGTCATATGTTTGGGATCCCTATGCATATAGAAATTATGATAATGTTTATTTTCTTTATATATGAAAGACTTTAATCAAATTAATATCATATCCATTATATAATAATAATCATACAAGTTTGTGTGTATATATATATATATATATATATATATATATATATGTGTGTATGTATGTTGATTCAGAAACTTTGTGTGCATGTGTAATTGTGATTCACTTACCTTTAGAAAGAAAGAAGATTGAGAGACTAATGAGAGACAGCACCACTAGAATTACCAGCAGAGAGATGCCGATCCCTTTCCAGTTCCTCTCTAAAACACCATCTCCTAGATCCTAAAAGAGAGAGAGAGAGAGAGAGAGAGATTGAGTGTGAGAGAGAGTGTGAGTAAGAGATAAAGGGAAACAAAAAGAATAAGAGTTTGACAATTCGGTGGAATTAATATTAAGAGTGTGAGTTGACATCCATCTGCTTGTCTCTCATTCAACACACGATGAGTGTAGCAGCTACACAGTCATGTTTTATTAGTGAGGGCTTTCATTCTTCCCTGCTCAAATCAAAAAAAGAAAGTCTCCCCCTTCCTGCACTTACCATCTGGGAGGTTTTCTATAGTGAGATGCCAATTAACAGGCAGACAGGACCTTTAAATTGTTGTGTGAAATCTGAAAGTTGACACCAACTGTTGCAAACAGAGCTGAGCATTATGAATGGCTGAAATGGGAACACAGCAAAGATCAATCCAGAACTAGATTTTTTTAAATGGATGAGGTCCTCCAGCTTGAGAAAAGCACAACAACTCACTAATTTGTTAACTAATTAGTGTGAAAGATAACAGTTGTTTCAGAAAATGTGTCTTATGAGTCAGACACAGTTGCCTCCCACTACCCACTGGCCAGCTTTCACATTACTGTAAATTCAATTAAAATTTTTACTTGTCACATATTTTATTTGGCATATCACAGTATGATATGAAGTGAAATTCTTGTACAACCATTGATGACATATATTGAAAATAGAGTTGTCAAATAAAAAATATTAAATAAAAGAAAAACATATAGAAATATAAAAAAAACTACAGAAAAACTTGTAAAAATGTACAATATATACAAATAATAAAATAATACAATAAAATAGAATTGAATTGAAATGCCATTTAGATATGGAAATGCATGTCCAGTCATGAGCAAGAAAATGTGCAGAATAATGTGCAATGTTCAAGGTTCAAAGTTCCAGAGTGTGCAAAATGTGCAAATGTGATGAGTAGTGAGAATGTTATTGTGAGTGAAAAGATCAGAGTGTTTAATCCTGTATGGTGTTGTGATTGAGAGTCCGTATAGCCTGCAGGAAGAAGCTTCTACTCTGTCTCTCTGTGTTGGCTTTCGGGGAGTGAAAGCGCTTTCCTGACTGCAACAGAAAGAACAGTCCATTGTTTGAGTGGCTGAGGCCCTTCACGGTCTTCCTGGCCTTGGTCCAGATCCGCATGTTGTAGATTTAGTGCAGATCAGGGAGCTTCGTACGAATGATGCACTTAGCTGATCGAACCACCCTCTGTAGAGCTCGTCTGTCCTGCATGATGCTGTTCTTGAACCAAGTTTCACATCAGGATGCTCCCTGGTGCAGGAGTAAAAGTTCCTAAGCACCTTAGAGGGCAGTCTAAAGTCTCTCAAACCTTAACAGGTCCTGTGTGATGTGAACACCGAGGTTTCTAAAGCACTCCTTTGTCTTGCTGATGTTAAGGAGGTGATTGTTCCTCTTGCACCAGTTCTCCAGATTTCTAATCTCCTCCAGATAGGCCGTCTCATTGTTGTCATTGATCAGGCACACCATGACGGTGATGTCACCAAACTTGATGAGTTGGTAGTGGCCACGCAGTCATAGGTGTATAGTGAATACAGCAGGGAGCTCAGAACACAACCTTGTTCTGGTTGTGATTATCAGACATTTAGCTCTAAAATTCGGTCTAAAGACTAGAGCACCTGGAAAGCTTTCTGAATTCACAGAAAATTTGATTGACAGGCAAATAGAAATGTCCTTTCATCCTGATTGGTTGGAAGTTGATGGTCCACTTTATTTATTTATTTATTTATTTAATGTATTTAGTTTTAAATATTTTTTTCTCTCTCTGAGCAGATAGACAATCTCCAGACATTAATAGACAATTTCCAGAAGGTGAGGAGCTCATCCCAAAATATTACAAAAATGTGTCTTAAAACAGCTGTGGTTTTCCTTAAAACACCACACCTTTAGTAAGTACTTGCCTAAAAATTAGGTAGTATAGAGTATGGCAAGTAGAAGGGAAGTGGTGGCTCAGGCAGTTGAGGCTCTTGGTTGCTGATTAGAGGGTCGGGGATTTGAGTCCTGCCACCAACAGGTCACCGCCGTTGGGTCCTTGGGCAAGACCCTTAACTCTACAACCGTACAGCTCAACCACTGCATGCAGTTATGGGTCCAGAGGCTGGTTATAAAATAGAAGGGGGTTGCAATATCTGGTCAGATCTTGCGGATCAAATGATCCAATGAAGTGCCCTCTTGGATAAAAGATATAACTCTATAGTATATACAAATGGGCTTTTGATACTAATAACATGCCATAAAGCAGCTAAAAGCAATATAATGTGTCAGATCTGTACAGCGAAATTAAAAAGCTGTTAACATCTACCTTTAGGAACAATGCAGCTACGTTATTCTCCAATGTATAGTGTAGGAGTTAATATTGTTTCTGCTGTGTGGGTTCTTTGGGCACTTTGTCTTATCATGTTATATAATTATTCATCTTCCTTTCTATGAACTGTGTTGGTGTGCATATTAAATATTCACTAGAATGCAAGAAGACCTCAGGCTGTTTGTACCAAAACAAGGATGGAGAGAAGTAAGCAGTTGGGTTCAGAAGCAATCTAAGATGTGGCACACAGTAGGGTTTCGTTTGAACACAAGACTTTTCAGCTGAGTAGAATACATGAATACATTCAGTGCAGAAATCAAAAAGGCCAACTGTAATATTGAAAAACCTTGTATTGTTAATTTTTTAAACAGGGATGAAAGCCTTACCAAAAATTCAATTATCCTGCAAAACAATATAATTATGACAAATGGTTCTTTTACTCTTTTGAGTTGGGTTTGTTTCCATTCTGTGTTATTAGAGTTGTGGGTTTTGCTGCGTTATTAGCTTTGTGTGTGCTGTTAGCTGGTTGGAGAGATTATATTAGTGATGGCAAGAAGGGATGATGAATAATCCAACCTCTAAAGCAAACCCTGTGGGCAGTGTTACAGTCTGCTGATCTCAGAACTGCTGCAGCACCACTGAGCCTTTCATTATGGAACAGAATTCATAAATAAACCCCCTTTTTTCTCTCTCTCATTCCTCTGCTAAAAGACAGGACTATTGAGAAATTTTCTTAAAAAAAAAAATAGATAACAGAACTGCCTCTACATTAATGTCCTCTTTTTGTCTGTACCTGCTGAAGCACTTGTCCTTCACAGCATTATGTTTGTGTGCGTGTGTGCGCGTGTGTCCTAGCCATGATAAAGGTTAAAACAGTGCATTTGCTCTTTGCCGGGAGTGGCTGTCACATTGAGCAATGACTCTCTGCTCCCCGATACACACAGACACACTCTCTCTCCGCCTCTCTGCAGGGCAGCAGTGTTATTTTGACCTCTCTAAAGACAGCAATATCGCTCTAATGCGTGACATACTGTACACCCGCAGAACAGTCTCATCTCTCACAATTGACCTCCAGTGATCTTCATCAGTATGTTTGCATTTGTTTGTGTGCGTCTGCATGTTTGTGATAAAAGAAAGTGCCTGAGCATGTTCACTACTTTGTATTCTCTCCTCCCCTGCCTTTCTTACCCCCCCCCTCCTAATCTCCTTTCGTCTCTCCAATTCTTCTCTGCCTCATTCTCACTGTTCTCTCCAGATTAAAACAATAAATCTATCTCTTGTGGATTAATATCAACTGCAAAATAAGATGCATAATATGTAATGTTTAATCAATTACCATGACTGAATACCAGAAGACAATACCAAACACAAACTACATGTAACTGGGGAGAACAGATAAAGTATGATTGTAAGAACAAAGTACTACATAATTATTTTAGTAAAAAGACAGCGAGTATGCAGAGTGTGAAATGAAAAGACATAAAAATGCCACACAAACTAGTATGCAGGTATTTGTGTAGTCTAAACAACAAAAGAACCGATTCATTTTTTGACATAAAAATATTGCAACATGGTTCTAGATAAAAACAACATAAAAAGTCCTCCATCACATTGCAACGAAGACCATAAAGTTCCTACTGTGTCCTGACAGTATCGAAGAATGCAGCTAGAACAGGGTCAAAATGGGAAAAAAGCATTTATCAAGTTCCTAGATAGGTAGTGAGGTATAGCAGTATAGCATCTACCAGATACTAGTGCAAACAGTAATGTATGTACATTAGTGCAATATTGGGATTGTGTGTGATTGGGATAAGGCGTGGGGTGAATAAGTAGAGTTATGCAGTAATACAGTAAATATTGTTTAACATGTCTATGCAGTAACTACATTGCAGGTAATGCTACAGTATTATGTGCAAAAGAGAATATAACCAAAAATATAGCGGGTAAAGTCATAACAGTTGGCAGGATATATGCGTGTATATAAATATATAATTATGTGTATATAAATATCTAACTATGTGTATACGGTATATATACATTGAATATACAAAATTAGCTCTAATCTACGCAATCTAACTAATCTACGGTTAAATATCTGAGGATATCTGGGGGGGGGGGGGGGTTACTACTAAAAAGACTACTTCCTAGCCACATGTCTATTAAGTTCTCAGTACGTTTATCATGTTATCACTAATTTCCTATCATGCATATGATCATGCGCTCACCAAGTCATATAAGACTGAACCGAGTTTATACTATCTTATCACATGCTTACTACAGTACATGTCACTGGGTCCAGCAGGCTGGTATAAAAACTGTGACACGTGCAGTACTTTTCATCACATACTAGACAGGAGGAGTAACTAGATCCAGTATTTACACTAAATTATCTGAACATGACATACTGTGGGTAAACTGATAACCTGCTGCGTACTGTACGTACCATAAACATGGTAAGCATTACAAGAGCATAATATGAACTTTTGAGCATGAAAGCATGGTAGCTCCATTTCAAGGGAGACAATACTATGTCCTCACGAGTTCCTCCTGTGTTCCTGCCAAGTTGTACAAGTTCTTACTGTGTTCACCCAAAAAAGGTAATAAGCAAAATGGACTTTTTTTCACTTTCACACTTGGCAGTAATACATTGCTACCTGCTACTGTTAAAAGCTATATACAGTAGCAGCATTAACAATATGTACAATATATAAATCGTATGGCCCCCAAAAAAAGACAAGTTCATTTGTCCTTAGCTTTAATTACGGTGCACACTGAGATGGCCAATTCATGTGCAAAAATGATTCCTCTTGCTCTGAGAAACCCTCTTATACAATTTAAGCCCTGGAATGTGCTCTGTGCTACTAGGGAAGAAAAAAAACTACTAATGAGATAACTTCATCATTCAGGTCCCAACTGACTTCATTTTATTGCCACATAACATTGCTAGACCTGACCAACAGAAGTGACCTCAGATCATGACAAAGCCTACCAAAGGCTTGTACAGTGGGTGCCAAACAGTTTGGTACACTGCCACCAAAGGCTTGTTCTCTGCATGATGGGTGCATCGCTTCATGTGCCTCCCTTCTTACCCTGACGCGCCCATCACACTGGACTAGGTGCCTATATCTGACTCATATGCTGAGAGTGTAACCCAACACCAGAGTGCAAATTAAATGTGAAAATCCAGTTTGTGTCAAGTCCCAAAAAATACTTCATACAGTAGCTCCCAAATCTTCTGCATCTTCTTCATACCTAAAAAAAAAACTTTTCAATGGTTCTTCAGCGGCTATTTTAATAGAAAATATCATGGGATCTTTTACATTGGCAAACTATTCTACAGTAAATGTAGCAACTCAGGTTTAGGGACCCCATCAAATCATTAAGGATTCTGCAAGCAAGACAAGCAAAAAACTTTTAAGTATGAGGGGTGTTCCCAGGCAAACCAGAACTTTTCACTGTGCCGAATAACAAAAAACAAATACTGTATGAGAGTAAAAACTCCCTTTATTTCTTTATATAACCCCCTGCTACACTAATGCCGTTACACCAGCATTTTACTAATGCTTGGACACCATTAAGGTATAAAGTTTTCTCAATATCCAGAGCCATGAACAGACTTCCTGCTGCACATCTAAAAGACTGGCCTCCCAGGAACACCTTTAACTTACCAAGCATTTGGAAATGGCTTGGAGCGAGGTCAGGACTATAACTCCCAGCTGAGTTTCTGTAATGTAAAGTGTTTTCATGAATGGTGACAAGTTCTCCTTCGATTTTCAACTGTCAGGCATTCCACTCACTGGATGTTCATTGTAACAACCGCATTGACCTCCAAACCACCTCGGCTGGTGGTTATCCCCTTTGAACAACCAAATCTACTGAGCATTTTTTTCACCCTGTAGCACTGGAAAAAAATTAAAAACACATTTCCAATCTTTTCCATCTTGTTCCATCCAAGTTTGTTCCATCTTTTCCATAGAATCAGATTGAACTCATTCTTTAATTCTCCATATTTTTGCCTAATACCCATCCTGGGTATCAGATCATTGGCTAATTATTTACTAATTATACAATATTAACAAAAATATTTGCCCAAATCTGCAATGACACCCAAGTACATATACTTCAATATGGAGTTTTCCCTCCTTTTGCAGAAATAACAGCTTCCACTCTTCTTGGAAGGCTATCCACAAGATTTTAGAGTGTTTCTGTAAGACTTCATGCTTATTCATTGTGTAGAGCATTTATGAGGTTAGGGACTGATGAACGAGGAAGGCCTGGCTCGCAATCTTCATTCCAGTTCACCCCATAAGTCGTCGATGAGGTTGAGGTCAGGGCTCTGAGTGGGCCAGTCAAGCTCCTCCACACCAAACCCATCAATCAACCATGTTTATCAATTTTATAGTCCTTGCTTTGTGCACTGGGGCACAGTCATGTGGCAATGTGACTTCTTAAACTGTTGCCACAAAGTTGGAAGCATAGATAGCATTGACCACGATCTTTTGGTGTGCTTAAGCATTAAGATTGCCCTTTACTGGGGATAAGTGGCCTGATCGAAAAACCTGAGTTCATTTGTTAGCAGGTTTGGCCAAATATTTTTGTCCATATAATGTACAAAATATGACCAACATTATTATGCATTTGTGTCCTGCACCTCTTTCCAGTCAGATATACTACTGACCAAAAGTCTTGAGCCACCCCTCATTTCCTCATACAGTATTTTGCTTCCGAAGAGCCAGACTTTCTTGATGAATTTTGGTTGTTAAGCCGGACAGTGACCTATGAATCATTCATGTATTTAACAAACAATTAACTTGACATAAACCAGTGAGAAACATGTACAGATGATCATATGACTAGGCCAGTGATTAGTATACTGATGATGTTAAGCAGTTTAAAAAGATATGGGGGGGGGGGGGGCGTAATGAGGTTGCTGCTGATGTTGTAAAATAAACAAACATTTTTAAAAATTGTATGTATAGGCACTTTGCAGCTTGTCATTTCTATATTTTATTTTTCTATATCTACCTTATTTCATTTAATTTAATACAAAGAAATGAAAGGTGGCTCAAGACTTTTGCACAGTACAGTATGCATGTATTTACTAAAGGTATTGTATGCATTATGAATTGGCAATTACATCTTACTTACTAGCAAATGCTAAGTAATTATTGTACCATAAAATAAATATGCCGATAGACCGACATTGACTATACTGAACAACCTTATCGAGTTCTGCTTTAGGATTGTTGTTTACTGGAGCTGCGTGTTTGTCTGGTTGCCTCATATGCCCTGTATTGTGCAGTACACAGACTGGTAGGTGGCTGTCAGAGGAACTGAAATGTTAGAGAATATAACAGGCTGCGAGCTGCCCTGCTGCTTTATTTTGCTTTTAAAGTATTCATAATGTCAACATTTTCCGCACATCTCCTGTTCTCTCTGTCACTCTTACCTTATTCAACTCAATTCAATTCGGAAAACCTTTATTGGCACCACTGTATGTAGTACATTACTGTCACAGTATTGAAAATATGATTTGAAGACTTGATGAGCTTCTCTCTCTCTCTCTCTCTCTGTTTCTCTCTCTCATAACTAACCAGCTGTCAGTCTTTTCCATTACCATATCAACATCATCATTCTGCTGAGAAATCATGCTACACACACACACACACACACACATACACACACATACACAAAGCATGACAGCACTATGCTGTACAGAGTGTTAACATCAGCCCTAAGGTGTTTGTTTATTAATTTGGTTATGCTCACAGTAATAGTAAAATCTGACTTGTCCTAGTATAAGTTTATACTTTGCCGAAACGGTTGGATTTTTCCCCTTATTGTCCCATTACATATTGCATTTAGTCACACATATGCATATTCACATTCATAACAAGCATAACTGTCAAAAAGCTAGTGATTTAACCTGTTTCCTGACACTTCTGTGTAAGGTTAGCTTTAATCATTAATGTATGATATGTGATAGCTACTGCAGTCAGCGTGTGATCAGAGAGAAAGAGATCAGAGTGGGGGAGTGGAGAGGGTTTTCGGTATGACTGAAGTGCTCGTTTCTGTACCTGTGGGAAAGCATGACTGAAAAGGAATAAAAGTTCATCTCAGAACCTTTCTCATGAATGTAATCAGTGCAGTCATGTTCCGCTGCCCCAGCTGCATGATTGGCAGTCACATTATGCATCGCTGTCGATGATCCATTCGTCGCACCCGGATCCACAGGCCACCCAGAATAAGTTATTCCTTTTAGCAATCTACATTAATGCTTCTCTTTATTTCACACACACACACACACACACACACACACCCTCACCCAGCAACACACACATTGCGCACTAGTCAGGGCAGTGGAAAAAACAGTGAGGCGGATGAAGAAACCAGTCAAAAGTCTGGAAATATTTTCCTCCTGTAGTTATTTTTTTGTCATCCTTTATATCTAAATATAATTTAAAATTCTTGCACTTTGGCAATTCCCTCATGAGAACATCACATCACTGTATAATCCCACTTGACCAGTTAGGAATCCTTAGTGGTGTATGCCAGCCACAGCAGCTGAGAGTGTCTGATCCAGGCACGTTTTCCTAAGCTACCAAGGCAAGACCTGAACACTGCGGTTCAATTCCAGTCACTGTCAGCATCGGAAAACCTCCAAGACACTGATGTGAACATAGCCTCCTCCAGCCAAGGAAGCCTGGGCTTTGAGCTCTGAGGACGGCTTGGCAGACAGACATGAGAGTAGCACAGTCTGTGGAGGCTGTATGGTGGCTTTACAGTGTATATCAATGGGTATACTGCTTTTATAAATTGTAAAAGGAATGCATTGTAAGTGGAATAAGTATAACATTTGGGATATTAGTGCATAATAGATGGATGGATGGACGGACACACACACACGCGCACACACACACACACACACACACACACATATATATATACTGTACTGTATATATACAGTATACATATATATATAGATATATAGATAGATAGATAGATAGAGAGATAGATAGATACTTTATTGATCCAGAAGATAGCGATGATTACAGGGACAATTTTTTCTCAAGAAAATTTAAATTATTATGGTTAAAGATTTACAACTGAACAGAGTGTAACTTTCTCATTGCAAACGTTTCTGGCTGCTGTGAAGCATTTAATCTGCTGAAAATATAACAGAAGGAGATAATTATTATTTTTTTTTTTATCAACCTGCATTATGATTGCTTACAATATTTAGTCTCATTTTTACTTATATCATTATATCATATCATTGCTTATATACTTACAGAGTATCAAATGGTGAGCCAATTTGTACAGTGTGTTGAGCTATTAATTGAATTCATTGATAATTGATTGCTTCATGATGATTCATTGCTGTTGTTTGTCTACATTTAACCTAAATACAATAAAATAGTATAATAATAAAATAGTTATGTCCTAATCCAGGTAGTATGTTATCTATAAAGAAGACATGTAGATAAACTTACCCAGAATGACTGGGTACAAATAATAATAATAATAATAATAATAATAATAATAATAATAATAATGTTACAAAAACCACAAGCTAATTCAGTAAATGATCCTGAAACGCAAACTGTGAAAATGCATGAAATGAAACGATGACTTGTTTGATTTCATTTAACATATATAAAGTCATAAGAAAAGGCTCCATTTTAATAACCCTACCCCAGTGTACTGTAATTTGCAAGTATAAAACCATGTTGAACTCAGACCTGGCTTTCTGATCCTCGGTTTTGGTGCAGTCTGGCCGGTCTGATCATGGACTTGCTTTAATGTCTGCTGTTGTTTTGTCTCAAAAGTTTCCCTAAAGCTAAACTCTCAGCATGCAGAGGATTCTGACTAGCACACACTCTCCCACATGTCCCTTAGTCACAGTCTATGGCAAGATTTCTACTAAAGATTGGAGCATTAAAGTCAGTCTAAATAAAAGGTGATTGTACTTACAGCAATTTGTGAAAATTAATTTGAAAGTAAAGAATGTGTGAAAATGTTACTGCGGCAGCTTTGCAGCATTCTTTTAAAGTAATCTGGAGCTGAAAATCATATCAGGGCTAGACATAAAAAGTGCCTAGAGGCGTTACTGCATCATAAAATTTAAAAGCCAATCATGTTCCCCTGCCATTACACAGGTTTACTATAGGAATTGGGGCAAACACATATAGGTTTGGGGCTTTGGTTACATATAGACTCTGAACTTAGCGATGAAGGAATACATGTAGACATGAATGTTATTGTGTTCTTTTTTATTGCCTTAAGACATGTTTAAGACTATATTAAGCAGTTTTTGATCCAACCTAAATAAATATAATGCCATAGACATACAGTAATGCTATATTGATGATAGTTGTTACAGTATGGTGAAGCTAACATGTAGTGTTCATTTGGGCTGGGATCTGGAGATAGAGAGGTCCACGACATGCTGTATGATTTTATATTATTTTCTTATTCATCAAATCTTTCAGTAAGTCTTTGTCTTCTGTGCATGGAGATACAGTGGTTACTCAAGCGGAATGTCTATGACTGCCGTGCAGTCTGTCGCGGCCAAACGGCAACAGCCAAAATAAAT
>JAQMYJ010000036.1:21175386-21202863 GCA_030014305.1 Clarias laeviceps | reverse complement strand
CAGAATAGAACATTAGAATAACTAAAAAATACACTTCTATCTTTGGTATAATATGGTTATAGTATAGTATATGGCGGGTGTGTGACGCATCCTGTAACTGTATTGTTACCCTGGAAGAGACCCCTCCTGTAGGATATTATTGTTTTAAGGGTGTGTAAAAAACGTTTACGAGTCAGAAGCATCTTGTACTAAGTTTGTTATGTTCTTTATTCTATTTAATGAGTTTAATATAAACATACCAAATTTTACTGTTATTTATTTTTTCGTTCACCTAATCATCATTATCGTCTATACCGCTTTATCCTGTATTCAGGGTCGCGGGAGATGAGGAGCCTATCCTAGGAGACAAAACGGGGTACACCCTGGACAGGGTGTCAATCCAGTGTAAGGCACACACATACAATCAAACACTCATTCATAAAGTATAGACAATTTGGGAATGCCAATCAGCCTAATCTGCTGGGTCTTTGGACTGTGGGAGGAAATCAGAGTACCCGGAGGAAACCCACCAAGCACTGGAGAAGAGGCAAACTCCATGCACACAGAAACAGGAATTGCATCTGACTGGAAATCGAATCCGGACCCTGAAGGTGCAAGGCGACAGTGCTAACCACTACACCACCGTGTTTTTTCATTTAACTTACATCATTTATTTGAGTGGAAATTCTGCCCCAATTTAAATATGTTTATACAAATTTTTTTCTAGTGCATAATAGAATAATCCTAAAGCTGATCACGCTTCCTGTAATGTAAGTTAGCCCTGCTGTTATAAGCCATTGAGAACATAAATTATCCTCTAAATTTACTGCCTTTAATGGAAAATTGCAATACAGGTGCAATGCAAATCAGTCATGCACATGTTTTGTGAAACAGATGTTTCTGACATGGAAAGTTGCCTCTAATTTTCACTGCACCACAATTACAGGCTGGCTTTCCATAAATAATCAGTTTAGCATAATTATTGAATGTATACATTTACATATATTTTATGTGTTTAGAAGGGGTTGTTTTTCAAAACTTTCAGTGTCAGTGATTTTAGATGGTTAATTGTCTTCATCGTTAGAGAAATTTGTTTTGTTATCAAACAGCCCAAGGCTTTATGAAAAAAATTAGCTTTTTTTATATTACATGAACACGGTTCAAACAAGAAAGAATAATATGCGAATAAAGCACATATTTCAGCATTCCATCTGTTCCTAAACAGTTCAACCAATTTTCATTTTCAACAAACATTTTTATAAATAATCTAATTAGAGTCGTTAAAAAACATTTAAATAATTTATTACAGGGCTAATGAAGACTATAGTCCTATGTTTTTGGTTGTGGGAAAGAGTAAATCTCTTTAGCTTTGAAAGAATTTTCCTCCTTAAACTTATTCAAGCAAAAGACTTTAACTGCCTATAAGCACAAACATAAATTTAAACAAATGCTACATAATCAGAGCGCAACTTGAAAAATTCCTATTCCTACTTGACATATTCAGTGAGAAAGACCATCAAGGAGAAATATTTGCAGAAGTGTTGCCACATTCAAATATTCATTAATGCTTTTATTGCTGTAGTAAGATCACAATAATTACTTTTAACAGTGCCCTTTATCAAACGCATGGTAATAATTCTCGACAGAATGTTAAAATATGCATTACTTAGAATGGCAGTAGTCTTTCTTTTCAGCAGTAAGCAACACAAGTCAGTCCCTGTTCCACATAAGTGACAAAAAGTGAAACACATTCAACAAAATGCTTCTTTTAGTCTCTTTAAAAAGGAAAATGACAGGCAAAGAAGAGCAGAGCCAAGATCTCCCGTTATGACAGAGAAATCAGAGTGCTTTCATATGTCTGACTTTAAAACACCTTTAATCTCTCTCTCTCTCACTCTCTCGCTCTCTCGCTCTCTCTCTTAGGCATAAGGAGCCATTATATATTATTTTTTATTATATATAGAGTTTTGCTCCAAGATGATTCTTAATAACAGATTTTGCTTTGTATAGAATGTAATCAAACATTTTTTTATTTAATATTTAAAAAAAAAAAATTAAAGAACAGGTTAAATTAACAGGTGTTAAAATTAAACATCTTTGTTTCAAGGACAGGTAATTTAAAGCTTTCATTTCATTTTTTTAAAACGGATTATTTAAACCTAATTGCAATTTTGCTTTCTAATGTTGTAGTGTGTTAACCCAATTTTTGTATAGTATAGCACAACATAAGAGCTTCAGTGCTGTTACAGCTCAGTGTTGGAATTAATTGTTTCTTTTATAACTCTCATTTAAGTCTAAAACAATCCATGTACTGTCATGTTCTGGTGAAGGGGAAGACCGCCTTGGCCCAGCTAGCCTAATGCAAAATAATAGTTTAAATCCCGGGATACCTAGATAAGTAACTTGTTTTCTGACTTAATTTTTTTAAAGATATGTTATTTTTAATATTTAATATTTGCTAGCATATTATATCTAAGCATATCTATATTTATTATTTCATATCTAATGTTAGCTAGCAAGCATTAGACTTTAATTAACTTCAGCTGTAGAAAGAGAGTGTGGCATTTAACTTACATAATTTATTTGAGTGGAAATTCTGCCCCAATTTAAATATGTTTATAAAAAAAAATTCCTAGTGCATAATAGAATAATCCTAAAGCTGATCACGCTTCCTGTAACGTAAGTTAGCCCTGCTGTTGTATGTGTGTGTGTGTGTGTGTGTGTGTGTGCGTGTGTGTGTGTCTGGGTGTGTTGGCTATAACCAGGTATGTGTGTATATATACAGTACCATTAAAAAGGACACACCTTCTAATTCAGTGTCTTTTTCTAATTTTTATTTCTTTCAACATTGTAACAATGCTGACGACAATAATTACGCAATAATCTCCGTTAAACAGTTGATATTAAGATGTGTCTGCTACGTATGATCTGTAAAGCCTCCATAACGACTCTAATCTTGGAGGCTGGTAACTCTAAATGAAGTCTAAATAAAAAAATTTAAGTAAAAATTTATATCACTGGTGTGACATTCCATATCATTTAGTGTTTTATCAACCCTCTGTGAACACAACATTCAATAGGACCTCATGGGTTTTGACACTTTGATTAATACAACACTCTAGACCCTCTCTCTCCCTCTACAGTATATAGAAAGAGAGAGTGCGAGAGAGAGATCTTGTCTTATGATCACAAGAACTTGTTGAGTGCTAAGTGCAATTATCACGGACTATAAATACTTAGGTGTTATGCATTTATCATGATTTTTTTTTTTTTGCACCATTGGAGTGTATCTAGGACTCCCCTTCATTCATTGCTTAGCACCATGCATTGCCCCAAGCCCTGGATTAATTATCTACATTTGTATCCATGTCCCTTGTGGTTTTGTGTGTGTGTATGTGTGTGTGTGTGTGTGTGGGTGTGTGTGTGTGTGTGTGTGTGTGTCTGGGTGTGTTGTACTGTGCAGTAGTCTTAGGCACCATATGATTTTAGTACAAATTTTGTCATATAAGTTTTGTCTGCATTATCATGTATAAACCATGTAATTGTTTCATATATAACTTAAAAATGAATACATTTATTTATTAAAATAACATTAAATATCATTTAAATAACATTAGTTTTTCAGATGGTAACAAAAAACCTAATGTAGACTCAGGGTTTTTCTGATAAAGTTATGAAAAGAACTCATATTCTCCAGCACACTCCGTAAAACCTAATAGAAGATTCTCAACACAACTCAACTCAACTTTATTTGTATAGCACTTTAACAACAAGAATGGCCAAAGTGCTTCACATAAATAATAAAATAATAAAATAATATAAAAAGACAAAATTAAAATAACATCACACACATATCTAATCCATCAGAATATATAAAATAATGTTGTAATATAATAATCATGTTGGTTTAAACGCCAGAGAAAACGTGTGAGTTTTAAGATGGGACTTGAACACCCTCAGTGAATCCTCAAGGGTAGGTCATTCCACAATTTGGGTGCCGCTACAGAGAACGCCCGATCACCCCTAAGATTTACTCCAAAAACTGCAAACATTCTGTACCTACTGTAACACTACTGATTATTTTCAAGCAAAGAGTTTTCATACCAAATATTGCCTGTGTTTATTTTATTACTCTTAAGTGATCTTTTTAGAAGTTTCATCATGTAGAATTTATTTTCAAAGGCATCATTGCTTATTGCTTTGTATGTACAGTATGTGCCCAAGACCTTTGCACTGTACTGTAAGTAAAACAGCTGTTAGGTTTTACTGATTGTGCTGGAGAATATAAGCTCTTCTGGTAACTCTGTCACATTTGCTCCCTTCTGTTTTTATTTATGTAGTCTACATTAGATTTTTTGTTTCCACCTGAAAGCATGGAAACAAAATGTGTGTGCATTTATCTTTTTAGTGACAATGTTGTAAATACAGAGTACTCTTACAACATGTATGATTTACATAAGGCCTTAAGTGTGTGGGCACCTGATGATCACACCCATATGCAGGCCTTCGGCAAACTGTTCCCCCAAAATGACAGAATGTCTGCTGTAGCATGTCAGTTTACTTTGACTGAAAAAAAAGTAAGGTAAGGTCAGTGTAAACATGATTTCCCCAATTTGGTGTGGAAGAACTCGAGTGGCCTGAACAGCACCTTTGTGATGATCTGGAATATCAGGCCTCATCACCTGACATCAGAGTCTGACTGCACTAAAGCTCTTGTGGCTGAATGAGCAAATCCACATAGTCACGCTTCAAAATCTAGTACAAAGTCTTCCAAGAAGAACGAAGGTTATTATAACAGCAAACAGAAAGGTAAATATGCAACAAGAAACTCAAAAAGCGCATATAGCTGGTTCTAAGTATAGCGTTAATTTGTATGATATTGAAAATAATTGTGCTGTCAATAAATTTTTAAATAATGTTCCATTTTTTACATGTCTATACAATTTTAGACTATCTGCATCTTGGATGTTGTGTGAGTAAGTGTTTTGATCCTCTGTTTTGACGATCAGGAAATGTTGTTATCCTCGATGACCTTCATTCTTTTGTATAAAATAAAAAAGAAGTGGTTCTGTAGCCTCCTACCTGAGACATCTCCTTCACACATTCACAGAAAAACTGGATTTTCTACCAGGACAAAGGCTGTCATGGTGTGTGTGTGTGTATGTGTGCTTCCAAGCTTATGGCAGATTTTTTTCTTTGGTTGTATCTTACTGCCCTCTAGTGTTTCAAGTTCTGCTTTGTTTATGCAAATATTTCAGAATTAAGACGTAAATTCTCTTTCAAGTTGTCGTTTAGTTTGAACATTTTAATATGAATTGTGTAATTAGTCATACATGTACTGTATAGCCGTTTATATTAAACATAACTCTGTTGTGTAACATGTTAGAACACAAATAGAGCTGCTATGCTTGTTAAATATACTGTATGTGCAATAGACATATAATAGTATTTCTATTTTAATGGCACTGTACTGCCACATAAAATTAAAACATTTGTGATGGTGGTTTAATGCAATGGTTCACTGTAAAATCAAAGAGTGAAAAATGTTTCACTCTTGTTAAGTGAGCCAAAATTATAATGTTACTGTATTATTATTTTAGTACATAAATAGATTCAGCTAATGTCCGTTTTGGCTCTTTTTTCCTGTTGAAAAACTGTACAGTTTGTGCCACAGGGCTGTCAAAGATTTATATATACCTTTATAATTTAACTTATAATTCAACACTCACACTGATCACATTTCTAGCTGTGTGACCATGACCCCAACACTAGAAGGCAGTGCTTTACTGAAAATAACCCTCTTAATCCTACTAATCAAAAAACCTAAACAAAACACATCTCCTGTGTAAACCAAAAGGGAGCTGATAATACTAGAAATCAAAGTGAGAGAGAGAGCAATATATATATATAATGTCAATTAAAATAACTAAATTTCTTGGGTCAGAGCAAGGGTCTGATTTTGACCATAAACCCTGAGCTCCAAGAATGCTGTAGAACTGGGGTTTGCTTTGTTTCCCTGTCACAGATCCCACTGATGTAGTCACAGCCCAGTGGACACAGTATCCCATTATAAAGTACAGCGTTGCCCCAAATCCTAGTCTAGACATCCCTCCTCTGGAGGCAAGGTGTTTATCATGTTCATACTGTACCAAGGTACAACCTTCTCAACAATGGAGTGACTGTTGCTGTATGAGAAGTAAATTGGCTAATACAATACATTGCCAGTCCTTGCTATGCACTATTACAGTATATACTGTAGGTCCTCTGAGTTGTGCAATCTCAGCTTCATCGATTTTACTGAGCCATGTCTGCCACCAAGGCATTAATTCGCCTAGAAAGTAACTCGGATTGCTTTCTGCGCTTCTTGTTATGCTAATCAGTTGTTGAGTCAGATCCAGTCTAAATCTGCTAAACCGAGATTTCATGTTGGCATCAGCCTCACCACACACAGCTATGGAGGCGTCCACATCACACACATCTTGCCTCCTAACAATGGTTACTTTTAAGCCATTTGTGAGCAAATAAATTTGATGGTTTCTTTCCATATCTTTGTTTACAGGGGACTAAGATATAGGCTTACAGAATCTAAAGTTTTGAAACATGGCTTGTTAACTACTCAATTTCGATTTAAAAAAAAGATGAAATTTAACCCACAAAAATGTGTGATGTATAGAAGCTCTCCCCAGAGCTGCATGCCATCAGCATAGAGGTGTAGATCTGCTCGTCTGTTTGTTCAACAGTGCAGGATATAGACTACATCTAGGAGATAATGTCTCACTTTGAGGCGAGTGCTTCTCATTGAGCAGGTTCACAAAAATAAGCCAACTCTCTGTACCATAAGACAACTCGAAGGTTGCGAAGACAGTGATTGAGTTTGCAGGGTTTCACTAGAAAATGTGCTGACGATGTATAAAAAATACACTCACCAAGGTAGAAGAGATGAGAGGAGGCTATCTCAAGCTTAGAAGAGAAGAAAGTAGCATCACTGACAGCATAGCATTGAGAGCATGATTTTTTTGTAAATACTTAGTCATGCAGCATTTTGTGTTGCTTGATGCCTCTGTATGTTTTTGCATGCACACTTCTCTACCACTCTCAACTACAAATTACAAAACTGTGATTTTTTTGAATGTGTATCAAAATAGCATCTACCCTAAAATGTTTAAGCTGCCTCTTTACTTTGCTGATCAGTGAATTTGTATAGATAGAAGTACGTAAAGTCACTACAAATGCATACTTGAGTTTTTTGAGTCAATTAAGGTAGCAGTTTGCAGATTATGGTAATAGGTGAAACTGATGTGAAAATCTTAAATATTACTTATGTCTTAAGCACCTGTATTGACCTTTCACAAAAGATATCACTCTGATGTACGCATACACTCTCACATGTCAGTACACTGACCTCTGAACTGACAGTGTCTCCCTGGGGAGTGTGTATGGCCCAAGGACTTATATGTAGTTAATGTGAAGATGTACCAATGGGATTAAGATTTAAAGGAGAATTATCATCCAAGTATAAACCATCAATAAGTACAATAACCTTTAAATGTGTCTCATTCCAATCTCATCAGGTCACTGGCCCTCATAATTTAAGATAAAGCATTACCTCTGATGAGCAAGACAGTAAAACAGCAGTGTGCATAGTCAAAAAGCTGTAACTCATCTTTCAATCCAATAATTTATCCATTTCTCATCCAAACATATTTCATGAAGGGACTCAGCAGTCAAGGTAAGAGATATGACTGAAAGAGAAAATAATGAATCACTCTTCTTTCTCCACTACATTCTCCCCTTTGCTGTCTCGTGCTTTCTCAGATACCTTATTTTCAAGCATTTTGTATGTGAATCTCAGGAGACAACCTTGCTGCTATAAATATGAATAAATCCCACAGTAAAAAGTAGGCCAAAGCTCTTTGCTCTGGGGCTTTCTTTCCGAAATGCTCTGCTGTGGGTTGGTCTTGTGTGACTGCTAGACCCATACCTGCACATACAGTACAGTGCTGTGAAAAAGTATTTGCCTGACATATTTTTTTAGCATATTTGTCACACTTAAACGATTGTGATCATCGAACAAATTTTAATATTACACAAAGATAACCTGTGTAAATATAAAATTCAGTTTAAATGATTTTAATTATTAAGTGAATAAAAAAATGTCCAAACCTACCTGGCCCTATGTAAAATAGTAATTGCCCCCCTTGCAAAATCATGAATAAACTGGTTTTGTGAACCTGAATTAAAGCTCTTGCCACACACAAGCCTGATTACTGCCAGACCTGTTAAATCATGAAATCACTCAAATAAAACTTGTCTGACAAAGTGAAGCATGCTAAAAGATCTACAAAAGCATCACAATCTAAAGCAATTCAAGAAGCAATGAGAAACAAAGTAATTGATATGTATCAGTCTGGAAAGGGTTACCAAGCCATTTCTAAGGTTCTAAGATTTGTGGAATATTAAAATTTGTTTTATGATCTGGATCATTTAAGTGTGACAAATGTGCAAAATAAATAAATAAATATAATTAAAATACTTTTTCACGGCACTGTAATTACACAGATTATGATTTCTTAAATCATACGATCAGGAAATCATAAAACAACACACTGTAATCATACCCATACTGTAGCAGAACACGTGGATATGTGCATTGATAAATAACACTTCAGATAACAAAGGTGATGGTGATAGGTCTGACTCACTCTTTCAATCACCTGTTTAGTTTTCGTGAAATAATTGAAATAAATGAATTAATATAAATAAATCATTTTGGGTAAACACAACTTCAATATGCGCAACTGATCTACATCTTTTTTCAGTAGATTTTTTTTTATTGAAAACCATGCTCATTGATGTTTGTACATATGTTCCATAAGACTTAAGTATAAATGTATAATATAGCACTTCTACTGTATGATAATGTAGTTTAATAAATTCTAATCTCCTGAGCATATTGCATTAACTGAATGAGAAAGTGTTGAACACACTGAAAATGAAGACTAATTGATAATAATCCTAAAGTAATTTTTATTCTTATTCCATAGTACATGTCTAACAGAATCAGGAAACCACTCCACCTGTGAGTGTGTGTAAGAGAGAGGGAGAGATAGAGAGAGAGAGAGAGCGAGAGAGAGATGCAGTGCAGTATGCAGATGATGTGGCACCCACCATTAAAAGGCACAGGCACGTTTAAACTTTCAACTGTTCATGCTTACTGTCGGTTTTGCTATTCCTTTTACTATATGTTGCTTTCGGATGATGGAAAACTACAATTCTGCAATTTACCAATTTACCAAATTGTGTGAGATTAAGCAGGGGTAGCTCAAGTGCTCAGAGGTATAATGAGATAAAAATGTAAGTGACTCTGGACGAGTGCATCTGCCAAATCCTGTAAATGTAAATGGATGATCTGAGGTAAACCCTTGCCATAAAGCAGCTGAAAGAAAAGTCCCCTTCACATGCATATGAACTTGAGTAACATTCAATTCTTAATATATAGGGTTTAATATGATATTGGTCCACCCAACTCAACCCTTCTGGGCAGGTTTTCCACAAGGTTTAGGAGTGTGTTCATGGACATTTTTGACCATCCTTCCAGAAGTACATTTTTGTGTTGGATGAGAAAACCTGGCTCACAGTTTCCTCTCTAATTCATCCCAAAGGTGTTCTATCAGGTTGAGGTCAGTGCAGGCCAGTAAAGTTCTTCCACACCAAACTCGTTCATCCATGTCTTTATGGACCTTTGTGAACTGGTGTGCAGTCACGTTGGAACAGGAAGGGGTCATCCCCAAACTGTTCCCACAAAGTTGGGAGCATGAAATTGTCCAAAATGTCTTTGTATGCTGAAGCATTAAGAGTTCCTTTCACTTGAAGTAAGGAGCTGAGCCCAACTCCTGAAAAACAACTCCACATCAAATCCAACATGACTGGGCACCTGACCTCAACCTGCTGTTAGAGCGGAGACAACCAGGCCTTCTCGCCCAAATACGCTTCTGGATGAATGGTCAAAATTTCCCATAAACAGACTCCTAAACCTTGTGGAAAGCCTTCCCAGAAGAGTTGAAGCTGTTATAGCTGCAAAGGGTGGGCCAACATCATATTAAACTCTATGGATGAAGAATTGGATGTTACTCAAGTTCATATGCATGTGAAGGCAGGCGAGCAAATACTTTTGCCAGTGTAGTGTATGTGATCTTGAGCAATGAAGAAATTTAGTATATGCTGTATTTTAAAAATTCTGTACAAAATTACACAGTGAAAAAGCATTTTTGATACGAATTTAAGTTTACATATTGACTCAGTCTCATGCTCTCGTTATTATCTCTCTAATAAAATGATCCATCAGTTTTTAAAATAAAATATTCATGTATTTTAAAGATGAGCGTTGAACTGTGTGTGGACAGAGTAAGTGTGAGAGCAGTGACATTTCTGCAGGTTGTGTTTATAAATCACCTTGCCTTTATAGCATTTTGCAGTGAAAAACATGAGTTGAATTTGTATAGCTGGTATTTACAGCAATATCTTACACTATCTGCATAGGTGTTTAAATCTGTGAATATTTGATTGCTAGTACGTGGAGGGTTATTGTTAATAATGTAATTGTAAATCCTCTTTTACTGGGAAACAGCACATTTTAAATATCTAGATTTATAATTTTTTTAAACTAAAATTCGCACCACTCAAGTCAATTTAGAGTGGCTGTACTTGTCATTTGTAACAAATTAAAAAATATCCAACTACTTTGGCTTGCTCATTTACAGTAAATTCATGCACATCTTTAGTGGTAAGACCCTGGTCCACACAAATTCATGCACATCTTTTTAGAGCTTTAGTAAAGTGCAGGAGTCCTTATGCTTTCCTGACACACTAAGTCACTGAGCCTGTGAATATGCAGCTGTGTTGGGCCTTCGTGTTCCTGCAGAAGCATCTGTAGCTGTGATCCGAAACATCCCATAGGTGCTATTTAGGGTTAGAGGTCGATATATAGAATACTCAGATCATGGCTGCTCATCTGTGCTGCCCATCTGTTACAACCTGCACACTGGAGCAGATTTATTTTGTAGTTTTTGGTAGAGGATACAGGACTTATCTGTGTGTATTGCATGCCAATTACCCTCTCACTTCTAGTGACATTTGAGAACTTGGGAAATTCATAAAAACTGACATTTTCTAGCAGTGACCTAAGCATTGAATTAAGATCTTTTTAACCTGAAGCTGATTGAGCATTGTTATTTATTTGTGTGATTGGCAATGTGCAATATTAAATTGCATAAATTGCAGTTATTGTCATAGGACTCAAGACAAACTGACACCTTTCGGGTAAGGTATGCAATCTATGAATGTTCTAATTTCACACTTTTTCATAAATATTCAGAATATATGAAATCATTGAAAAAATTTGCAAAATCATATATATAACTATGACATAAGATTATTCATATTATAAGACTACCACTATACATTACGACAAAAATAACATTCATGAGTTCCATGCCAACTACACTTTTAAATTAAAGATTAAAATATTAGAAATTGTAATATTCAGGCTCTACAAGCTTACAGTAACAATAGCTAAATGAATTAAAATGTAAATGATTGTAAAAGTGGGTTTAAAATCCTGATCACTGCTTAGAATTTATTAAAAAAGTGTAATTGGATTGTGATCATGCCCTTCATACCAAACCCTCAGGCTATTCTGGCTTTTTTTCATACATTTCTTTTTGAACTTTTTATTAGTATCATATGGGTCTCTCTTTCTCTCTCTCTCTCTCTCTCTTTGTCTCATGAGGTCATAAGGTTAATTATGTTGTTAACTGAACATATCTTAAATCTGTCAAGTTTCAGATTTGTTAATTTACCCATTTTTATTTAGAGAAATCCAAGGATGGCATTTAAATACTGAAGAATTTAAAGCATTCTCATGCTCAGCCCCTGAAAAAGCTATTTAATTCACTCACTGTGGAAATCTCATTTTAAATGTTTCACTGGAACACTGGCATGAACAACAGAACCTATATAATAGTGTTACTGAAAAAGTAATAAAGTTTAATGTGATTTATAAGTTTAGGTGAGATAAAGATATGCATACTGTAAGCACAATTAAATACAGCGTTATTATTTTATAGTATTAGTAAATACCAGAATGTTATTAGCTCAGAACGAGGGAGAAAAAAAAACACTTATTCCCTTATGGGAGTAGTAGACTTGTTTGTTTGCCTCATTAATCACTGAATGAAAGTCTAGTGATGGCACTGTAGTAGCGTCCTCTGGGATCAGATTCCATCGTTGTTTCAGTACAGCGATCCCGTTTCAGAAACACTACTTGCTTTGAGTCTGACACAAAAATATGGAAATTATATCTGACTGTATTAAAACAAAAATCTGTAGGGTAAATCTTTCAAAGCGTATATGCTTTTACCTTAACATTAAGGGTGTTACCTTAAATATGTATAACACTGCAGAGAAAAGGCAAGAATTTTTTAATTTTTTTTTATTACAGTTTTAGAAATAAGATTTGTAGTTTTTAAATCTATTTTTAATTTATAATGTTTTTGAACCATGTAATCATGTACAACCTTTTTTTCAGACCGTTCATGCTGGGTAGTGTTATGGGGATCTGGAGCCTATGCCAGGGATGTCACGGTACATGTGGGGGAAACCTTGGTGTGGGAACCAACCCATCACAGGGGACACGTTCACAACTACTCGCACCCTATAGGAAATCAGCCCGCAACTCCACAATTAAGGATTTCAGTCATCTAGTCACTCATCGTCTTATTGTCTATACTGCTTTATCCTGTACACAGAACACACACTCACACTCATTGACATTTTGGAAACGCCAGTTAACTTAATCTGCATGTCTTTAGACTGTTGGAGGAAACCGGGGTACCCGGAGGAAATCCACCAAGCATGAGAAGAACATGCAAACTTCATGCACACAGAGGTGAGAATCGAACCCAGACTCTGTCATGTCATGATTTAAAATTTTTAAAGTGCAGAAGCCCATCCCGAAAGAAATTGTAACTGACCCCTCCTGAGACGGACAGAAATATTCATTCTCAATGCAAAGCTACACACTTCAGTAACTGATCTCTAGTTTTTGTTTCCTCCTAAATTTTGCTAACTTTTTTTTAGTTTATTGGCTTTGCGTCGGGTGATTTTTTTTTATTACTATTATTTGATCAGTCTATAACCCGGGCGAGAAACGCACAACAGAAGTCTTGGATCAGGATGCACGAGTTGTACACATACAGTATAAACCTACCTTAATGTCGGTTGAGGGGCGTCTGCGGCACTGGCTCGGGACGCTGGCGGTCTGGTTCATGGTTCTGAAGCTGATCAGCTCTCTCAGTCAGCTGGAGACGGAATGAGAGAGACTTTAGTGCGCAGGTGCGCTCAGTCATTGAAAGAGAGTTCTCTGTCCACACTACACTACTCACACACAGCTGCCTGGAACATGTGGAAAACCAAAAGGTCCAGAAATATGTCACATCTGCTGAGTCGGCACTGGTAATGCAATTATTCCTTTGATTAATGAACTTAACTGCAGGAATAAGAGATGTCGTGCAAACCAGGTTTAATTAAAATAAAAAGAAAAAAAACGACTTATCATTATATTAAATGTGTTAGACTGCATTGCAAACTCACTATCTTGAAACAGAATATTTTGCTCCTCTTCTCCTCTTCTCCCTTATATATATATATTTTTTTCCCTTTCGAATCATGAATATTAATGATCATTTGAAGCCTGCTTATGAATACTCATGTATAACAAGGTTAGCAAAGTCAGCAAAACGCATCCTACAACAATTCCATAAAGAAAAGTCAATTAAAATGTTTTGCTATGCTATGCTAAAACAAATGTAAGCATGTAAGTAAAGGAAAATGTAAACAAGTCTTTGTTTTGTCCTACTGTCAAAAATCTTTAAAACGATATAAAGGTTATTAGGGAGAAAATAATCTTCTTAGGGACTCAATGGTGCACGGCTTTATTTCATCTGTTTGCAAGGAGAAAGGAGAACTGAAAGAGCAGTGTAATAGATACATTACTGTACAGTATGTTCACCATCATGAAAATACAGTAGTGTATCTATTACACTGCTCGTTCAGGTCTTTTTTCTCTCTGCAAACAGATGAAATACAGCAATGCACCACTGATGATCATTGATAATCATTCATCCATGAATATGTAGTATTCACATTATCATGGTCATAAAGTTTCATGTTGTTTTACTGATAAAATCAAGAAATTCTTTTGTATATATTTGTGTGTCGGAACAGCACACAAATCCTTTGTGATTATGTTTGGATATTGTGCTGAAACATGTTATGTATCCAGGTTAAATAATTTATTTAAAAATTTGGTTTATCTCGGTTTTTATCACAATGGTTTAGTGGTTAGCACTGTTGCCTTGGGTGTGTGTGCGTGGAGTTTGTATGTTCTCCCCGTGCTTGTTTGGGTTTCCTCCGGTTGCTCAAGTTTCCTCCCACAGTCCAAAAACATGCAGATAAGTCCTTAGTGTTTGAATGACTGTGTGTGTGTGTGTGTGTGTGTGTGTTCCCTGTGATGGATTGGCACCCCGTCTCGTGCCCTGAATCTCCTGGGATCGGCTCCCTGGTGTCAGGTGTCAAAACCTTTTTTCTTTCTTTCTTTCTTTCTTTTTTTTTTAATTGCACTGAATTTTCAAATGTATATCTTTTTCATTCAGTTGTTTAAAATTTAACAGAAAATGCTCACATTGTAGAGATACCTTTCATAAACATTTAAGAATAAACCTGTGCCGTACTGTTGTAAGAAAATAATCACTTGGCAGAGCTACGCAAAGTGAATTGACAGGTACCTGTTACCACAATGTCTGTGTTTTATTTATTTTGTACAAGAGCAATGCTAGATTTTTTTTTATTAAAGTATGACACATACTTTATCAATGTATTGCTATGTTTGGTGATATGGAACACCCAAGATAATTCCTGTTTTCACTTATTTGTCTCTCTTAAAATCAGACAAAAAACAACTGCAGCTTAAAGAGCAAAGTCCTCGGTTCTCAAATTATTTCAATGCTAGAAAACTTTACCTTTGTTAGAAATCAATGAACCTTGAGGCTCCTTCCAAAAATACTAAAGATCTCTTTAAAGAAAACTTGACCCTACATGTTGTCTTAGAATGAGCACATTTATATACGCTGATCAGCTTGAATTAACACAACATAATTTTAACACATTCACATTGGTTATCAGTTACTATACACAAGTAAACTTATGATAGGATCATGGGCACCCAAGACTCATCCATGCCCATTGGGATCAAACACCAGCTTGTCTTGTCGGAAAAGCCAGTGCATCACAACTTGCCAAAAAGTCAGTGATGGCACCAGAACATCCAGTACCCTACAGCCCCTTCTTTCAGCTAGTTACATCAGTCACAGTGTTATATAACAGAAGGCAGTGCTGTTTTAGGCACCTTAATTTGATTTAATGCTAATTTTCTCTTACACGTTTATTTTATTATTCTGCCTTACTGCATTATTTTTGATTTCCAAACATTACTTTTATAGCTAAAAGTCTTGGAGGAAAATATGTGTATGTCAGCAAGGAAGGTATAGAATTACATAATATACCACTTTTCAGACAAAAAAAAACAAACAAGCTGTCAGCTTTTACCTCCAGTAACAAAAGATTCACATTCTGTCATTCAAAGTTTCGAGAAGAATGTTCAATATGCTCAGAAAAACCTTCCACCCATTATCATTAAATGTATGAAGTGCCCATGAGTCCAATGGCAAATTGTTTTTGTGCCAAATATTTACTTTATTTTGGTGGGTGCTGTTTGAAGCTCTTTATAGTGTATTTTTAATACAGAAAATGTTTAATTTCATTATAATTAAGAGCATCTTTATGTTACCTATGCCTAACACTTTTTCACAGTACTGTATATGCAGATGAAATATGCACCTATTGCTCAAAGTAATACCAGTTGGTGCTATTGTATATAAAACTCCAAATATACATGCAATTTCGAACAACATTAATACTGCAAACACTTCACATAAATCTGTCATATTTATGGACCATTAGGCGCACCATAATGACATCATAATCAGTCGTGCCTAAGCACTAATGGTCCACCAAAACTGATTTTGTCAGCACATTCAATGAGTGAGATAAGCAGAAGGTGAAATCATTCATTTTTAACATTAGTTCATTTTACATGAAAATTTTATTTCAGGTAGCTTCTTTAATATTTCTTTGTGTCTTCAAGTTTTCTTTGTGTTTTTGACCTTTCTGACGTTATTTCTTCATTGCTTATAAACCATATGGTTGTATCTGTAGTAATTATTTTGTTGTTGCTTTCGTAGTTTATTCCCTCATTGTGTGGTTTCTGGTTTTTCTCTCTGTCTGTTTGCATTCTTAATACGTATTTGCCTAAGATAACAACATCATCAATATAGATTACGACACTAAAATGACATATGCATATATATTCAGTTGCCACTTTCTCTAATTCAATATACGTTTGATGTCTAGTTGCTTTTGTTCTTGTATTATTCTGTCTTAAATGTGGGCAGCATCATGGCGTAGTGCTTAGCACTCATCTTTCGAGTTTGCATGTTCTGCCCTGCTTGGTGGTTTTCCTCTGGGTATTCCAGTTCCCTCGCACAGCCTAAAGACATGCAGATTAGGCAAACCGACATTTGCAAATTGCCCATAGTAAGAGACTGAGTGTGTGCTTGTGTGCTCTGCGTTGCACTGGCAGCCCATCCAGGGTGTACCCGGCTATAAAGCACTATAAAGAATAAGTAAGTGAGAAAAACTAAGAAAAGTAATGAGTACTGTACATAATAATAATAATAATAATAATAATAAACAGTACAGCCATTGCACACACATGCCTTGACATACATCTACTCGTGTGTCAGTGCTAAAGATGTTAATGCTAATGCAGCATTATTAATCCCAGAGAAAGAGAGAGAGCAGGGAGTAATGGAGAAAGAGAGAAAACATTACCCCGATGAGTGGAGCATTAATATTAATCTGAGCTCCAGGCTACTGTTCATGGTTCAGAGAGCATTTTTTCAAGTCTTACTAATGTTCAAAAACCCTGTGTAGTGTGTGTGTGTGTGTGTGTGTGTGTGTGTGTGCCCATGCGCTCGTGTGCATTTCAGAGCCAGAGCAGGGTTGTGACTGTGAATGACACATAGCTACAGCTCAACCTGCCCCTCCAGGGATCACATCAGCTTGCTCCCAAAACACACTCCACACAAAAACTCACAAACACACACACACACACGTGTAGTCATGTTGCAGTAAAGCTCGTCTAGGTGATCTACTGCAAAAACGTGCTGAGATTGCATGTCCAGTATGTGTCTGTTAGTGTGGGGGATGGACGAGATGTTCGTATGTACTCTCATAACTGGATTTTTCATAAGATAATATTTTTCGTGTGTGTGTGTGTGTGTGTGTGTGTTATTTGGCAACAGCCTGTCATCTGTTCTCTTCATCTGCTGTCTCTTCTTCTGGGTTTCTGTGGTTTGAAGTGACATTTGAAGTGTGACTGAGCCTCGGGTAGAGAGATTAAAGGTCAAAGGTAAAGCTGAAGTGAGGAAGCCTATTGATCCACAGCTGCTGAAAGGTCATTCATGTATTTCAGCTGTGGTAGGTCTGCTCTGGTGTGTGAGTGTATGTTTGTGTGTGTGTGTGTGTGTGTGTGTGTGTGTGTGGTGTGTGCGTGCACGTGTGCGTGCATGTGCGTGCATGTACAAGCCCAAATCTTTTCCAAGCTGGGGTTATAAAATTTATTTTATAAAGCTGTTAATACTCAATAGGGTAATAAATTAATTTAATTTCATTTCATATTTTTCTCTTTATTTCACTCATCCTCCAAATGCACTGCTTCAGTCTCTATGTAAATGAGCTACTGCTGAGCCACACACCCAATGGAGAACAGCAGAGCAATGAGCTGGGTGAGAGAATCTTCTTAAATGAGGTCACAATAGGATGTTGTTTGGATTTTTTAATGAAAAAAAATCTGGGTTTAAACCCCGGCCAACACAACAAATGGAAAAAGTCTAAAAATATTAAAAAAGTGGAATTTGTGTAATAGGTCTCTTTTGTCAAGAGGGATCACAATCAAGAAAAATATTTTAGCTCTGTGGAAAAAAGTATATGAGCATAAAACATAAAAAATTTAAGAGATATCAATTGAGTCATCATTAGTTTTAAAAATTAGTTTTAGAAGCATTGGTCCTTCTTCAGTGCATCCTATGAATATTTAATGATCAGAATCAGAAACTTTTATTGACAAATGTAAGAAGCACGAGAATCAAGTGACAACACAAACTCCAGTAATAAAAATGGTTAAACATACTGTACATTATGCAGAATTTATAAGTGTATATAAAATACCTTTAATTATATTGTGTTAAATATATAAATTACCCTGTGTCATAAGGTGAATATAAGCATGTCACAAAGTGCCATGTAAATTAAATAACCATCAATATCAGCTATCACTAACATTCTATTTTGAGTGTTATAAGAGTTGGGTTACCATTACTGGAAATGCAGTGCATAGTCACACAAGACAAGACTTTGGTCATTCTGTAGCACATTTAACAATAGCATGCTCTGGTACACTGAACAAAAGGGATTCAGGAATTATTAGAATTACTTAAGTTATGTATTAACTTAATTCATGTAAATATGTGGCTAAAACTCAAAAAGTATATATTATGTTATTTTATAATAACACTGCTTGTAAATGTGACTAAGATGTGTTTATTTTCCTTTTATGTCAATTCAACTCGACAATCTCTCATAATTTCACACGAGGAAAAATGGAGGATGGCATTGAGCTGTGGCATTGTGAGATAACAGACCTCACAATCATTTGGTTTGATGTTTTGACGAAACTAAGCACAAGAACTAAAGACATGACCGAATAACATACTGTACCCTGTATACATCAAGCTTGAACGCAAATTCTAATTAATATTTTATTTGTCAGTATGTAGTATGTAGTGAAATGCTTGTACGACCGCATTTGACCTAAAATTTTAAAAGGAAAATAGAGTATTCTATTCAAATAAAAAATAAAATAAGAATATAATAAAAAATTAATTGTAATTTTACAATATGTACAATAATAAAATAGAATAGAAATAGAATTAAAATAGAAACGCAAAGTCTAGTCACGAGCAGAACAATATGTAAAGTTCCAGGTGTGCAAAATGGAGACCATGTGCAATGCTATTGTTGAGAGAACAATGGAAGCAGATCAGAGTGTTTAGTCCTATGTGGTATTATGATTGTCCGTATTGCTCCTCCTCATTCTCGCTCTGTTGGCTTCAGGTAGCAGAAGTGCTTTCCTGACTGCAACAGAGTTCATTGTTGGGGTGGAGGTCCTTCATGATCTTCCCAGCCTTGGTCCAGCACCGCTTGCTGTAAATTGAGTGCAGGTCAGGGAGCTCGGTGCAGATAATGCGCTCAGCTGATGGCACCATGATGATGTTGTCAGAAAGGGAGAGTGATACATGTATGCCCATCCTTACTGCCTGTGGTTTCCCAGTTAGGAAATTGGAGATCCACTGACTCCAACTGTAGGACTGTATAACCTTTTGTTAATAGATACTTTCCAATTAGTTCCAATTTTCTTAATGCAAAGGGTTCCATTGCTTAAGGAGTGTCTGAATCCCTCTTGATTTTTTTTTTATCACAGTATTTTCTTCTATTCGAATTCTTCTAATACACAAGTTCTTCTCTGAAATAGATGTTGTCTGGAGGGAAGCATATGTTGCTCTAAAACCTTTATATACAGTACCTTTCACCAGTCATAGTGCCTTCCACACCATGCAAGCTGCCCATACCGTATGTACATATGCACCCCCATACCATCAGAAATGCTGGATTTTGAACTAAACACTGATAACACGCTGGAAGGTCTCTCTTCTCTTTAGCGCAGAGGACACAGCATCTGCGATTTCCAAGAAGAATGTCAAATTTGGCCTTGTTTGACCATAGATCACTTTTCCACAGTCCATCTTTTTATGACCTCTTTCACAGATTAGAGAACCTCTGCCCATCTTTATTTCTGAGAGACTCCGCCTATCTATGACACCCCTTTTATAGCTAATCATGTAACAGACCTCATACTATATGTTCTCCCAGCTCAATATTTTTAAATTTTCTTGATTTCTCAGCCCTTTGTTGCCCCTGTGCCAACTTATTTTGAGACCTGTAGCAGGCATCAACAAGAGAAATTGTTTTGGCAAATATTAAAGAATTGATTATATCAGGCAAATTCTTCAAGTGTAAGAGTTTTACTTTTATGTACAGAACATCATAACACTGGAATATGTCCTGCTAAATGTCATCTCTAATTGGTTCAAAGAATGAATAAGAGAAGAGTTGCTGTTTTATGAAATATATGACTAGCTATTCAGGTGACCATTAGTCTTTTTGTCCCTTGCTTTTGCTTTCTTTGAAGAGAAGAACTCTATTGTGTTTTGTCTACTTTCTATACACCCCAAAAATCAGGTCAGTGCTCTGAAAAGCTCTGTTAAAAAGCTCATCAAACACTTGCTTAAATTCTGAACTAAAGTGTTGTCTATTCTGAGCATTTACTTTTAGAAGTATTAATTTAAAAATAATTAACATTCAGTATTAACAACCTTTTTGAGAAAAAGGTATTTCTTTCAAAACTCATGACATATGCAGATGCATGATTAATTTAGATTTCTCTCTCCCTATGATTTATCTGATATTTGATCAGAACTTCAATTAATAATTTCTGAGCATGTAAAAAAAAAGGAAAATACCAAGATGGAATAACCAACTGAGAACAACTGAAAAAAAAAGCTGTGAGGCAAATTCTTCTCAGAACAAATACCACTGACCCATATGTAATCGTTATTTGTTTGGGGGCAAATATTGAAGAAGAACATGTTTTAAGAACTGCAAGGAAGCCTAAGAAGGGCAGTTTAACGCTTATTATACTGTTAATCCATACAGATGTCACAAAGGGCTGAAAGTGTGATTTATTCTCATCCATATGTACCATGCATCTGATGGAGTCCAATCTATTTTATAGGTTGCAACAGAACACAGGTATTGCTCGCTATCATTTAAAGTATGTCTATGAGTCCCTCGATTCCTACATAGGACAACCAGAAAGAGAAAAGCAACTGATGTTACAGATAAATTTTTTAAGACATAAGTTTTGATAAGACAGATCAGAAATCTGGAAAACATTTGTAATATGTTTGATAAATACACTGTTTCAACAAACAATTCAACTCAAGTACACAAATAATAAACAAAGCTCGACCAGTTGGATAATGGAGTCTGGATCGTTTGAATAAGATTGGTTGTGGAATATCAGAGCTCTTTCATGTATGACAGAAGCATTATCTCTGCATCTGAAAAAGAGCTTCAAATTCCAGCTTCACAACAGTCTTTCATCTTGACAATCTCTATAGTCCAATTACCCAGAGAGCGAGGGAGAAAGAGAAAGAAAGAGAAAAAGAGAGAGAGGGACAGAGAAAGAGAGAGAAAACATGTTCTGTCTCAAATGCAGCATTGGGGCTATTTAAAGATTTCTGTTGCTCCTCTACATTGGTTCATCAGGGACGATAAAGAAAGAGAGATCCTCTATTTCTCTCGGGAGAGGACAGGAAAGGGCAGGAGAGGAAAAGTGAGGAGAGTGGAAGAGAGATATTTAGGGATGCATTAGGACAGCTCCTGCCTCATAGTCTCCTTGTCTTGTCAACTGATCCATGACACAAATCAAGGACGATAATCCGTGTTATTTGATTCCTACTTTGTATAATAAAATATTATGACACAACACCATGTTTTGCAGGAAAATCAACATGTCATTTTTGTCCTTTGCTAAAATAAAATAACCTGTTACTAGAGCTAGAATTTGGCAATCCAAAAAGCTTCTGATTGTAATTATATTTTCCAGTTTGAATATCATGGAATTAAACCGCTGGAGGGCATGGTAGACTATAATTAAACTCATAATGAAACCATAACTCACAATGTCCTATTAGCATGAACACTACTTTCAGGTTGATTGTTTTAACCTAATTATAGCTGGATTCTGGAGAACAAGGAGGCTGCGGCCCTGAGAGTCAACACTTCTGAGATTGGCACAATGGTGGGTTTTCTTATTATTGATGATTTTTGTTGTTTTTCTGGTTGTGTGTGTGTGTGTGTGTGTGTGTGTATATATAAAACATAATATATATATATAATTTTATGTAGAAAACACTAATTTACAAAAAAAAAAAATCAATGTAAGTTGAGAATTATAGTCTATTGAAGACTTTTCAGTATTGGCTGGTCTGGAAATGCTTTAGCCTTGTTTTAGACCAACAAAGCTTCCTGACTTGAGTCCAATTTTTTGCCAGTCCCATGTTACACTTCAATAATATGTGTTTTAACCTCAACAGCCTGAAAATGTGTGAGCTTCAGACACGTTACAGCTGGAAGTGCAGGAAACTGCTGCAGGCAAAGTACATCATCCTACACACACACACACACACACACACACACACATACACACACACACACGCACACAGTTTTGTAATAGGTTTCTGGATCATTCAGTTGCATTAAGTTACTGGCTGCTATGCCTTCACCTGCATAGAAATTGAAGAACTTCGGAAACTTGGGCTGGAGTTCAGGCATGACTATAAAAGTTTGAAAGACATGGATGTGGGGTGTCATGAAAGGTGAGCCGAAACAGATGCAAATACAATTGAGGCAACTTTTAATAAAAATATATACAGACAAATCCAAAACTTACTTCAAAAACTCAAGGACAAAAAAACAAAAAAAAACAAAGGGTGAGGTGAATTGCACACATCAATAAAAAAACCTTTTTCAGGTTTTTTGGCCCCTTACTTTCAGTGAAATAAACTCTTAATGCTTCAGAATACTAAAACATTTTGAACCATTACATGCTCCCAACTTTGTGGGAGCAGTTTCGGGATGACCTCTTCCTGTTCCAACATAACTGCACACCAGTGCACAAAGCAAGGTGCATAAAGACATGGATGAGTGAGTTTGGTGTAGAAGAACTTGACTGGCCTGCACAGAGTCTCTGACCTCAACCTGATAGACACCTTTGGGAAGAATTAGAGCAGAGACTGCAAGCCAGGCCTTCTCACCCAACATTAGTATCTGACCTGACAAATACGCTTCTGGAAGAATGGTCAAAAATTCCCATAAATACACTCCTAAACCTTGTGGAAAGTCTTCCCAGAAGAGTTAAAGCTGTTACAGCTGCAAAGAGTGGGCCAACATTATATTGAGCCCTATAGATTAAGAACTGGATGTTACTCAAGTTCATATGCACGTGAGGTGAGCAAATACAGTGTTAGTTAATATAGTGTATGATTAGATGATTAGACGATTATGTGATAACACTGAATATTCCACAATCAGATTCTCATTCATTAGCTGAAGAGTCAATATTTGATGACATGCCTGATTCTTGACATGATACAATACGATTTAATTTAGTAACCTACAATGATACACCTTTATTTATAAAAAGATAGATAGATAGATAAAGTAGATAGATAGATAGATAGATAGATAGATAGATAGATAGATAGATAGATAGATAGATAGATATAGAATTCTATGCAAATATAGAAAGATAAATTAATAAATGATGCTTCATGAAGAACTTTTGCCTGAAATGTTCTGTTTCTATGGAAACCTTGATTACTTTGCTCAACTTTCGTTATATCTCGAGGATGATATTATTTAAATCCAAAAATGGAGATTCACAATTTTGAATGAGATCTTTTACATTTGTATTATCTTTCCATAAACTTCAGACTGATTTTATGTGTATTAATGAAGGAATTATTTGAAACCTTTTCCGGTTTATCTTACAGTATGTTTATGCATGGACTCACATAGACTTATCCACAGGGAAAACGCTAGATCAATACAAAAAATACAAAGAAAGTGTATTAAAAGACAACCTCAAAACGAACTATTGATATTTAGTGATGTGTGGATTGTGGTTTATTGTGGAAACCTATAGTGGTAGGATATGCATTGCGCTTTTAAATGTGCTATCATATTATTCATATTCAGTGATAAAGAACAAAAGTAAAACACTCGGCTGCAGCGGTGCACAGCCTGATGGCAGTCAGTGAAATAAATTCCTAATTGCTTTTCTCTGAAATATCTTAATGGTATATATTAATAGCTGAATGTGTTCCTGGATAGTGTACCTTGGAGAGAATTTTTGAATATGACATCCAAATTTTGCCACTGCACTATTCCTCTTAATAGCCTCAAATGATTCCAGGAATAAATGCAGCATATGCACACATAATGAAAACATCACTATCATGAAACATCAGTGATGAAACATAAGAGCATAAGCTAGGTGTCAGCTACAGAGATGTTTGACATGTTCTAGTTGCTGCAAGATAAGTCACTTGATAAATTCTTATTCGTATTAGTTCATTATATTGTTTGTTATTTAATGAGAGAGGAAAGAGAGAGAAAGAGAGAAAGCTGTTTTAATGAGAATTAAGCACTCGCACTCTCTTCATAGGAATAATCTCTGTGAGAGAAAATCTTTACCCAAGCCACTGTTATTCATACTCATAAAAAAATAATAACAGTCAGTGCTCTAATTAGAACAGACTTCATATGCAAACATGAACAGATGAATTCAGTTCTGAATTCCATTTTTTTGCAACATATTTTAATACCATGACAGCTGGTTCATTTTAATTGTTGCTTTTAATGGCTGGTTGTAAAGACTTTACTGGGGAAAAAAAGATATATACAGTATTCAAGACATGCAATGGCTCTAATAGTTTGGATTTTTGGTGGTGGAATTTTATCATATTTTATCACACTTACATCCACATATCGCTCTGAATGAGATTGTCTGCCAAGAGACATTAAGTGATTAATGTACATTAATGTTTCAACTTGTATAAAGTTTTTTTTTAAGCTCTTATAAAAAGCATACAAAAGACAATTTAAAATTACATTATAAAATCATTAAGGTATATTAATGGTGTTGTTGTATTGTGCTTTTGGATTTTTTAATAAAGTAAAATCTATTGCACCAGCAATAAATGTGGAATGAATTTATGCTAACTAAGCAGGGCATTTCCCTCTTTATGCCTGTTTCCTCTCGACTCTGTTTTGGGTAATGATGTGTCTCTGTGATCTCCTTCCTTTGCTTCAAACACTAGGAAAGATAAGTTTATATGTTAATCATGCAGTGACGGTTAATAGTGTATGAGCTGTAGGTGAGTCCTGGTGTCAGAGTAAATACTATGTACTGTGAAGAAACTCATGGAATGACCTTCCTTACGATTAAGTACAGAATATGGATGACAAGAGAGAAACAAAGCATGCATGAACCTCGAGGTTTCAAGCAGAATCTATGCTAAAATATTCATGAGATATGTAGAAACCTCTTGAGATTGCAGTAACCTGGAGGGTTAATGAAAAATAAAACAGTTTTGATCTGAATATGTTTCTTAGTCAAACATACAGCAATTAGATGCTGTATGCCTGCCTGTAGGCAAGGAAAAGATACAAATATTTAACCATGTGAACAGGCAAACACACATGAATTAGATCCTGTAGACAGAAAAATACATATGGATTAGATACACGCAGAGAGATGATTAAACACACATATCCTAAAATGTTCATTAAGAAACCTTACATTTACATCAGCTGCAGATTGGCTATATTAATCACACAAAACATCAACGTCCACATAAATCACATTTCACTGATGGTACCGTCACAGCTTTTTGTGTTGTGAGTGATGATGAATCTTGTTACTGCTGTAAGTCAATCTTTTTTATCAGGTTTACCTACTACATCCTTTGTCAATATATAATTACTAACTCTAATCCATATGTCATTATGTACTCAGTCTCCACTACACAAAACGTTAATGTAAAGTGACCACCATTGACCAAATATTTGGTGGATCATTTGCTGCAATTATTTCTTTCTATATAACTATCAACAATATTTTCCAATTAACTTAGTTGGTTCTGTTTATTGAAATATAATTTTTTTTTTTAAACTAATTTGTTAAAATGCTTAATTACCTATGTCTTCTTTTTACTTGAAGTGAAGTAATCAATTACAAGGTTTTGGTTGACAGCATTGCTATGACTAGGGTATTCATTCAACCATCTTCAGAAATGCCTTTATTCAATTCAATTCAATTCAATTCTGTATCAATTCTCAATTATTTACATTTACATATAGGCATTTGGCAGACACCAAAATTATATAGCGCTTTTATTAATGCTTATTGTTGCAAAGCAGCTTTGCGGGATGAAACAATTTATGGAAGTTAGTTTGAAAAGTATGAGGAAATGCATATAAATCATAATTATCAGATTGTCCCTTTATTCTGGATAGGGTCATGGTGGATCTGGATCCTATCGCAGGAGCTCTGGGTGCAAGATAACAATACAACCTGGATGGAATCCGAGTCTATCTGAGGTCATTAAAATACCAGCATTATGAAGGCATTAAAAAAAATAAAAACAAGATAAATTCAACCTTAAGTGTAAATTTTGCCAACATGAAAAATTGCTTGACTGAAAGTCAAATAAATTATACACCATATTTAGTAGTTAAGTCTATAAAACACATTGATTAATTCTGGTCAGTGTCCTATATGCACACACACAGTCATACACTCATTCGTTCCTGGGGCAGTTTTAGAATAGATGATATTCCTATGTCCCTTTTTTCAGAAGGCAAGAGGATATTGAACAAATGTAAATGTACCTTAGGAAAATGGATATACGAATTTGTATTTATTCTATAAATTTCATATATGACTTAAAACACTCCACTCCTATGATGTTTTTGTTATATAGCTCTCTGCTTGTTAGAGAACCAGTCTATCAAATAAAAATCTATAACCAGCAGTTTTTCTAAAATCTGACATGGATGAAGGAGGGAGGACATACCCGACTTACTTGAAAGAAGAGGAGCTGTACAGCAACATGATAGTGTACAGCAACATGATATGAATCTCATCTAATATATAATAAAATAATTGTATCTAATAAAATGTCCAGTAAGTGTACACCTTGTTAAAAAAAAATCATCTAAGATGCAATATCGACCACCATGCAGCTTCCAGCTCAGTGTCACTGCTGTGCTGATGGTGTTCCTATTGTAGACTGATATGATCTAACATAGTGCAAAGCTGTATGCATGCACAGAGATTGTTCTAATTGATTACACCAGATTATTTACTTATATGTGATTTATAAGACAAATATAACAAATCAAACAGAAGTAACCCGAAAAACTGACTATATTTTTTTACTTGAACAAGCACACACACAAACACACATCCACACACACACACACACACACACACACACACACGCATGCACACACACACACACACACACACACACACACACACACACACACACACACACACACACACATCCAGAC
>JAQMYJ010000036.1:21158461-21172485 GCA_030014305.1 Clarias laeviceps | reverse complement strand
ATGATCAAAATCAATGTCAAACTGGCCAAAACACTCAATTTCAGTGGGGGTTGAATAATTTTGAACACAACTGTAGATAGTCAACTAATGTGCATCAGCTGATGTTCACTTGCTTTTAATGTCAAGCAACCATATGAAAGTTATCTGATATCCAGGATATCTCATGTGTTGCAGTCATATAATTTAATAGGAAGACTAAGAAAATTGTTACTTTTGTCAGACACTTGTTACTGCTGACGTAACAACCTCATAATTCTATTGCATTTCTGTTATGTAATACGCTATGTCACGAGAGCAGGCAGCAAGCTCTTCTATCTGTGCCATCGCAGTTTTTCCTTTGATCACACGGGGTGCGTTTGTATTGAAGCTCTGACAAATATTTGTGATCACTGTATCTAAGAATGATGTCTTAATGCTGTCAAGGGTTGACAAAGCATTCATAAAAACATTCATTATTTTTGTTAAATATACAGTGCTTGGTTTGTGAAATATGACTTTCACTTTTTTTTTAATGAAGCCGAACCTTATGCCCCTACAAAGTACAGTAAGTCTTCCTGAAATTTTTCTTTTTTTATTACGTAATCCTACCATCCTGTCTTATATAAAATACCCAGTGCATTTTGTGATGTTCATCTTAAGATTGGTTCAGCTGTAACTGATTTTCAAAAGTAGTTTCTTTTTCTATGTCAAGAGGGCTTCACTTGTGGTTTGTATTTTTTCTGAGACTTCACCATGAGAAAAACTTTAGTCTTCATTTTATGCAAAGAGGCAAATGACCTTTGATGCCTTAGTTAAACCCTTTCCAGCAACACAAAGACACAGAAATAAGGAAACTGAATTGTGTTTTAAAACTATAAATAGCATCTCATAAAATAACACCAGTAACCGGTTCAGGCAGGATATCAATACTATTGGTCCCTCATGACAGAGCCTAGCACATTTTAACCATGTTTTTAATGATCGTCCTGAAAGATGACCCTCTAATCACCTCTGTTTATAAAAAGAAATCATAGTTTTGCTGTGTCTTGTTCAGCACATGGTTCTAAACGTTGGACTTAGGCATGTTGCAATTCCTTAACCTGATAAATAATATTGGAAGAAATTTTTATAAGCATGTCTTAAATAGACTTTTCAGAGTGCACTCACTGTCTACTCCATCATGCAGCAGACACAATATTGCAAACTGCTACAATTCTGTGCCATTTCTTGCTGGAGAAAAATATCAGCACTTGAACTTGTAGTGGTTATACAGTATCTCAAGGATGAAACAACTGTATGTAAACTCCACAGCAAAAGACAGGAGAACATAATTTACAACTGTTTCAGGCTTTAAAGTCAGTGACAATAGTTGACAATCAAGTCTATATGTATACTGTATTTCTATTGTATAGCTACTATACTGTATGCACAACCTCTTAAGAGGAGCACTTGGAAGAAGAAGAACAACAACAACAATACTGTGGTTAGACATCAGTATATACAGTATCTACATTTCACTATATACCTATAAATACAATTTCAAAACCATTTAGATGCTTTTCACATATAAATCTGCACTAACCATTATTTCTCATTTTGATTTTTTTTTTCCAATTTAGATTTTTCTTAATAGTCAACTCCCATGAAAAATGCAAACCGTAATGTGAACCTTACCTGAAACAGAAGTTGATCTGTAGCTGGAAGAAAATAATGCTTAGCCTACCAGGCCTTATTTTTTTTTTTTTTGCACACAGCATTAGTTACTACATGTAGATCATCTTTATATATGTATATGTTAATAAATTAGTTGCTGTGATATAGGAAGAATAAAACAGTGTGACGTGCTATTATACAGTAAGAAAATAATCAACTTCACCTCTGACTGAGATGCATCACAGCACATGATTGTTTTCACTGACTACATACCGTAGATATATGTTATTATCTTATGTTGCTGTTCCTGTTATCCGATTTAGTGTCCAAATAAACAAATTTTAACTTGAAAAAGATTAAAGTAACAGCTATGCCTTGATTTCCCTGATGAGTTAGATTGAGGAGTCATTAAATAAGACCTCCTGCAAGGACACCCCTCAAAGCTGTCTAAGCAAATGGTGGAGAATAAAAACTTCAGACCTTCGGAGACTCTCTGAGCACAGGATTAAAGCTAGAACTCAAAGTATAAATAACTTTAATGGGGACCATCTCATTGCTTCTACCTGCCTGAATAAGCAGCCTGAAAGCCACCACTTTTAGATTGCTGTTTTTCTCATCTGCTTAGGTAACACATTTTCCAGTTCACATCATCTTTTTAATAAAACAAATATATCTGTCCTTGGAGGGGTCTTCCTTTATTTGAAAGCGCTCTTAGGAAAAAGAGACAGAAAGAGAGAGAGAGAGAGAGAGAGAGAGAGAGTAAATGGAAGAATATGATTCATACACTTCAGTTACTGACAAAAAAATGCAATTACTACAATACATATGTCAATATGTTTTATTTTTAACCTGTAAACAAAGAATAAAAACAGATAAATTATAATGTTTGTATTTGTCTGCTTTTGGTCATATGTACATGATGGCTATAGATGTGGTATATTAAAAGGTAATATGTGTGTGGTGATCTGCATGCATCATGATCATGTTGGGTATGGAGCTGGTTCAACGAACGCAGCAGCAAATACAGTCAGTCTGCCTAACAATATATGAAATGTTAATTGCTAAGTATGCTTTTCTGAGGTTTTTGGATAGCCACATGGACATATTGCACATAGCAAAATTGACATATGACTTCATTGCAGTTTGTAAGCACTCTAAATGTCTGTCATACACTTGCCCCATCACATGATTATTTAGGTTCTAAAATGTTTAAATGATTAAATTAAAGATCCATTTATTCATTCATTCGGTCATCCAGTCAGGGAGGCAGTCAGTTGTCTTCACCAACCAATTTATCCTGTGCAGGGTCATTATGAAAGATAATTTAGAGAACACTGGCCAAAAGGCAAAAGTCCACAGGGCACAATTCATATACACTCTTACACACACACAGACACACACAGACACACACAGACACACACACAGACACACAGACACACACACACACACACACACACACACACACACACACACACACACACACACACTTTATCACCTTGGGATAATTTAGCATAGGCAATTTTGCCTCAGGTGAAGAAAGAGAGATTGATGTTGATGAAGCAGGTAATTAAAGTGAGAACTTAACTCTCATTGCAAATATACAATGCTTTACATTTTGGCAGTACTGGTGTTTTCCATAGGCAAAGCATCTTTCAGTTGAATTAAAATAAACTGAAATCTAAAATATGATTTTCTCTGTTTTTGATTACATATTTTAAAATGGTTGATCTTCAGTGGTGAAATAAAGAAACATACAGAAGAGTCAAATTTTTGCTTGCATCAAGCAACCTGAAGGACAAGATGTGGCTGGGTAAAAATAAGCCATGATTTGAGATCACTTAAGCACTTGTGATTTTGCAAGTGTTTGTGAAGTTGTATCATAAAAACAGTTGTGTGGCCATAAGAAAACTACTTGTAGTCAGACTAATTAGAAAAAAAGCTTCAATTCAGATTGACCCTATTCCAGAGCAATGGGTATATCAGGGTAAGGAGGTAAACGCATAGTTTCAGTTTTCAGGTCTAGGGCACATTGGGTGATGACTTCTGCCATTTCTATAACAATGGTGGTTTTTATGGGGCTGGGTTGCTAGCCCAGTGCCAAATCCTCCTCTTTTCCCATCAGGGCTTTTGGACCAGCAATTTTTTAAAATTTACATTAAGGGTCTTGCCCAAGGGCCCAACAGTGGCAACTGTAGTTTACATTAGGAAATATCTGTAAAGAGGTTTCCCAGGTCATCACAGGGGTTAATTATGAAATGTTGCCACCATGTGGTTGTTCTTCCCATAAAAAAAATAAAAATTAAATAAAAAACTTGGTGGAATTGAATTTAATCTGTGAAAGATGCAGACAAGCCCTTAAAAGGTAAAACATGACTATTTATTGATCAGATGATCTTCTTTGGGTGTTTTTGTTATTGATAGTAATAATAATAATAATAATAATAATAATAATAATACCTCTTTATATAATACCTCTAATAGTACAAAAAAAGAGCAGAGTCTATATACTTTATGTGCTGTGTGAAGCTACTATTTTTTGGTAATATTACTCTTCATCTATACTTTTGTTTAACTGTACTGTACATTGTAGATATGTTCTCTGCACATTGTTTGCCTAAATGTATTTTGGATTCTTGATATATGTTTTGAAACATGATTTTGGCTGGCACTGATTTTTTTTAAAACACCTCTGTCCTAGTCATAACCACCCAAAGTTATACTTTCTCCACCTACAATATTATTCCAAAACTATAATAAGAGTAACTATATAAGAATATAGTTGCAAGCAAGCCTGCGCCATCGCATCTCAATGAGATCTAAACGTGTACTGGGTTTCACATATATATGTGCAAGTGTGTATGAGCTACGCAGCAAAATCTCATGTGACAGACATTTTAATGGCAGCAGATTGCAAACTTTGTGCTGAGTTTTTAAGCATGTTAAGTGTCCCAAAAGCCCCAGATGCCGGGAAGAAAATACTTAGAAGAACAAGAGGGCACTTCACACACGTAATGACGTAATAGGCTGATGTCATGGGTGCTTGGGCCCTAAAAAGATAAGATAAGATAAGATTAATCTTTATTAATCCCAATGGAAATTACAGAATAACATGGTAAAAGATAGTAGACAGTAAACAGTAGTGAAGCTAAAACATACACAACTACTTAGGGGTGAAGAGAAGGGGGAAAAATGATACGTTACAATAAAATAAACCAAATTTACAAAATTACTGTAACAGAAATTCTGTTTGGACAGTGTTTGTCCAACAGATTTTATTTTTATTTTTTTTTTATTCAGGCAGACGTTTTCCTTATTCCTTTTCACTCAGGCACTACGAGGTCGCATAAGTTGGAATACGGGTGGGGAAAAACCGACCAGTAGGAGTGTTTACTGAAGGACCCCAGGCTCTCACGTTCACTCATACACGTGTGTACATGCAGACATGGCGGATCTTCAGATGAAGCTTCTTCGGAAGAAAATTCAGAAAAGAAATGAGAAGAATAAAGAACGCAAGCTTAAACACAAGCGGAAGCAGGAGGAGGAGAGCGGTAGGTGATGTGTTTGTGTTTTATGTGTGTATTACTTGTGGCTGGATGGTTAGCTGAGCTAGCCCAGGAAGCGTGTTAGCATGGACACACACAGGAGTTATGTTGTTTGTGCAGAATTAGAGATTTGACCAGGGTTTATATAATGGACTGTTTTGACACACATTTGTTTAATAGGTTATCTTGAATGCTGACTTGCTCAATTAAACTCCAACGTTTATTGTAATCGAGCTTGATCTTAGTTAAGTAAGTAGTGTGAACTCACGTGTTAAATATCATCACGTGTTAAATATCTAAAATCTGTTACTTTCTCTTGGTGTTTGTGTGCTTCCACCTGGATGGAGAGCAGTGAGATGTAATCCTGTAAAATGCCACGGGAATATTTCTTTATAGCTTTATTGACAGACGAATTAGTTTGAATCAGTTTCTGAGGTTTCTGATTTTTCTAACAGAGTCCAGAATAATAAGTGAGGACTATGAAGACGAGACGACTGAAGAGACTCCAGCTGCAGACATCAGACAGGTGCTGGCTGAGCAGAATCAGGAGAATGAATCCTCTCAGGAAGACAACAGCACACCAAGCAGCAGCAAGAAGAAGAAGAAAAGGAAGAAGAGGAAACTAAACGAAGCTGGAGATCCTGACATCTGTGAGTGTTATTTATTTTTTACGGTCACATAATACAATCTGTAACGAAGATACACAGCTGGAGCACTATATATTAAACATTTTGGATGATCCTTTAAAAAGAACAAAAGTTTATGTTGAGTACCCAATGAACCTTAGTGTATATAATCTTTGCGTGTTTATTCATTAGGTATAATAAACCATATTGAACAATGGTTTATTATATGTCTGTGCTTTCTTGACAAAACAAAAGAGGACATTGAGTTATATACTGCAACAGGTTTGCTGAACTAAGGCGGTTGTTAATTAGGCTCTTTAATGACTCCCTGCCGTGTCGGGGTGGTGTGGAGCTATTTCTTGTCTCCCAGCTTCTGGACAATCTTTCACACAGTAAGCACATACTTGTCCAAATGTCTTGGGAGAAATCTATAAAGTATGAATCGAGATTCTTTTGTGATTGCCTAATCACCTTCGGCTCATTCACCAGTGAAAAATTGTTTGAAAATTGCATGCGTTAGAAGCCGCATGCGGCCACTCAACTCGCGTGCTCACTGTCAGGTTGAGTTTTGAAACTTTGGAGGAATTTAAGGATCCTTGTATCCCTACAGGTGGTACGCTGTTCACATATTTTTATCCTGTGTGGTAGGAGTGAATTATTTGCTAAGTTTGTTTAAAAAGAATAATTAGGGCTGACAAAGATGCCTGTCTGTGTTTTTGTTGTTTACTTTTAAATGTTAAACTTTTGTATATGTTTGTTTGTGTTGTTGCAATGCTGCGCCTGGCTTTAGAGAAAACTAAAGTTATAAGAAACTGGGTAAATTTCAGTAATCCTTAAACTTTTTTTGATGGTTTAAAATTGTAACAAAATCAAGGAGATTTTGTCACAATAGGGTTCATTAGTTAAACCTTAAAATAATGGTAATGTGCATGCCGTTGTTCTGCCACAAACGTGACTGGCCATGCACCGTATTGACTAGAGTCTGCAGCACTGTGTATCTCCGTTTGATCATGCATAAATATCAACACTTTATTTTGGTAGGTATAGGTTTGAATTTTTTTTTTGCTTGGACAGCTTGATGATGTTTCACTTACCCTTTGCTCATTCTGGTCTTTTTTATTTATTTATTTTGCGATGACAACCACTAGTGTTACCTTTAAACAGTTTGTTGCTATTGTGATTAACTTTTAGCAAACAACTTTTCAGGAATAGCAATTAAAAAAAACTGTACATTTTACAGATCCTTCAAAATTTAATGGTGCACTCTTTGATCGGCTGATCAATCATTTAATTTTTACAGATCAGTTGTCTCTCAACTGGCCGATCACATAAACCAATACTACTGTACTGTGATGATGCAAAATAAATTGAGTCGAGCCATATCAACATAATATTACCCAGTTTCATATTATTAGTCTCTTTAAATGATGCCCAAAGCAAAACTACATGAGGGAAGGTCTGCCCAAAAGTTTAACACAAACTTTAATCGCCGGTTTAGAACAACGCGGTGCAAATAATCTGAGTATGAAAAGTTATCAGTAAAGGCAGCTCTTAAATCTTGTAAGTCGACTCTCACTTAACCACCTATCGCAGAAGCTCTCAAAAAGCTCGAGCCTTACTCTGCAAAGAATAAAACATTAAAAGCATTATCACAAAAATTATTGAGAGAAACAAAGAGCGGTTTATCTTACTGATCCTACTAATGAGTAGCCATGATTAGCTCGCCAAAAACAAAGTGACTGAAGTGTTTTTTATTTAAAAAATTTTTTTATTTTAAAACATTTGGTGCAGAGTTTCTATTTGTTATTCATTGACACAGCCATGTGCTGCATTTATAACAAGTAAGTATAGTAGGACAGTCGCATTGACGATAATCATTTCAGCGTGTGAGTGTCCCTTGATGATAGTTAAGGCTCTTTAGTCAAGCATAGGCTATTCTATTGGTTTTAGTTTCTTTATAATCTGCAAGTCATCATTATTAATAATTGACATCCTGTTGCCTTTTTTCCTTAGCTTTGAAGGATGGTACACATCAAGTTTGACTGTCAATTTAATGGCTCTCATTTTCCTTTTTTTGTTTTTTTAAAAAAAAATTTAAACTTTCTTCACCTGTAGCTTAAACAGTGCTTTGAGATAGTAAATGGACATAGACATTGATGTGCAAGCCAAAAGCTACTGACAAATTAGCTGCTGTCATTCGTTTATATCTGCCGTTTTGCTAGGCTGTTAGGGCTATCTCTATCGATTTTGGCAAATCATTGTGGTACAAATTAAATAACACATCAGATGCTGTTTTGCAAAATTAATCCACTGCAATTTGGTTTGTAACATGGACTCCTAACAAGTGCCTTAAACTTTATATTATACTAATAATTTGCGGTCTGTTTATAAGAAATCAGTGAACTGTATTCCTTGTTTATTTATGATGAATAACTTATTTTCTAGCTGTGAAAAAGGCCAAACAGGAGACCAATGAGTGCAATGGTGCTGGTCTTTCTGAGGGAGAAGAGGAACAAGAAAGTTTAAAAGGGGAATTTAAGGATGATGAAGAGGATGCCGAGAAAGATGGAAGTGATGAGGACGAGCAGGATGATATACCAGAGCTTCCATCTGGTCTGACAGGTGTGTCGAGGCCTCCTTTAGTTTGTGTGTAAGATGTTTGTTTGCCTGCCTGACTGTTTGTTGCACTCTGGTCTGTATGTTTATGTATTTTTCCCTTTTCCCCAGGAGCATTTGAGGACCAGTCATTTGCATCTCTGGCAGAGCTCGTGAGTGAGAACACACTCAAGGGTGTTAAAGAGATGGGATTTGAAAACATGACTGAGATTCAGCACAAAACCATACGCCCTCTACTGGAGGGAAGGTGAGTTTACAGCACCACATCACATCTTAATTATTTTTTCATGTTTCATGCATTATCAGCCATATCATTGAACTGTTTGTCTCTCTACAGAGACGTTCTTGCAGCTGCTAAAACTGGCAGTGGTAAAACTCTGGCCTTCCTGATTCCTGCCATTGAACTCATCTATAAACTCAAGTTCATGCCCAGAAATGGTGAGTAGAGACAAACACTGAGTCCTGGCGTTGAATGAGTACTCCTTAAAGGAAAGGTTCATCCTAAAACTCTCTTATAACTTATTTAAATTAATGAAAAAAATAAACTAAAACCAAATCCTAAAACCTATTTTGAAAATATTTCTTATGTGCTTAGTGATCTGGTGTTAATTTGTTGGTTGAAGCTGTGTGTACTCCTGTGTTTTCCCTTATCCCTGTGTGAAAGCACTGGTTGACTCATTAAATTGATCATTAGTACAGTTACAGTAGCTGAACTGCCAAATTCTTGTACAGTGTATGCATTTTCATGGCAGTTATGTAAAGTATTTTTACAGCCACTATATATATATATATATATATATATATATATATATTTATATTTTTATTTTTCTCAGATCAAATGTATGCTTTAAATAAATGTCCAAAGTAAATGGGATAAATTTTGGTTTACATTTCTTTGTCTTTTCCCTCATTAACTGTTGCCTTTCAAATCCCTTACCCTGTTACCTCGCATGCCCTAAGAACATACAGACAGAATGCAGATGCAGAATCGGAAACTTTATGCTTTCATACAGCAAATGCTGGTTTAAACGCTGAGTGGATTGAACACATCCCCCACTAGGGATGAGAATTACCATGGACCTCCCGATACTAGACTATCACGATACCTGGGTGCCAATTTTATTTGTATTCCGATTCTGTTCATTTCACAATTTTAGAAATATATGAAATAAATAACAAAATCTGGGGGGAAAATGCTCCCATCTCACGGGATGCTGTGCTGTGTAAATATTTGTAGAGCATACCATCTGGAGGATTAAAGAGGAACAGCAACATTTTACCTCTTCAAATTAAAACGTGTATAAAACACAATTATTTTTATTAAAGTGTCTTTTAACATTTCTCTCTTTTTCTCTGGCAGGTACTGGAGTGGTGATTTTGTCCCCAACACGTGAGTTGGCCATGCAGACATATGGAGTACTGAAGGAGTTAATGACTCACCATGTGCACACATACGGCCTCATTATGGGTGGCAGTAACCGCTCAGCAGAAGCCCAAAAGCTTGGTAATGGAGTCAACATCCTGGTGGCCACCCCTGGTAGACTTCTTGACCATCTACAGGTCGGAGCAGTGTTAACATTGAGCTTACTTTCTCCAAATTTGCACTAGGATTATAAATTGTATATAATTTCTACTTCATCAGAATTTTTGCACATCAAGCATTAAAATAAACATAAAGGATGCCTATCCCGGAGGTCGACACGATACATGGTCTGTCCTTGGATTAACTCTCCCTGCCTGTTTGTGTCTTCCTCTCTATAGAACACTTCTGGCTTCATGTATAAAAATCTGCAGTGTTTGATTATTGATGAAGCTGACAGAATTCTTGAGGTGGGATTTGAAGAAGAACTTAAACAGATCATCAAACTGCTGCCAAGTAAGATTATCTTGCTTTCAAAAACAAACTTTAGGATTTAAGTTGCCTCTAATGACCATTGATTCAGAACTTGACATTATATGTGGATTGATTTATGCTTCTCTAACTTTCATTGCTTAGAGAAGAGACAGACCATGCTGTTCTCGGCTACGCAGACAAGGAAGGTGGAGGATCTGGCACGAATCTCTCTGAAGAAAGAGCCTCTGTACGTGGGAGTGGACGATAACAAGGATACAGCCACTGTGGAAGGACTGGAGCAGGTAAAATAGTATTTCTGACAATGGACTTGTTCAGGAATACAGGACAAAGGTGCAGTTTAGCGTGATGAAATTTAATGCATAGTCCTGAACTGTCAACTTCCCAGAACAAATGTGGTCAGGAAAAAAAAAAATCACACTTGAAGTTGCATCGTAAACAGTCGACAGTAGAAATCAGTTTTTAAAAGTGAAAAAAGTGCACCTCAATGCGTGCAATGTGATAGGAACTCTCAGAATTGGAATTTGGACTGTAAGAAAACCACTTGTTTGTAAGGCTAATTCAGATAAATATTGTACTTTGAAGCAATTAGAAAAGGTCATGTGGTCTGATTTCAGATTGACCTGATTCTTGTTGATCCCTATTACACAGCATTCCAGGTGCGTTAGGGTGGGACGGAAAGCACATGAAGCGATGCACCCATCATGCCTCGTGCCCGCTGTACAAGCCTCTGGAGGCAGTGTTATGTTCTGGGGTTGCCTCAGTTGAGCAGTTCTAGGCTCAGCAACAATATGTGGGAATAAAATGAAGTCAGCTGATGACCTGAATGTACTGAATGACCAGAAAATTGTATCAATGCTATTCCCCCCCCTTTCCTTGGTGGCAAAATATTTGTGTAAAAAATATATGTTTCTGTCACTGGATAGCAATGCAGTGCAATATTGCACCACAGTAATATTGCTGTCTTGCACAAACAGTAGACACTTTTTTAGAATGTTTAACACATGAACTGCAGAGTGGACATGCACTAAATTTTGTAACAAAATTATTTTTATATAGTCTCCTGAATTATAAATTAAATTATTTCAGCCATTTGGATACTAACCAAGACGTCCTTTATCGTTCCTGCTGGTATTGTGGAGGTTGTCAGGGTAAAATAGTGTGTTGTGAATGCTGCCTTTGTTGCTTGTGTATTTGTTTTTGACTGTGGTAAATTTTGTATTTTGCCTCAGGGCTATGTGGTTTGCCCATCAGAGAAGCGCTTCCTGCTGCTTTTTACATTCCTCAAGAAGAATCGCAAGAAGAAGCTGATGGTGTTTTTCTCATCCTGCATGTCTGTGAAGTATCACTATGAGCTGCTCAACTATATCGACCTGCCTGTTATGGCCATCCATGTGAGTTGTTTTGCAGATCTCATGTACCTAAAAGGCTGCACATATACAGCTTTACTTTACACCTTGAGGTTATGCTTTTAAGCAGCTTACATTTGAGAGAGAGAATACAGCACAACCAAGCTGTTGAGGGTTAAGGACCCTGCAGTGACAGCTCAGCAGTGCTGGAACTTGAAACACATTTTCTTTAATCAGTGACTCAAAACCCTTAACCATTATTGAGGAGCCACTGTTCTAAACTCTTTCTACAACCTCTGCTGGAGAAGCTGAATTGCCTCAAGAGGCTCTTTCTGTTGTAGCAGTTTTATTTCTATTTATGACACTGTGTGTAAGGAAGTACTGATGTCTACAAAGTATTTAAGCTGGTGATTTGTGACTATGGTGTGGTGGTCACCCAGGATTGTGATCCGTAAGGGCTGTGTTTTAATGTTTATTATGTTTACATTTTATATCATGAAGGAACCTGTTGTTTGAGAGCAGTATTGTTTTTTTTCTATTTAAATGTTTGGTGATTTGTCAGCTAACATGAGTGGCATTTTAGTTTAATGTAAATGTATCTAAATACCAGCTTTCCTTATTAATAAACTGTTTATGCATCATGCTAAGTAAACCTCAAAACAGCACAGTAAAAAAAGTTTTGAGGTTCAGCCTTATTCGCCTCAGCATCCTAGGCGCTGTCAGATTCTTTATCATAACTGTTCAGATGTAAGCGGTTTTTGATAAAAGCATTGATAAAATTAGTATATGTAACTCTTCTTTTGTGGTTTTACAGGGCAAGCAGAAGCAGACAAAGAGAACCACCACATTTTTCCAGTTCTGTAATGCAGACTCTGGCATCTTGCTTTGCACTGATGTTGCTGCCAGAGGACTCGATATCCCTGAGGTGGACTGGATTGTCCAATATGACCCACCAGATGACCCTAAGGTACAACATTAAAAGCAAGCAATAAATGTTTTAGCTACTCTGGGCATGCATAATAAGCCTATTTTTCCATGATTAATTGAATTTGTCAGGAATACATTCACCGTGTGGGTCGAACTGCTCGAGGTATTAATGGCAGAGGCCATGCCCTCCTCATCCTCAGACCTGAAGAGCTCGGCTTCCTACGGTTCCTCAAACAGGCCAAGGTAGCATTAATATCATTTGAAAGTAACTTGAATATTTTGAAACAGTGGCTATTTCTCAGATACATGTGCTTGTTTTACATGTTGTTCCCCCCCCCCCCCCTCAAGGTGCCATTAAGTGAGTTTGAATTCTCTTGGAGTAAGATCTCAGATATTCAATCCCAGGTGAGTCTATCTAGTTACTTTAAATAAAGCATTAAAGTGTTTATTAAACTGATCCCATCCAGTATCAGAATTACTAACAGGAGCCTGTTGATGTTCCTCTGTCAGTTGGAGAAGCTGATCGAGAAGAATTACTACCTGCATAAATCAGCTCAGGAGGCATACAAGTCGTATGTGAGAGCGTACGATTCTCACTCCCTCAAACAGATCTACAATGTACAGACACTTGACCTGCCACAGGTGGCGCTGTCGTTTGGCTTCAAAGTACCACCTTATGTTGACCTCAGTATCCTTTCAATATTTTGCTATTTTGTGTTTTTATCCTCATCACAAACTGTGTATAATGTATTTTGTACAATTAAAAACCTGAATGATTCAACCAACATAAAATGATGAAAGGTTGAGGAATACTGCAATTATGAATCACTAGTGAGCTAATAAACCCTGCCGAGGTAAACAGTTGACATATTAGAAGGGTCAAAATAATCGCTTACATCAAGCAAAGAAAACAACTAAGGAGATTAAAAATTACTAGAACTGGGTTAAGAGCTATCAAACACATTTTTAAAACCTGGAAGGATAGTGCTGAGCCTTTACATTTGTGAAAGATATATGCTCATAAAATCATGAATGGAGATCACTTAAACACTTGATGGAGGTGCATCGTAAAATAAATTGACCCTACCAATCACAGCTAGGTTTAATAGTGAAAGTAAGATGATTTCCACATGCACAATGGGGTAAGAACTCAGGATTGGGACTAAATTTGTGGTTATTTGTGTTGTAGTAGTGAAACTAATCCTATTAGTGAAACTAATCCTATTAGAATATTCCTAGTTGCAAATTTTGAGAATGGTTCTAGAAGCATGATGAATCATTTTCTCACACAAGTTTAATTTCCTCATTGTGTAGCATAATCAAGACTTCAAAAAAATTCTAAAGAAATTTTTTGCTGTGCTAGTTTTTTTTTTTTTTTTTACTTTATTTCCCCCCCCATTTTCTGCCCGATTTTCTCCCCTAATTTTGTCGTGTCCAATTCCTCCCAGTCACTAGGGGCTCCCACATTAAGTTCACAACG
>JAQMYJ010000036.1:21141865-21158405 GCA_030014305.1 Clarias laeviceps | reverse complement strand
AGGCAACAGCATCACCCGGGGTTCGAACCAGCGATCTCCGGATGATAGGGCGAGCGCTTTACCACTGCGCCACTTGGAGGCCCTGCTGTGCTAGTTTTATGTTTTGTTTTGGCAGTAGTTTGTTCTTTGGGACAGGTTAATGCAGAAAGAGCCATGCTCATCTTCATTAATCATTTGGCTATATATATATTTTTTCTATGCAGTAGCATGTTCTCACTGAGCACTTTACACAGTTATGAGTAATTAACAATCCAATAATAGTTGCACTATTGAGTTGAAAATGTTCTGGGAACTACACATCCAGTTTTTAAAATTGCAAGTACATATTTTAATGCTTCTTTGAATTATAAGTATTGTTGAAGTGGTCTGTGATATTCCTTAACATGTTTCTCTCAGATGTTCACAGCAGTAAAGGTGTAAAGCTTCAGAAGAGGGGAGGAGGTGGAGGCTTCGGCTATCAAAAATCTAAGAATGTGCATAAGGCTAAGATCTTCAAACATGTTAACAAGGGCAAGGGAGACCGCAGACAGTTCTCCCGCTGAGTTTGACATTTTCCTCGCTAAATGTGTTTTTGAATAAGTTTTAAATGCTTCAGGCTAGACAACTCTTCCCATCTTTTCCTGTGGTTATTTATGCGGTTTCCTGTCTATTTTGTATGCCTATTCACAAAATCTGTTGAAATAGTTCATTTGTCTCTTTCCATTCCACATAATTGTGTGGAGAATCTATAATGCTAGATTCTACTGAAACTCTTTAAAATCTGTATATTAATTTTTCATGACTCTCCAACTTTGTACTCAACTGATTAATTAAACATCTTTTCAAGAACCCACATGATTTGTTAAAGGTTGCATTATTATATTATAATATTTTTATAAAGTTGCTTTGTGCAAGTTATGTTCAAATAACTGTAAAGCATGAATTTGTGAGAGACAGGAGTTCAAAGATTGGTAAAATAAATGTTAAATGCATGATGGATTATTTAGTTGTGTAAACATTTTACAAAAAAATGGGATACAAACTATGGTGGTTGATTTAATCACAATTTACATGGACCATGTGCAAGTATGCTTGGCATTATAGAAGTTAGGAAATGGCTCAACAGGATCTTGACAGCTAATCAAAACTCTGTGAATGGCCTACATGTTAACATGTATAAATATAATTCTGAGCCCAGTCAGGTGCATGCTGTTACCTTTCCTCCTACTGGAATATTAGTTTGTGTATATAACATTAAACATCCACAGCTCTAATGTAATAGTGGAAAAATGAACAGTTAGGATGCTCCCTTTGCTCTCAGCTTGGAAAGTAGCATCTCATTCTTACGGCATTCCTAGAACAGAACAGAAGTTTTTAAGTGTGTATGAATATACATGAGAGAGATATATAAGAGTATTGCTTTATACTAACTGAGTTACAGTACTGTTAATAAATGAGCTGCACAAAAAGGTGCTTAGGTCATGTGTGTTAAATCTGTACAAAAATCTCCATAATTTTCAGGTACAAACCTTTCAGTGTATAGTGTGTTTAATATCAAAATGAACAAGTGGTTAGATTTATAAGCATATTTATGCAAAGTGCCTTGCAGTGAAAAACACTGCAAAGTACACCATTCAGCTATAGTTCGAGGGCTGTTAATTTGTCAAATGTTAAAAGCATAGCTGCAGTTTAGTTTTACTGTTCATGATTTGTACATTCTGCTAAAGTATCTGCTACAGAAAACCTTTTCCTTTGCCCATTTCACCATGGCATATCAATATAATAATAACAGGAAAGCTCAAGGCTTGTTCAAATAACACAGAGTGAATTATAAACGTCTCAGTCTAACTCTATGACAAGGTGATTAGGAATAAGTTCTATTTATTATACTTTTGACTTCAAACTAGTTCACATGAGCTGCCTAGGAACATGTCATGACAAATTTTAAATTTGTCATGAAAACACTTCTTAATTTCACACAAGAACAGCATTCTGATTTTCTCCATGAAATGCTGATAAATTGCATGGCCCTGATATAAGGTGAATTTCACTGCCAAACAGTGTTTAAAGAAAGTGCAGTGCACAGTTCCCACCTCTTTAAAGTCTTTCACAGTCTTAAAGTAGAGTCTCTGTTTATCCAGCAGTTCCAGATACTCATCATTAAGCTGGTCTCTCCTCATTTTATTTTCCTGTTTCTTCTTCTCCATCTACACAAGGGTAAAAAATGCATTACTACAGACTTAAAAAAAAACAAGTCAAAGTTAACCAGCTTTTAATACCTACAACATATGTGCAGAAGTATAAAGTTTCTCTCATTAACCTTTATTCGACTCTGCTTAATTCCTTCCACTATCTGCTCCATCTGCCTAAGGAACTGCTCTTTAGCTCCTGATGATGCCATGGCTCTGAAAAACACATGCACAAATACACTGATCACACAAATACAGGGGGACACATTCAGCTTCTACTTCTCAATAACAGCAGCAGATAAAATGATCAATTGATATTTTTAGTATATGTTAATACATATATAACAAAGATGCACATATTTTAGGTGACGTTTCAATTATATAGCTGAAACTGTTATCCTGCTCGATAATGTTTATCAATATTTATCTGATTCCTTTGACACTCACTGTTGGAAGTTGTCATGGATGGAATTGAGTAAATTCACCTGCGAAAGAAACAGTGTTAAACAGAGCTAAGCCTAAAGGAATCCCACTAAATACTTCCCAGGGAACACACAAAATATGCAATCTAGGAACATATGTGAATGATTAAAACAAGACAGAAATGTGATTCAATTTGATGGAGATTAAACATGGTTTGAATTTGCTTATCAGACTGATCTTCAAATTGTTCAATATACACATCATTTGTATATATTAAATAGATTATTCACCAATTATTCATATTTATACAGGCATATTGTTTCCACAAGAACAACACTGACCATTACAAAACAATCATAGATGCTAGGTTTCCTGGGCCTTGCAAAAAAAAAAAAAAAAAAAAAAAAAAAAAAACCTTAAACCAGTCTCTTGTACCTCCTTCTCCAGATAGACCTTTTTATCATCCAGAGTATTATAGAGAGTGAAGAACTGTTTGGTTTCTTTGTGTGTTGCTGCAACTGTAGGGAGACAAAAAAATCTTTAATATCCAATTGAAGTTCACCAACGAGGGTCAAGAACACCATGTGATTCTCATGCTATTGAGCTTAGAATGTAAAGCAAGCTCATGCATAAATCATGAGGCAAGGTTGGCAGCCAACACACACACACACACACACACACACACACCTTGGCTGTAGAGTTCAATGAAGCGTTTCTGGTACTGTGTAAGCTCAGCTCTGCTGGGAACCTCATCAATCTTCCTCTGCAGAATGGCGATCTCTCGATTCCTCCGGGCCTACAGGGGATAACATTAAATGAGCAGGAACTCTCCTTCAGCCTGAAGAGTAAATGCTGATTCTCCACGTCTTACCATCAGAAGGCGGATCTTCTGCAGCTTCTCCCGGTCGGTGCTGTACTGCTGATCTATCAACCGACTTCTTTCCTGAAATCCACAAGAGACCAGAGTGGAGCAAAAGAGGAATGTGAAGTGCATGACAAACATTTTAAGAACATGTGAACATACTGTATATATGGATTATTGGAGAGGAAATACTTATACAGCCTAAGAATCATTGTGTTATTTCAATCATTTCATGCTGTAATCATTGTCTTCTTTGTCGGTCTATCGATCAATAATACTGTATATACATACACATTTTTTTTTCTTTCTTCTAGACAGCATTATGAAGTAAGAGTTAGCTTTTTTTGTACAGTTCCAAATGTATCCAGAACAATGTGAGTGTGTACTCTAAGAAAGCTTGCTTTAATTACCTTCTGATCATCAGCCTCATCTCCAAACTCTACCTTTAGGTCCTCAATACTTTGCTGTAGCCGTGTCATCTCCTCCTACATACACAGAGGAGTACAATTATTGTACCGCCACGCAAAACCTTTCTGTTGGTCATTCAGAAATAATCAGAACATATGGCATACAAGTCAGCTGACGTTACGTACACGACAGTGTGTGCGGAACCCGTGCTCTTGCTGTTTGAGGTTCTCATTCATGGCCACAAGAGCACGCAGCTTCTCAAGCAAACTGCAATGGAAAACTGCTTTAGTTCACTGTACACCAGAATGTATAGGTAAAGAACAATCATTCCACCTTGTTTAAAACTGATGAGGCAATGATGCTTCATTAAAATGAGACTTCAAAAAAGGAATTCTACCCAGAGTCAGCTTGAGCCTCCACATCTGCCAACGAACTGAGCTCTTTCTCCAACCGCTCACCCATTTCACTCGCCTACATACACAAAACACCAGTAAGTACCATCATAAACAATCCGAGTTCCCCTTTTAAATACTTAGCATAAGCAATAGACATCTCACCTTCTGCCTCCCTCTTAAATATAATAATGTACAGTATATATTCAGAGTAATAAACACCTTGGATAGTAATGTGTTAAATGTATTTTATGCAATTATGTTACCTCAGTGAGTTTGCTCTTGGCCTCTTCGCATGCTGCGCTCATTTCCTGTTGCTTTGCTTGCATCTGAAATAAAGGCAAGAAACGAACCGAAGTCTAAAGCTTTGACAGAACTCCATGCTGTTTATCAATATCTTTCAGTAACAGCAAGTGTGTGCGTGTGTGTGTGTGTGTGTGTGTGTGTGTGTGTGTGAGAAAGTCTTACCTCCTCCAGTTCTTTAGTCTTCTGCTGGATCTGTTTGTTAAGGGATGTAACCATGCGCCGATGCTGCTGCACAGGGCCATACCGTTCTGTACGATCCTCAGCAGAGCGCTCTGCCTGCAGAATCACATACTTTTTAACCATGTTAAACACCATTACAAAACAACATTATCCACATAAAATCCAGGTAGGTCTAAATTCACTAAAATAGATTACCGCTGTAGAAGCCTGGGTAATGGGTTAAGTGTGTGTTATGAGTCATAATGATAAGATTTCAGTCATATGGCATTTCTACAAAGCATAACCAGTGATCATTAGGAGTGCTCTAAACAATATGATATACCTATGAATGCAGAATTCAGAATTCATATTAAAAGTGTGGTTTATAGTGCCTCCAAGTGGCGCAGTGGTAAAGTGCTCGCTCTATCATACAGAGGTTATTAGTTTGGCCTAGAGAAAGCTGATTGGCTGAGCTATCTCAGAGGGGCGGGACGAGATGTACTTTGCGCTCTCACATTAAATCATGGCACTACAGCCAGTCACGGGTGACTGTAAGCTCACACAAGCACTGTCCTCGGAGTGTGTTACCCCCATCAGATACAAAATAGTGTGGCTTAAAAACAAACAAACAAACAAAAAAAAAAACTCATGACTTCACACTACTTGGTAGTGATATTAACCGCCACTTTAATATAATAATCCAAATTTTTTTTAAACAAAGTTATTTGCACATTAGCAGTGAGTATAATGAACAGACTACTCACCTTTTCAGCATATTCAAAAGCAATCTGCTTTATTTCCTCAGACTGCAGCCCTACAATCTGCCCCACTGTGTTAGCTGTCAACCTTCCCTACAACAGACAGATTTTGATACAAAATCAAAGCAAGCTCAGGTTATCTATTATGTACTATAAAAGTAGTACATTGGGCGCTTTCACATGAAGGAAAAAGGATCTATGAAGCTTTCAGTACCTCCTCTGTTGCCATGGCAGCCATACCAGTCATGAGAGCTTTGATTCTGACCTGGGAGAGAGAGAAAAAAAAAATTAACGTTAAAAATATTGAAGTGTATGAGCACTGGAGTTCAATAATAAGCATCATAAAACGGTACAGATAGAAATCTTAAATGTGTTCATGGCACTCTCAAAGTGATAATGTTTGCCAGTATCAAATGGCAGAATGTAAGTAAAGCATTCCCTTTTGTGTGTAATTCTAGTATCACACAAGAGGGAATGCTTTACTCATCACATAAATCCAGTAATACAGCATGGCCACAAGTGTGATATTGCTTTTATATTATAGTTCTTTAAACAACATTTATTATCAACAGATTATGATTTGTTAGTTTATTTTGCTCTACCAACACATATTCTATGACTGGCGGAACTAAGTAACTAAATGTGACAGTCAGAGCTGGCAACCATTAGTTAGCGACTGAATTAACAGGGGTGAAAGTAGTTTTAAATTCTTATCGGTGCTACGTAGGCAAAATATTGTTAGTGGACAGTCCTTTAAATCTAATAGGTTTAATCTTTGTATTTCGACTTATTCCGCTTTAGTATATCAGCTCCATTAACGTTCGGGTTGCAGGCTTGAACGCCAAATAGCGTTAAATAGAAAGCTAGTGCTCTAGGGTGTCAATCCATTGTCACACACCCAAAGTAGGGACCTTGATCAGGGCATGGAGAGCGATTTGGAATTCATCCTTGTGTTAGGAGCTACTTAGCTTTGTAGCCATAGATAAAAGAACATGGGTGGTTCAGATATGATTCCGAACAACTTGGAAGCAATTATTAAGCTATTACTAAGTCCAAGTGTTTAAGATAACAACGTGATCAGATTTTGTAGCTGAAAGTGCTTCTGTGACTGGTTTCAAATGTAGTTTTCAGCAGGTAGTTGCTTCTTCTCCTCACTATGGCAGACCATACAGACCTGCTTTCACCAACTCTGGCAACAGACAGTTGAGCAATACAGATAGTTAAACTTCGTCTCTAGACGAAGGCCTCTAGTCCAATCGGATTGCTTGGTCAGAACTAACTGTAGTATAATTTCATTTAACTCGCTCACATATACAGTAAATAGCATCTATTTTCACTATAGAATTCTATTACTAAGCTTCTTGCATGTGTGAATTGCTGTAATAAGTTATTTGAAGAAAAAAAAATCAGTTCTTAAGAATTTGGTCAATTATCAAAATTTATGGATGTGTGAATAATTATAGATGAGTGCTCTCGAGAGATTAAGAAAAATTAATTCTTTTAATCTCATATATCAATGTTATTTATCACATCAATGTGCGAGCGTGTAACTGACCTCCTCTGCTGCTTGTAGATCCTCCTCCTCTGAAACTTCAGTCTTGCCCGGGGGAAGACTCGGATCTCCCTGCACCAACAGGAGCTTCTTGTCTTCAGCCTACAAAACAAAGTGTCATAATGAACACTGCTTTTTAGTATAGCTGCTTAATAAACTATGATTTACAAAGTTGTGCAACAAATTGAGAGATATAATACTCACTTTGTCCTGTTGAGAGTTCTTGCTAAATCCATAACGCCTGTCAAGAAAGGGAAGGGAGCACTTTAATTTAGAACTGTATAATTTAACATGGAAGCTGTTAATAGCAAAGTTAAAAGATGTTGTAGTTTAGACACTGTACATAGAAAAGCACATAATATTTCATGCTGCTTTGTCCAGAACATTTCTCTTAAAAAGGCATGCTAAAAAGAGAAAAAAACAAAAAGAGTTATGGCAATCTAAGGACTGAAAATCTTCTAACTAAACACACACATACTTACTGCATGTAGAGGGAAATGGTTAGGCGTGAACTGATGGAACGAGGAAAAAAGATGAAAGAAGAGGGTGAGTTGAAAGTGATTTGAGATGAAGCAGTCAGATCTTTGGAAGGATTTTAAACACCATAGATGCAAAAGACCAGAACAAAGACTTAAAGAATTGTATTACAGTGCGTATTGTAAAATGTGTGTGTTTTTTGTTTTACATAATATTTTAACTGGTTAGTAAGAAACAGTAAAAAGCTTATGCACTACAGGGTAAAAGACAAAGATTGCAAAAAGTATAAAATTACAAAAAGAAGAGTGAATGTATGAAGGGTAGGAAAATTAACTGAATTATGAGGAAAAGATAAACCACAAGTGAGTAAGTGAAAAAGGAGAATGACATGGCACGCTCCACAGGGGGCCCAAAAGTCTGAAGCTATAGATTTTTCTCCTTACGTACATGTAATTGGATATTTTTCCTTTTACTGCAGACCAAAGATGCTTAAATACTAACAATAGAAGATCAAACAGAATCAGACCGAACAACACCTTTTGCTTTGAGGTCACCTTAAGTCCATCAGAATCAGGCCAGAACAATTAATGCACTAAAAAAGGAAATCATCTTGCATACATCATCATCTCCACTACAAATGTTAAACATTCGTAGATTCAGTATATACATGTGCAGAGAGCCAGGCCACCCTGTATACATGTCTGTATGAGCATACGTATCATACTTTAGCAGTGTGTGCATGTCTGTTACAGTACCTGCCATACTCAAGCAGTGTGGAGTGGACCCTGGACTCTTCGTCCAGCAGCTCTCCTGCATCAGCCTGTCTCTTATATCGCCTCTGAGGAGCATACACACCCTACACACGCACACACACACGCACGCGCGCACGCACGCGCACACACGCGCACACACGCGCACACACACGCACACACACACGATTATGCCTCTTCCACTAGATATTTGAAATTCCTAAATTAGCCCAGCCAAAAAAAATCTGTGTTATAGGTAATTGTAACGCACAGTAAAATGTGACATACAGCAACTACACTGATATAGGAAATGTGTCATCCAAAAAAAAATCCCAGTGTCAAAAGGTACAATTAAAGATTCCATGTGAATGAATGAGTTTAGAGAACAACCGTATTGAGATACTCACAGATACATCCACTACTGTTCTTACTGCTTTTTGTTTTCTCTGCTCAAACTCTTCATCCTGCAAGAACATTTATTCGTGATGCAAAATATGTTCAAAGCAGAGCTCTGATAACAATCATGTGCAAGCTAAATGTTAAGCTCTGGGCAGTCTGATTTTGATGAGGATGTTAAAAAAAAAAAAAAAATGACAAGGCAAGTGGTTAAAGAAAAAAAAAAAAAAAAAAAACAGGCAAGGTGATGCACAGGGCAGAGGCACTGCCACCTGAAACTGATTATTTTCTAATAACAGTTTCTAATATCATCCTCAAGCATCCTTTTATTCCCCTTACTACAGAGATTGCATTTTATTTATTAAAGAATTTTTAACAACTATAAACAGTCCAGCTATTCATGTTAAAGAGAAACCAGAAAATGAAACCCATGACAACTTTTGGACTTACTGCCCTGACTGAGTGTTACAAAGCACTGACCCACAAGACTCATGCACATAATTAATCGAGAAACATCCCCCTTTAAGAATCTCTCACATAAATAATTATTATTGATGTGATATTTAATTATTACATTTTATTAAAATCCATAAAACATCTACTAAATAAATCCCTGCAAATTTAGTGTTACTACAAAAAAAAAAAAAAAAGACAACAGAATGAGCATATTAACACAAACATGTGATTTTAACTACCACTGGAACTACTATGAGGGTATCATGTTGTAGAAAATTGATAAACAAATACTAATCAGATTCCAAAACTCAACAGAGCTGTGGATTTTAGTGCACTCTCACCTCAGGAAAGGTGTGTGTTTTCTGGAACTGAGAAATTGAGTAGGCACGTATGAAGTCTCCCATTTCCTCCCGAGTCTCTATGGCTCTCTTCACCAGCCACTGCAGCACAGAGGTAGAACCACTCAGTCTTCAGTATGATCAACAGTACTGTGTTTATTATATATACATTCATATCCAACTGTCATAAAAATCTAATTAACAAGAATTATTACTAATATAGAACTGGCAACATTGTTGCTTATGGGATGTCGTAATAGTCACCGTAAAAGCCTTCCAAGTTCACCTGTATAACAGGAAAGATGTGGATAAAGTCAAGGCCTTGGATTTGATGTGGCTCTAGCCTGTGAGGACACTTCATCTTGGGTAGTACAGAAACTATCTTCTCTGTCAGAGCTCTGAAAAAAATAAGAATATGAAGTATCTTATACTGTCCAATTAGGCCTCTGTGACTAGCACAGAAGAATGCTCAGACAATAATATCCACTCTTGAGCAGATATTTCTGACCCAAAACTGCAGGTACATTAAGAGAAGTTTTTGATACAAAAAATGTAAATAATTACTACTACTACCACTAATAATTAGTAATAATAATAATAATAATTTATTATTATTCAGTATACTGTATATTTGTCTATATTATAATATTTAAGTAGTTAAAGGTTTCCAAAGAAATATTTAGTTCTAATGTTTCCATTACAGAATGACTAATAGGTCCTGCAGATAAATGGAGGTGGGTTGATCACAATCTGAGGGTGAAACCTTTTGAGATTATGACTGATGACTTTTCAAATGCACTCCACACTGTGAAAAGTGATGAAATATGGTCACACACTACCTTCTTGTCTGGACCTGAAATGTCATTCCTCATATTTTGAACATTATCAGTGTCTTGCTCTGTAAAATCCAACTTACATCTTCTGTCCTATGGTGGAATTTTCTTGAAAGAGTAGATCTACATCTATGTCAAAGTTACATGTTGTGATGCACCAAGTCATGCCTCCAACTACCTGTGCGAACATGTAAGAGAAATAAATTGTGTCTCAGAAGAAATGCCGGATGGTATATTTTAGGTCTGGAAAGCTTGAGTAAATATAAACATGTGACTGAACCTTATCAAACGGTGAGAGGCCCTTGATGCGTGCTCTGAAATACCCAGCAGCCAGCAACAACTCAAGGATTTCTGCCAGCTTGATGCTCTGTTCCTCATCTTCACGTGTCTCAACCTGTTCCATACCCACAACAAATTACAAATAAATTAATAATCTAATTTCATCCTCTGTCTTTTCATACTTTGTCCATTTCAATGGTATACCAGCATTTGATTTACAAATGAACAAACAAACAAACAAAAACAACTTCTGTTTCTGGTTCATCTTGTGGTCTACTTAATTTGAGCTTTGTTAACAAACATACAAAGTTATCAGTCACCAAATGGCTTGCCGTGGGGTTATGTGGTCTCACAACAAGGTCAGCAGTGTTAAGCAGCTGCATGAAATATAAACTAATACAGGTGCTCTGGTAAAAGCAATAATGCTATAGACGGAAGTGATAACAGTACTGTGATAGGAACAATAGTAATTGTATAATATGGCATGCGGCAAAATATACAGTACTGAAACTAGCGCATCATGGACGCGCAAAGCTTCAGACACACATGTTCCCAGTAGTGAAAAGGAAGTTGTGTTGTGCATTTGTTGTTGGAAATGGGTCTCTCGACAGAGGAAAAAGTTTTCAGAGTTGCGTATTATTTTCGCTCATATGCAAGTGGTTCTGAATGAAGACCAGGTTTAAAAAAGGTGCTAGGACTATTGCTTCCCATATCTGTCCCATTCCCCCAATCACCACCTGATGCCTACTTGTGAGGAATGTTAAAGGAGAGTGTGTTAAACTGTGAATATCCACCAAAACATGTTCCCGCCTTAAGCAAGCAAATCGTCTCCTTTTGCAGGAGTCTGCAGCATCCTTTGGTGCACACACTTCAAACACTAACACACTCCAGGAAATGCATACCATGGTAGATCAACACGCTAATAGCGTGTATGTTGGTTTCTATCAGGAGAAATAAATTCACAGATGACAACAAAGTAATATTGTTTCGTCTTTCCGTTTCATTACTGTATATTTGACTGAGGACATTTACAGCTACACTATATAGACAAAAGTATTTGGCCAACCCTGCAACTGCATTTTATCCAAATACTGTACACAGACTCCAACATGTAGTTGGTCCCCCTTTTGCAGTTATAACAGCTTTCAATTATCTTGCAAGGCTGTCCAGAAGATTTGTGTTTCTGTGAGAATTCGTTCTCATTCATTCTGTAGAGCATTTATGAGGTCAGGCACTGATGTTGGATAAGAAAGCCTGGCTTGCAATCTCCATTCCAGTTCATCCTAAAGGTGCTCGATGGGGTTGAGGTCTTGGCTCTGTGTGGGCCAGTCAAGTTCTTCCACACCGAACTCATCAAACCATGTCTTTATAGTTTTTGCTTTGTACACTGGGGCACATCATGTTGCAATAGAAAAGTGCCGCAAAGTTGGAAGCATTGCAGTGTCCAAGATGCTTTGGTATGCTGAGGCATTAAGATTGCACTTCACTGGGGATAAGGGGCCAGGGGATTGAAACACCTGAATTCAATAATAAATATTTTTAGCCAAATACTTTTTTCCAGACACCATTCGGGTCCTCTTTAAGGACTGAGTGAAAGCTGGACGTGAAGTCAATCTGAATAAACTGCTTGAGGCAGAAGTCACATGATGTTATTTTCATAAAACATACGTTGTTATTTGGCACGGGTTGCAACGTTCAATAAAAACTCCTAAAATAATTTTCAACAGCTGTAGATCTAGGCACTTGTAGGTGACTGTTACCATTTTGATTACTTCAGCTAACTAGTTCACTACTGAGCTGCACCGTTAACCAGTAGCAGTGACTAGTTATGCTACATCGCTAGCAACATTAAATGTGACAGCACAGAACACACGCATAGACTAAATAAACTAAACCCTTATTAGATCTGTTCGGTATTTGTTTCTGAAACACATTACACCCATACCTGGATGATGTTTCCCTCTTGGTCGTACTGAGCACCAATTTTAGAGCCTGTTCTGACTCTCTGAAAGACAGAGGAAGCCGCCATATTGGATCCGAGTTATCACGTGACACGCTCTGGTGCGGCGGAGAGGTTTGCTCCAGTCATTACTGTTTAACCAAGTCTTAGCTCACATATCTGTTTACTCAATATCATTCGTTTCCGTAGGTGCAAACATTATTTTTGTTATTTAACTACAGGAAATAAACAAGAATAACAACAAAACAAAAGCGTACAGAAGCGCAAGAACCTTAAATCATGATCAACGTATATGCTTGTTTTATATAGACTGTATACTCATTCACTCACTCACTCATCGCCTATATAGCTTTATCCTGTGTACAGGGTCTCGGAGCACTGGATCCTATCCCAGGAGACTTAGGAGGTGGACAGGGTGCCAATCCATCGCAGGGCACACATACACACAACCACAAACTCATTCACACCCTACAGGAAATTTGTGAATGCCAATTAGCCTAATCTGCATGTCTGTGGAATGTGGAAGGAAACTGGTGTACCCAGCAGAAACCCATCAAACCATGGGGAAAATATGAAAACTCCATGCACACAGACCCAAGAAGGGAATCAAACACGGACCCTGAAAAAAATATATACAATTATATATATTTATATATGTATATATAGAAAAATAAAATACAATTACAATATTGAAAGAATATTGAAGGGTTTAAAAACATGAATTATATAATTAACTATCCACAGTTAACAAAAAAATTTAAGAGATACAGTATAAACAAACTTAACAAAATTTTTTTAATAAATACCAACAATAGATAGAATAAACCCACTAACAAAAATAAATAACTAAAAAAAGGAAAATAAAAAAGAGGGAAAAAACTAACTAATAAACTGACTAAAATCGCAGTGTTTCATTTATTCAATTGGGAAAATAACAGAAAAGATTTGTATAAAATTCATATTTATGAATGTAAAATTCCATCGTTGAAATATAAAAGTTGGCAATGTATATAAAATATCTGTTTCTATGGCAGAAAAAAGATAATTATATCCTATCTTAAAATATAATTTTCAAGTTGCCGCCAAAAAAATTATAATAATAAATAAAATAATAATATATTATTTCTGTTTGTTACAGAATGTATACTGTTTTTTAAATTCATTTTTAATTTATATATGTTTGCATTTAAGGTGGTAACACTGTTTCTCTATAATCCTACAGGTGCTGACAGGCAGCATGGCATCCAGTGTGGCAAGAGCGAATTGTAGTATTATAAGTTAGTTTAGAATTGTAATAAAATCTAAAGAGAAAAATGTGTACAGAATTTTGATGTTTATAAAAACGTGATACTAACAGAATCACAATACAGATCTAATTGGCATCTGCAGTAGGTATCCCAATAATATTATATCAGCTGGTCCCTGGTGATTCCCTTCCCTACTAAATACAGTGTGATATTTGAAAGTGAACTTCTTTAACCCTGTTAGGAATAGGATATTAAAATATACAAGTTTCAGGAAAAAAAGATTGCATGTTGTATATTATATAAATATAATATTTATAATATTATCATAATATTATCACACATATCAATAAATAACAAATCATATCAAACCATATAAAAAAAATAAAAAAATATTTTGGTTGACTCTTATTTTATTTATTTTTTTGAGGCGAGCCAAAAAAAAAAAAAAAAACGTTAGAAACTACGACTTTGATTGCACGTTATTTCAACCAATGGCAAAGCGGCGGGGACGGAAGTGACCTAGTGAAACTAAAATACGCAGCCTTGGCACTGTGGAAGATTGTAAATAAAACTGAGCGTTAGCAAACTGTTGTATCTGACGTTTTTTTGGCTTCCGGATTGTCTTCCTTAATAAGAGCGAAGTTAAAAATGGTGGGTAATTTAGATTTTCATGTCGTGTCGTTAGTTAGTGTAGACTAAGCAGTATAGTAACTACGGAAAATATGAGGTCATGTGTGACTGCGTCAAAGTCCGTGTGTGTGTGTGTGTTAGCTTTCGCTTAATATAAAATGCACATTAAGCATACCGCGAGGTGGATAGTGTAGAGAGCAGTTCGGCGATGCGCCTCATGGTGATGGTGATGATGTGGCCGGCTCGTGGTTGTACTATTCAAACACAGGATTGAAACTAAATAACAACTGATTTAATGATCCATATGTCTGGGATGATTAAGAGATCAGTAGTCCTGTTCATGTGAAACAGAGTTTTGATTTTCATCTGAAGTCTTAAAAAAATGCAATTTGGGATAAAGATTTAACCTAATGCTTGGAACAGTTTATAACTAACAAAATGAGCCCGTAATCAATGGTCAAGAGTTCATGACCAAAACTATTTAACAAGCAGTGTAAACAGCAATGCTTCTTATTCTTTCATATTTGAGATGATGATAGACTTGCGTTGACTTTGATCAGTCCAGGTCTCCTCTGTTACCCATCTCAACTGAGGGAGTGAAGATTGAGATGGTGAAATCATCTGACCTAATGATTTAATAAAATGATGATATAAAACCTGGATTGATTTATAGCCTATTCCTATACTGATTTTATTGTGTGTTTTGCAGGTGTGGTGTGAAAACAGCTGACAGTGGTACTACAAGAGTGGTGAATTATCTGGCGTTTGCTCTGTTATTGCTGCTATGGCAGAGGTTACCTGCGGGGGTCCCTACATAAGCATGATAACCAACCGTACAACTAACCTGCTGATCCGGGGTGCCATGCTGTTCGGTGTGGGTGTGTTTCTAGCCCTGGTGCTAAACTTGCTGCAGGTCCAGCGTAATGTCACGCTTTTCCCTCCTGATGTCATCAGTAGCATCTTTTCTTCAGCGTGGTGGGTACCACCTTGCTGTGGAACAGCATCAGGTAACACACACTCTCATAAAGTGATAGTTTGCGACTTTCTTTGTTTGTAGAAATGACTGAACAATATCTGCTGATATATAAATTTTTAGCCAATTGTGTGTCTACATACAGTCATTTTGTGTCATTAGGTGAACCTTTTTAAAAGTACCACATTTGAATAGAATAAAACATTGAAAGAAACCTATACATAATTAAAATATACAGTAACTTATATTTTTGTGATTGAGCTTTGTGGGTTTATAAATCTCTTCTTTTCCCCTCCCTCCCTTCCTCTTTTTGTCTTTCTGTTCCTTTCTTTTTATCTGTTTTTGTCTCTCTTTTTCTCCATCGGTTTCTTTCTAATTTTCTTTCTCTCTCAGCTCTGATAGGGTTGCTGTACCCATGTATAGACAGGCGGTTGGGGGAGCCCCATAAGCTGAAGCGTGAGTGGTCGAGTGTGATGCGCTGTGTGGCTGTCTTTGTTGGCATTAATCATGCCAGTGCTGTATCCTTCTCTCACCACAATGGATACAACGCCCTCACTATGCTTGTTTTTTACATGCCGAACTCTCAAGATCCAAATAATTAAAAAGTTCCTTGAATAACGAAGGACCTTATATAGCTTTGAAGCTAATGAACAGCTTTAAAGTTACAGTGCATTCACATTTGAATGATATTGTGCATATGCTACATGTGTTCTTTTGAGAATGCCACTCCACTGTTTAGTGTGTGTCATAGGGAACTTGGTAAATAAATACAAACTGGGGAACAAATGGCATAATTACACTCTGAGTTAAAGTGTAGCATTTGGGGGATTTTTGTATTTGTGATGACTGCCAGACGTACACATGGCACAGTGGTGCCCTACGGTTTTAGGAAATTTTAGGTTAGCCTAACATTCCCCATCATACATTGTGTATCAATTAAAGATCGTAAACAGCAATGTAGTTGTAGCATAATTCTTGCACAATAATTATTACTTACATTTTTCATGAAATGTTTTCCTCTGGGGAAATAAGCACAGCAGGTTGAATAGAAATGTTGTGTTTTTAAAGCATCAAGATGGATAATGACTTATACAAGTTGACACAGAATAACGGGAATTTTTGAAATGCGTATTGGTAGCCATTAGCAGGTGGTAGCACTGCGGGTTAGTGACAT
>JAQMYJ010000036.1:21119823-21133635 GCA_030014305.1 Clarias laeviceps | reverse complement strand
AATGTCCTTGATGGTACAAACAGAATTGGTACAAATTTGTTTCTCTATATTAAGGTACAGTTCTGTGCCCTTGAAAGACACTGCCCCAGTGACAATGGTTTGTACCTTCACTAGTACAAAACGGTACTTTTACTTCCGAGAGTGTATAGTAGGTAAAATTTTTAGAGCCCAGAATGTGTTTTTTTTTTTTTTTTTTTTTTGTGGGGTAGATATTTAACATCAGCTTTTGTGAGATGTTTTTTACTGGTCTTTGTTTTTAACATGTAGACTATGTATTTTGAGAATCAACCAGTAGGCCTATTCACTCAAACTTTCACATTTATCATTATGAGCATACATTTACACTACAATGTGTATAGAAAATTTATTTCATTATATTTACTATACATGCTAGTTTCTCTTTTTAAAATGGTAAATATATTTTATCACTTGACTGATGATGTCCAAAGCTTCAGGTACTTTGATAGCTTTGAATGTTTTAACACTAATATATATTTGCATGCCACCAAATAAAGGTGGATATCTTTGATTCTCTGCCCAATCATGCCCCAATTATATCACAAGCATTAACCAGTTACAACATACCACATAAAAAATGTGTAGACTATTTGAACATTTTATTGCAGTCATGTACTGTAAGTCATGCCAACTTTTCAGGGAGGCATGACAGTGCTTCATTGAATGACTCCTTTTACCATCTTTGCCACTGTGTCTCCTAAGGTTCAAAGCCATTGTCTTCATTTGTCCATCAGTACTTGTATCTTTCATATGTCATGCTGATTTGCTATACTAACAGCAAAAACTGTTTTAATTCAAACTCATAAATGACTTGTAGTGTTTGGGTTATTGATGTTAGTGGTATAAAATAATAGTTTGTGTTTATTGTACTTTTAATTATTTCCTTTTTTTCCTCCTCTTAGATTTTTTTTCTCAGATAATGCTTGAGAGAAATAGGAAATATTATCCTGGGCGGAATCTTTTGTAATGGTCACTCCAAATAAACTTTGTATATCTTAATGGCTATTTTATGGTTGCCACTTTTCATGCGCACACTAATTATGATAAATTTTTACTGCCATTCTTGTTCATATTGAATATTTATGGAGGTATACCAAAAAAAAGTGCCAAGATTCCTCAAAGTAAAATAAAATTTTTAATTACATGACCTGAATAAAAACCTATCACAATAAAAAAAAAGTTTGAAATGTTCTGCATTGCAATTTGTTCTAAATGGAAAATTTACAGCATTGTAAATGCTGTAGGGATTTTCCCCCTCCCCTTTAGATCACAATTGTTCATTGCAATTAAACATGGTATTTTGCTTTGAGGTATTTTGGCACTGATATAATCCATACACATATTTATTTCAAAGTGACAGCAAGAATTGTGGTACAATTTAAATTAAATAAGTGGTTTGTTATTTAACTGAGACAAACAGTCCAAGTACTGAGGATCCACCTGACTACAGGAGTTGTCACTGGCACGCCTGTATCCTCAGTTCGGGGTGTTCTCCAGGGCAGGTAAAAGTATAACCATAGCAGTAGCAAGACGCATTGCACAATCAATGCACACCGAACACAAATGTCACACACTTTTATTTATCGTTCCGGTCATCCTGTATTTTTTTTTACAATGACTGCCACAAAGCACTGAATAGCAATGAATGCAAGATGAGTAGTGTGTGAGCGTGCGTACATGTGTGTGTGTGTGCGCGCGCTTGAGACTTGATTTTGCTGTGATACATGTCTCAGTCGTAGGGGTCACTAGTGAATCGTGTGCTAAATAAGGATTCGAGTAATTAACTTTTTCTTAGATTGGCTGGAAAGCCTTGGTGCTTCATGAAGCCTCATTTGGCCAAGCAGTCGCTCCGGGTGTGCGCTTTGATTGGCAGGGGTTTCATTTTCCGCGCCAAGTGGCTGAACACAGGGTGGGCTGAAATCTCATTGCGCTTTCTTTGACACTCCCTATTACACAAGAAAGCGTGTGGTCAGAATGAACCACTTAAGCAGACATTGCAGCATTCATGGTGAATTGGAAACAGAAGCATGTGACCTGATTTACAGTGATGGATACAGCTGTAGGCAGACAGTCTCTGTTCCACAGAAGTCACATGGTCCAGCAGAGCGCTTACGTTCTTCACTGTTTTTAATACACCGGCTACACTGGAGATAAAACAGGGGAGACTGTTTGCCCGGTTCTTTGTGATGTGTTTCCATGGGAATACACAGTTCAATTCCATCCATCCATCTAGGAACCCCTGTAGTCCAACTAGTGACCATGGAGGCCAATGGTGACCACGGTATTTATCCATGACCATTAAAAAAAGTATTGTAAAATCAAAAATTTGAAACCATTTGAAAATTTGAAAATCTAAAATTTGAAACAAAACAACAGCTGTAGCAGATTAAACAATTACAAGAAACCTGTGTTGTTCTGAGACCACAAACAGCACAGCAACTCTAGGTGCTGCTGCTGATGAAATTCTGCAGCCAGATGAGCCAGTATGCACAGCAATAAAAAGATATGCACAGCATATAATTATGCAGATTTTGTGAAATAGGATATTATATTATTTTTTTTAAATAAAAATCTTATGATTAATTGTATGATAATCTGATCTAGTGGTATTTAATAGGGTGTCCATGACCACTTGGATATTCAGTTAATGTTAATAAGGTGTCTCAAATATTGTCAAGTGTTGTGATGTGTGTGGGTGTGTGACAACAACGAATATCCTATATTAATTAGCAAAGCAAGGTTTTAAAACTGTAAGCAAGGCTTGGACAGTTTTAGTAACCAACATACCAGACTAGACTGTCTATTATATTTATTCTTGCCTTATATTTAAAGCTCACATATATTTTAATAGTTTAGTGTGCAATAGTTTCGAGTAAATAGCACAAAAGTGGAAATTAACTTGACCTTAATTTATACAGTGTTATTAACCCACACAAAAGCAGGTAAACATTTGGCTGATTTTACTGACAATTCCTTTAAGGTGTAAGTCAAAATATTGTATGGCTTTGTTTCTGCATGTTATAAGGAAAAAGAACAAAAAAACTATGGACATCTGGTTTCATATTTAAACTCATACTCACTCACTCACTTATCGTCTATACAGCTTTAACCTGTATTCAGGGTCATGGGGGGCCTGGAGCCTATCCAAGGAGGCTTAGGGCACGAGGCGGGTTACACCCTGGACAGAGTGCCAATCCATCAGAGGGCACACACATACACTCACTCACACACTATGGGCAATTTGGGAATGCCAATTAGTCTAATCTGCAGGTCTTTGGACTGTGGGAGGAAACCAGAGTATCCGGAGGTAACCCACCAAGCACAAGGAGAACATGCAAACTCCATATACACAGAGACGGGAATCGAACTCGGACCCTCAAGGTGCAAGGCGGCAGTGCAAACCACTACACCAATTTGCCGCCTAAACTCATACTATGGAGTAAATAATAATTCTAGCAATATTAACATTAAGTTCAGTGTAACTTGTGACGGCCACCAAACATTGTTGTGTTAGTGTTGTTTGTGTACTGCACTGTTCTATATAACCACTAACTCACTGAAAGTATTTTCTCTGTGATGGAATGTTATTAATAGTTAATTCTAGTTAATGCTAGCTACTTTCACTGACTTATACACATGCAATCATGCATGCATGTAATGATTTTGTCATTCGATTTGATTAATTCTTCTACTAAATGACAGTGTATAAATATGTACAGGATAGTACATGCCAAAGGCTGTTTCTGGATTTTGTTTCATGAGCATGTGTCTTTGTTAATGGGTGTTGCTTTATTACATATTATTATATATCAAATAGTATGATATCATTGCCATAAATATTTGCCATTCTTTTATATGTTGTGTTCCATATATTATTTGTTTTGTTAATTTTTATAAACATTGATTTTCTTTTGTATTTAATAATAAGTAGGAACTAAGATATGTTTAATGTCATGTGTATACACTGCTTAAAGAGTTTTAAATAAGATATTATACTGCCTGTTTAGTTTTTTTGTTTGTTTGTTTCTTTAATTATTCCGTGTGTGCAGGCAGCGAGGTAGGTTTATTTATATTTGTTTTGTTGTGCATATTTGGTTTCTACAGTGTGAGCGTGTGATGTGTGTTTATTTTGTATGTCATCATGTATTTGGAACTGTTTAACGGTGGATTGATGATATTAAAGTGCAATATGTGCAGGAAGAAAATTAAGTCCATCAGTAACAGAAGAACCACAGTGTCGTGTATTTTCATGGGGCAGTGATGTTACGTAAAATAACAAAATCATGGGATACACTACTGGATTTCTAAAATACACCAAGCAAGCCATGGCAAATACGACCATGTAAAAAGAACAATTTTGTTTCTATTTAGTTAATAAGCTGGTTGGATTTAAGGTTCCTCTGACTCAGTCATTTAAAAGAAGTTATAGAGTGGTACAACCTGCTTGTGGGAGTCAGGTACTGATTTTGACTGATTGCATGACACCAATTCCAATCACAACCTTTCCAGAAAGTGTTCATTCTGTGAGGTTGTTGTGTTTGTTTTTAAGTGCAATGTTAATTTGAGATATTGAATTTTGGTATCAGTAAAATATTTGTTTAAATGTGTACTTGATCCTGAATTGTCTTGTGTGTTGTGTCTTGCGAATATATCTTTTATGTGTTATCCACTGGTAATGTTCACATTAGATAACTTCAAGTGTACATGTTAAAGATGTACGTGATGTACATGATGAAGACTGTATATTTTAATTACAAGAAATTATACCTAAATTGAAACCTAGATTGTAAACTACAAATATAACTTTACTTTAAAGTATACTTGCATAAACTAAAAAGTGAGTTAGAAATACATTACTACTATGTAAGTTTACTTATAGCATATTACACAGTAAAGTTACAGTACAAAAAAATCTTAAACGTGACCTACTTGTGTACAAATTTTACATCTAAAGTACACTTGAAAGTGTAAGTTTATACGTTTAAAATGGCGTGCTTGGTGGGTTTCTTCTGGGTGCTCCAGTTTCCTCCCACAGTGCAAAAACATGCAGATTAGGTTAATTTGTGTTCCCAAATTGTCCATAGTGTGCGAATGTGTGTGTGAGTGTTGACCTGACGTCCTACCATGATTGTAAAATGGAAATAAATACAATGGTAATCACAATTATCCTCCACGATCCCTAGTTGTACTACACAGGTTCCTAGATGGATGGTATGTTTGTGAACTAAAAAGTGGGCTAACTTAGTGCTATGTAGTATTGAATTAATACATTTTCGTGGATATTACTAGAACATTGATATTAGTATACTGACAACATGTAATATACTTTAAGTTTCCTTAATGAAATACTCTTTAATTATACTTTTTTGGATAAGGGTTCTCCAATGCTAAAAATTGAGATGGCACTGTTATGTGCAGATGAATTACATCCAGAATCACTTGAGGATCTAAAGCCATCAAAATGTTTCTTCAGTGTTTCTCTTGTGAATCATCAGGCAGTTTTGGACAAACATAAAATCTTTTTTCTAAAAGATACAAACCACATATATGTAAGACATAAATATGATTAAATAAATAAATGAATAAAGTAAAATCACTGTTGAGTAGCAGTTTACACAATGACCCCTGCACGTTTTTAGATATATACTGTATATATACGCAAGCGCTGCTTATATAAAAGCGCCAGCAGAGGGCGCTGCTTGCTAAAAATAGACACACACAAACACACTCTCTCTCTCTCTCTCTCTCTCTCTCTCTCTCTCCACACAAACTAAGTCCTGATGTAATTCCTTCTTGCTTTCTTTCTTTCCACATTTCTATTTATTACACTCACGGGGTGACCCCAGGTCAACACCAAGCTCTGTTTCTGATTTACTAAAGAGTCAGTAAGAATGCAATTTACAGCTTTGAAAAAACAGTATGTACCACCAGTGTATCACGGTTCTCATGGGAACACACACACACACACACACTCACACACACACACACACACACACACACACACTGCATTGTGTGAACGAATATGATAAAGTGTTTTTCTTTTGAGATCAGCACTTTTGCAGCTGTATACTAAAGGGTCATAACTCTTCAGACACACAAACACCTTCAGGTAGATTTCCCAGACATCACGTGACTGGCCTCATTTGTTTTTCAGCTCTAAACGAATAAAGTGGCAGAGACAATTCCACATCAAGAGTCAGTATTATTTATTATCTTCATTTCCTCAGCCCAGTGAATATACTATTCAGTAAAGAGTACAAATCACAATACACACTTGATGGGATATGAGTAAAGGGAATGGAAATGTAACCTTGCATGTCCTCTCAGTTCACTGAATTAATTTTCAGGGCAAAAAAGGTGATAGGATGGAAACCAATTCAGCTGGAATGATATTTCTAGATAATTTCAGGTCCTTCTCTCGATTATGATAGGGAAAATATTTAGACATTACAAATGTCTTTGTTTATTTTTATCTTTATGAATTCCAACTATGGTATTTACAGTATGAATCTCTCTCTCTCAGCCAAATTATATTTCAATATTTCATTTAAAATTAATGGTGCTATATACTGTTAATAAACACCTCTCTCTCTCTCTCTCTCTCTCTCTCTCTCTCTCTCTCACACACACACACACACACACACACAGCTGCAGTAATTTATATTGCTATCCCTTGGGAGTGTCATTCGCAGCATGTATGTGCTCTGAAAATCAATTACCCTGCTATTGTGATCCAGAAAGTGCTGTTCTTTGCCAAATAATTAAACCTTTATGCTTTATAAAAAATATAATTTCAATCTGAAAAACAAACAAACGAACAAACACATACCTGCATGTGCGTGTGTGTGCGTATGTGTGTGTGAAATGTTTATTAACAGTATATACTACGATTAAATAAAATTAAAAAAATTAAATATTGTTGGAATATTGACAAAAAGTATAAACAATGGGAAAAAAATAATTAGTAAAATAATTAAAAAATAAAAAGCAGGTGCAAGTCTGTATAAAACTGCTAAAACTGCATATTTAAAACAGAGATGGAATGAAGTTAAATAGGAAAAGTCAAAGGTTAATTTTAGAAGACAAAATTTTGCCATTCTTACTAAAATAAAATTTAAAAAAAGCTTTTCCACCATCCATACAAGTTTTAAGTGTGTGTGTGCATGCATTTTTCTTTTCACACAACATACATGCTGAGAGAAAGATGTGAGGAGTGGAACTGTACTAAACTGTAGGGAGGAGTAGAATGATATGCTTTTTAGGATTAATGAAATTAGACTTTTGTCATTTGCTTTGTTGAACTGATGTTTGGAAGTCTGCCTCGAGTAAAACATGAGGAGTGCTTTTTTTCAATGAAGTATTTTCCATGGCTTGGTGCGTGCATACCTTTTTCACCTCAGGTTTTCTGGTCTCTCTGATCCGAAGATAACTGACTTGTGTATGTTGTGGGGTGTCCTTTTCGGTTTCCCCACCCCCTTACTCTCTTCTGTACATTTATGTGTTTTATGACTCACCATTTTCTGCTTGTGCTCATTCGATCTTACCTTGGGGCATGGTACTCTTTCTCCAATTATGAAGTATACACTCATGCCAACAACCAGTCTATGCCAGAACAGTGCAGCTGTTGGGCTATAGAAGCTCAAATACCAGCTATCATCATTAATCTCTCTCAGTAGGAGGCATTTTTAAAGTGTAGTTTCAGAGGCTGGTTAGATTCTATCAGTCAAATCCTGCAATCTCATCATGCTCTCACACATACATCAGGCCCATGGGGCTCTATTTCTCCGTTCACCCGGAAAAGGGGTGGAGTTGCAGGTGTACTGGTGTCTGTGTAGGGCATGATTAGTGTTGACATATATATACACATATATACTGTATATAATAGCACTGTACAAAAAGTCTTGAGCACTCCTAATTTCTTCAGATTAAAGTAAATTAAATAGATTAAATAAAATACATTTTAACAAATGTTTTACTTTGACAGGTTGCAACATGCCAAAAGATACAATATAAAAATTGGTTGTTTGTGTAACATTCTCAGCAGCAATCTCATTTCCCCTCTTGTCTGTTTAAACCACTTAGCATTCAGCATCACCACTATACGAATCACCACAATATCTGTCAGCTGCACCTGCTTATGACTGCTAGTTGTTTTTTATGCTTGAATGATTCATACATCACTGTGTGGCTTACCGAACAAAAATGTGTGTATATCTGTGTGTCTGTGTGCTTTTTCGTCTGTGTGTTTGTGTATGTGGATGTGTGTGTTGTATTCTAGCAATTCTATCAACTACAAAAGTGTGTTTTTACTCATTTTTTTATTTTAAATGTTCTAAGCATTATTTTCTAAATGCTATCGAACATTCACGCTAATCGTGTTATCCTGTTATTCTGTTATCCTTCCACGAGTTATCCTGTCAGGGTTGCAGTGGGTGCAGAACTCTTCGCGGGAACAGTGGGCCCAATGGTGGAATAGACCCTGTGTGAAACAATAGTCCATCACGGTTTAAACCATCCAGTCCATATTCTGAGGTAAGAAGGGAAATCTACACAGATACTTGAATAAAGTGCACAAACTTTGCATAGGGAATAATCAGAGCTAAGGATCAAACCAAGATCAAACCAAGAACCCTGAAGCTGGTGTACCACTATTTTCCCCAAATGTGTAAAAATTAGCAAAAATGTCTGTAGTGCAAAAACATATGCCCTGCTATTAATTGTGTTAGAAGTCATAGATAGCAATTTTAATGCAAGTTCAGTATGGAAGATCTCTGCCTGCTAACTTCTATATTGTAAGGCTTCTCTTAATTGGGCCACAAGCTAAAACAGTTTATAAACTTCAGCAACCCCAGATGTGCTTCCCTTCTTACCCTGATGCTTGAATAGGGTCGATCTATACTCAACAGACCATATGACCTTTCTCCATTGCTTCAAAGTTCAATCTTTATGCTTCTTAGCAAAGTGGAACCTTTTTTTCTGATTAGTCTCACTAACAAGTGATTTACTTATGGCCACACAGCAGTTTAGTCCTAATCCTGTGAGTTCTCTTTGTTTTATTTCTTTATTTTTTATTTGATCTTCTTTTTCTTCTTCTTCTTCTTATTATTATTTTTGCTTAATGCAAGCATATATTTGCATGCTAATTAATTCTCACAGGCTCACTCCAATCTGTATGGATATTTTCTGGCTTCAAGTCTGGTTTCATTTAGTACCAAAAAAGTGTTGAGCTGGTGCATAAGTCAGTGCTGCTGCTGTGCAGGTGTCTGTGGCTTTAGGTTCAAAGAACATGAGTGGGGTCAAATAACTGGTTTTAAATGGTGATACAGCCACCTGTCCAGAGTCAAAGGTTACATTCAGCCAGGTCACACCAAGAGCTCACCACCCCAACTCAGGACACATATATTTTACAATCTGCTATAATGGGATCTTTAAATAGATTTTAGTTCCAACAGTTAAGTGTGTCTATTCTTGATTAGGGGAATAAGCCTCTTTTAGGCCTTCTGGGTGATCTGTATATGCGATCTCAAACTGAAATGTTTAGACATACTGAGATATATTTAATGCAGCTAAAACTATTTATCAGAATTAACAGTTTTAAATCCTTTTTACATCTTTTTTTGTTACCTTGCACACTGGAACAGCTCTTTGCTCAGTCAACAGTTGTTAACCCATTTTAAAAGTGGAAGAAATCTTTACAAAAAATGTTATAACGTTGTGATTTGTTTAAGATTTGATTTGAGTAGGAGGGTCATTACCATGTGAAATTTTTCTTTTTGGCCAAAGAGAGTGATTAGAATTTTCATTTCTAAGAATATACGTATTATTCGTAAACAAGACCAGGAATGACATAAATACATCATTTATACTTATCAATAAAAGTTTATTACTTGTTGAATTGATTGACTAGATTTATGATTCTGCATCATGTCTATGCTGTAGGTCTCTTGTAGCTGTGTACGTTGATACAGCCACCTGTCCAGAGTCAAAGGTTACATTCAGCCAGGTCTGAATGTAATTATGTTATGCTATCCTTTTGCTATCCTTGTGCTATCCATTATGCTATCCTTTGCCATAGCCTGTGCCGAAGCCTGATGTGCACCTCCCCAGAAATGTAACTACATGGAATAGCAACACACAACCACAACAACTGTGATCAGTCCATCTGGTAGCATTGCATTTCCAGCTTATATGCTTCCATATTTTAAATTGGGTTTAATGTTGTACTGATCATCTCCTCTGACCGTCTCCTATTGTTTCTGCATTGCTGTAATTGTAGTAAATTTGTTGTTCAAGATTTAATAGCTTCAACTCCAACAAGATTCAGTCAGTTTCCATTACCATTGTTTGTTTTACGACAAAAACTAACAAGAGAGTAGTGAGCAGACTCAGCACAGTGGCCTAGAAATCCCACTACCAACTAGTAGTTTGGCGATATGATTGTGGCCCGAAATAGACACACATTAGTGCACAAGTATAAATGTTCACAATGCTATAGGCCACTTGTGTAGCCTACAGCATAGGCTTCATATAGACTTGATGTAAAACATGAATCAAGCTTAAGGGTATAAAAGATATTAGAGGAAATATTTAGAGATAAATTATCCAGTTATGTAAATTAAAATCTTTCACAACATTCAATTTTATGCCATTGATTTTGGATTAGCATGGGATATGTAATTATTCTCCTAAAAACTAAATTGCTGTTTTTGTCTTCTAAATTGCTATAGCATGTTAACAATATTGTAAGTCATTTTATGCCTCGAGCATGAATCCCTCTTTTCACTGTTGTGACAATCTGTACCAGCTGTTCTCTATATAAATGCTGTTTTTTTTGCCCTAATCCACTTTTCTATATTGATTTTTGGGATTGCGTTTTCTGGAATATACTTGAGAACTATTGTTTCACAGATTCTCATTATTTTCACCAGTTCTTTCAAGTGTATGGGACTTTTAAACACTGCATAATTTTGTGTTTTTTGTGAAACCTATGAGCCCATAAGTCAACATAACCCAAAGACTGGAATTAAGACTTATATATTGAGTTGAAACTCAATGATGCTACACACAGCAGCTCCCCGTTCTTAAGATCTGGGAATGTTGAGGAAAAATCATGTCTGTGCTTTTCCTCCTGAGTGCCTCATGCTTAACAGGATGTTCAAGCTGAATGCTTTCGCATACACACACCATTTTCTCCAGCTCTTTGAAGGATAATGGCTGCCATGGCAACTTCCTGTAAGAAAGTATGTACAATTCTATTGGTTGCCAAATTTTCTGCTCACTAAAAGCACATGATGTTAATACTCTACCTTATTTTTTATAATGATGAAGCTCTTATAAACCCAGTGATTTATCAAACTAATTTGAGAAATTATTTTTAAGATTAAAATGTCCCCAAATGATTATGATATATTAAAAAATACATTATTCATATTTAGGGAATTGTGCTTTCACTATAAGGGCCTGCTTGTGTGTGTGTGTGTGTGTGTGTGTGTGTGTGTGTGTGTGTGTGTGTGTGTGTGTGTGTGTGTGTGTGTATGTTTTATCCTACCGCTCTTGTCATGTATGGCTGATCAGAGTGCTTCCCTGCAGTGTCAGTGTATTTGTGTGTCACTGCAAAGTGAGCCCTTGACTTGTTTAGGAAATAAGGGAGCCACTGCTTTGTCCATACTCAGTGGGGCAGAGAGAGACAAGGAAGAGGAATCAGGAATGAGCAATGAGGAAAATCAAATGACAGAAGAAAGAAAAGCAAGCCGTCTAGACAATATTGCTAGCCTGAAGACAGAGGCAGTGATACTCACCCCTGGAAATCTTTCACTTCTCCTCTAGGACTTGTTTCACCCCTCCGTGTGTTTGAACCAGGTATCTGTGCTGCAGCAGGTGGGGGGTGGGGATACTTGCGAGATGTTCTATTTAAAACAGTCTCTAGTCAGATTCTAATAAAACTTTCACCTTTCAACCTTTTGAGGTAACACAGGTCACAGCAAATGTGTAGTTTTTGCCACCCACTTAGGCTTGCACAACACAGAGAAACATCCTCCACTACCTTAGATATACACACTTATACTGTGCATCATGTTTGTATCTGGATTTGTGTTTAAACCCTTTATTTTTTTACTATGACCCTTCTGGAAGAAAAAGAAAAATCCCAGATGAAGAAATACTAGCAGTGTTAACATGATCTGTAAATTTTGACAGTCTCTCAACCTTGAAGTTTGTACTTGCCACTTGAGTCCATAATTGTTATCAATAGGAAATATGAATGAGACTGTGCCATTATTATAATAAAACTGATTAACAAATTTAGTTGGTTCTAATTTACAAAACAAAATCAAACTAGTAGCTTAAATATTAACCCTTGTGAACTAGGCAATGAATGAACAAACCATAGATGAATGAATGAAGACTGTAAATGAACGCTAATGAATTGATGTGGTCTTTATATTGAACTTCATGTGTAACTGCATGATTCTGTCTGCATCTAAGTACTCTTGCAGCATTCTGCAAATCTTTGCCCTGGTCCACATCTCTAGTCTCTACCAGATGCCCTTTTCTTAATTAGCCTACTGGCAATAACCAGTAATGTACAGTACAAATTATTACTTATTGATATTCCTATTTGTATAAATTTAGAATTCACTGTCTGAACATTGTGTTATATTCATACTCTAAACTGTATTAAAATGACTTACACTACCAGTCAAAAGCTTCAGTACACCAGTCAAAAGTGGACACAAGTTTGGATTTATTTTTCTACAATATAGAACAGTAGTAGATTTTTTTTTTCAAAACTATGAAATAAAACATATAGCATTAGGTAGTTAAGTTGCTATATACAGTTCTTGCAATAACCGTATTGTCAAGTTTGCAAAACTCAAACCAAGAGCATGATGAAACTAGCTTTCATGAAGTTCATTTAGAGTAAATTTTTCACAGAGAATCATGTCAGATGTTTTTGTATGTGTACGTGTAAACTAATATTCCATTATTGAAGACATTTTAGGGCATTTCTATTATATATTTTACTATATCTTTTGTACTTAAATTGTTATATTAAAAACACCAGGAAAAATTAAGGACTAAAGGATTTGGGAAAAATCAGTAGATGAGTCACACCTTTACTGAACGTCTTTCTCTCTGCTCTCCATGGTGCTGAATTGGGTTTCCAATAACTAAGGTAGTATTGGACCCTTGAAAATTTGTGGTACTAGACATATCACTAGATTGATACTTTGTGGTACTGGACTTATAATGGACCAATTACTGGTATTGGTTTCATATTGAAACCAATACCTGAACCAATTTACTGAACCAATTTCAGTTACGAAAGGGTGATATCACTAATTTTGACACTTACAGTAAATAATATTTATAATATTTTTGCCTTTTTACTGCATCACATTTTTTGTACAGCTTTACCCAAGGTTCATATAATTTTCTTAAATCTGTTTGTAGGATTTGGCACTTTATGAATACTTTATGAATACTTTTTGCATAATGTCTACATGTCAAACAATGCATTTTTATATGTATTTAGACAAATAGATATTTAAAATAGGTATTTGTGTAAATGTCTATGTTTACTGGTAGCCTTAACATAAAACATATACGAATATCTCATAAGAAAACTCCTTACAATAGTCATGTAAAAATTATTTTCAGTAACTTCAATACTCCAGTAAGCAAAGCATACAAACCTTTAAAGGGGTCCTATTATGCAATTTTAAAGGTTGCTAATATTGCTTAATGAGTCTCTAAAAACAGGTTTACATGTATGCAAGGTCAAAAAACACTTTA
>JAQMYJ010000036.1:21089979-21111081 GCA_030014305.1 Clarias laeviceps | reverse complement strand
ATGCTAAGATGAAAAAAAAAATGCTGATGGCGATTGAAAAAAATATTGAAGTTAATTGAAAATTGTCAATTAAAAAAATTGTCAATGAATGCATTTGATGTCAAAGCAATGAAAATGGCCCATATAGAATGCTGTTACGCAAACTGTAGGAAGAGTTTTGACTCAGTATACAGAGTAAACTCAGTATAGAAAAATGGCTTGTTAGCAATTGTAAAAAACAAAAACAAAAAAACACTGTTAATACAGGTTAATACAGTACTTTTCACCATTTCTCCTTAATTCCTGTAAAGTTACATATTCGTTGTGAGTTATTGCACAGTTTTGTTACTATAGCACTGTAGTCACCAAATAAATTGTCAAAATAACTTATGAATTATTAAAATAAATATTTCTTCAACTCATGTCCTGTTTTCTCCTGCGTGCCATAAATAAGAAAATACTACAAATTATGTATTATAAATAGATATCAAAGAAATTTAGCTATAAAATGTTTGAGCCGTTGGTCTGAGCAATTGGTAGCCCCTTGAAGAAGTAAACATTGCAGAATTTTGCACTATCCACTCCATTTTGTTACGGTTCAGACTAATTTCAGCATGTGTGAGAACACTGGCCAGATTTTCACGCCTGTGTGCCGGGGGAGAGTAGCGGGTGATAGCACACCTTGTGATATTATAGAGTAGTGTGAGATAAGTGTGTAGCTACCAGAGCAGTGTTTCCCAATCTTGTTTCTGAAATAACTACAGCCCCACACTGTTCATTGCTGCAACACACCCACCCTAAAAACAGGAAGGACTTGTTAGCTGATGAGTTAAATCTAGGACAATCTAGGTATGTTAGAGCAAAGCATTAATCTGTGCAATACAAAATTGCTTACGTGATCCCGATCCTCACAAAAAAAATCAGGGAAACTTTTATTATAAAAAGGCAAACAAATGACATTTGTGTTACTGTGAGAGTGAGATTACGGTTGATGTGGGTTTTAGGAGTAGCACTGATCAGCTAATTTGTGCGCCTGTGTGTGAGTGTGTGATGCACAAAGAGAGAGAGAGAGAGAGAGAGAGAGCACTGTCAGTTCATCCTCGTATGCTGCGGTATTTTAGGAGCGTGGCTAACAGGTTTAACACCAACCCCGCGGCAGAGTGTGTGGTCCGGACGCAGTTTAACCATCAGCCGCATCTGTCTGGGAGAGAGGGTGTAAAGCCTTGCCATGCCTAAATCTGTTCGTTATGTGCAAAGGGAGTGGAACGGTCTGCTGAAATCACAATATAAATCAGAACAGCTAGTTATTTATGATCATCTTACGGAAAGCAATGTTCAAGCAATTGTTCTATTTGTTTATTTGTTTGCTGGTTTTCGTTCTTTGTGTGTGTGTGTGTGTGTGTGTGTTGTGTTATTATAAGAATTGGTTAAATTTGTTAGGAAATAGATTTATATTGTGGTTAACTACCTAAGCTTTACAAAGTAATGTATGGCTTATGCAAGGGTAAAGTGGTAAAGTCAAATTAAAGGGATTGTTCTAATATCAAATAAACAATATTCAATTTATAAGCAAAGCTGTACTGGAAATGGAGCTAAAAGTAAACGGAGGAAAATGTACGGTCAATCTAAACATCATTACTCAGCTTCGTTCACTTAAAAACCCTTCAATACCACGATTGCAAACTTATTGCCTTGGTTGATTTCATTCATTCATTTGTTTAGAATTGTCTTGTTTACACGGAATAGTCTGCTCAAAACCCCCGAGCGTCCCGGCGGTGTCGAGCGGCAACAACAGTTTATGTATAAATCTCTACATAAACATGTAAATATACATGATAAGTAAGAGAGTATAAGTCATTATAGCCAACTTACTATCTAGTGCCAGGAGTATGAGTGCTAATGGGATCAGAGAACCACGGTGTGTGTGTGTGTGTGTGTGTGTGTGTGTGTGTGAGTGTGTGAAGCACTGTGTCCGCTTTTTACGAAATTACTTTAAAAATGTGTAGATCATATTGGTATATTTAGCCCATGAGCTCAGTTGACTGCTCAATTGATTTGATCCTGTCCTAGCGCGCGAACACAAAAACACCCAAGACCCCCCCCCACACACACACGCACACAAAGGAGAAATTCTGTCGTTTCAATTTTGACTGTAATTGTAATTAAACAGAAAATATGATGTCCATAAACTGATAATTCGATATTCAGTTGCATATGCAGCATATGCTTTATGCAAAGCATTTGAATAGTAGACATATTTTTACGCTGGAACTGCAGACTGCCAAAAAGTTCAAGAATTCCTGACTTCAAAGTTTCGAACAGTTCTTGCATTTAGAATAGATTGGCATATATCGTTGCCTTTCATAAAAGTTCAGTTAACTTCTTTTAATCAAATGTTTGAACTTGACAGTATTCGTGCGGGTCTGTCGAGCCTGTCTAGACACGCATACATGTTTGAGCACAACCTTAGCCACCCCCACCCCACTCCACCCCACCAGCACCACCACCAAACACACATGCACACCAATCCATTTTATTTTTAAACAAGAATACACTGAGTAATGCAGTACAGAGCTGCAGCTTCTGCCTCGAGCTTTCATGAGACTATAGGTACACACCTGAAAGACCATATCTGCTTAAATCTCTCTCTCTCTCTCTCTCTCTGGAAAATGAGTCGAAAAGTGGAAACATAACACGCCTAAATATAATTATAGTCCTCTAAATTTCAGTTTTGTAATTCTCCGGGATTTGCGGAGAAAGTGTGTCATGTAGCCTCAGGCAGAGTAGCTTGATAACAGAAAAGTAAAATTTTCATGTTTGATTGATTAATAGCATCGGTTAATCTTTGGATAATATAGTCGCGTCAACATGCAGACTAGACAAGATTTGTAAAAAGAAAAAGCTACGTTTGTTATCTCATCAGTGTAATCTACAGCTTTGAATATAACCAAACTTAAATTCATTGTAATGTTTATAATCTATTTTTGTCGCTTTATATTTGTATTCCACTTTTATTACGTGCGATATTGTATATTAAATAATATATTGCAAGCATATAGCGCTTGTATGTTTTTTCAGAATTTTTACATAGCCTATTAACCACACGAATATGTATGTTGTTTAACATTTTAACTAAAACAATTTAAGTTAACTTAATTTACAAGTTCAATAATAGCATTATTATTTTTTTTACTAAATACCTTTTCACGAAAGATATTCACTGAAATATTTCACGAAATCACGATATGTGCTGGCCATAACGCGGGACGAGATACTTTTACTGTATAATCACTAGCTTTGAGAGTCCATTTTTCTCCTGTATTAATTATTATTGAGATATACAGCAGCGAAGACTATAACAATAGGCAGCTCAAATGCAACTTAATATGCAGTGTAACACAAAGTTCAATAGTATGAAATAAATTTATTACTGGTGACTGTCGAGTGTACAGATAGGTCTGTACACGTCTGAATAATTTAGACGTCTGAATAATTTATGCTTGAGAAGATATGAATTGGAATTAGGAGAAGCTCCAGGAACGAGGCATGTAAGTCTATTCATACCAGCTAAACACAAAGTAACCATTAACATATAAAAAAAGAAAAGTATATATATTCAGTATATAAAAGCTTTTATTTTTGAGAAAACAAATCTGAAAATCTCAAGTAGAAGGCTGTAATTGGTATTCTGACAGTCAGGTTACTTACGTCCCACAATGATGTCCACTGTCCTGTCTATAGACTATGCTAAAGCAGCAATCTTACTTTTTAGTTTCCGCAAAGGAAGTTATTCACCTGCTCTGCACAATTCAGGCTGTATTACAAGTAGCCTAGTCTTTCCGCCTGTTAAAATCTTTGGCATGAGACATGAGATATTTGCAAGTCTGATAGTCTGATGGAATTAAAAAAAAATGTATTTGATAGTGACATAACGTTAGACATAAAAACACAGATAGACATAGCCCTATGATAAAAAAATATAGATATGGGCCCAGTATATGTTAAAGGTACCTATATGCTATAATGATACTAATTAGAGGATATTCAATACGAGTTTTTAATCTTCTATTTAGACATATCGACCGTTTCCTCACGTCGTATTCAAGAATGCAGATTCAGTCCTGGTGTACAGTTTGTGTTTTAGTCCAGCTTCATGCGTCTCTATCCTTTAGTCACTGTCGTCTTGGATAGTGGTGGTGGAGTGGTTGTACAGTCCCTGTGCCATCAAATGAAGGGCCAGTGAGTTTTTGTAGCCGCTGGATTTTTTTATTTTGGCGCGTTTATTCTGAAACCAGATTTTGATCTGCGACTCGTTGAGGTTGAGCTCGTGCGCGAGGGATTGCCGCCGCTGCTCGGTGATGTAGCGGTTCATCTGGAATTCCGCCTTCAGCCGCTGCAGCTGTTCAGCCGTGAATGCCGTCCTGGGTCGCTTATTCTCCGCTTGGCTCTTCTTTTTCTTCAGTTTGCGGGTCCTTGGGCCTGGTGTGAAAACAACAATCAGATTAATTCATGAATATCCAACGCAATGCTAAACTCTGAATGAAAAAATCTGAATGAAAACTGCTGCCTGAAAAACGTTTATATATATTTATATAATTGTAATTTTATACAATGTAACATTTAACATTTATATATATTTATATTGCACAAACCGACTTTCGTTATTATTATTATTATTATTATTATTATTATTAGCCTATTATTATTATTGTGGTTATTGTTGTTGTTGTTGTTCCTATTGAATTATAATACAATAATTATTAGGCTTACTGCAATAGTTATACAACAATAACAAAACAACAACGACGACAACAACAACAACCATAATAATAATAATAATAATAATAAAAAAAAAAATAATAATAATAATAACAATAATAATAATAGGCCTATAAGTAGATTGTAGTCTTCTTATTGTTATTGAAGCACAACAATTTACTATAAACTCTTCATTGTGAAAATAAATATTTTAGAATATATATCCATATTCGTAGTTTAATTTCAATGAACAGCTCTAGTCCATATTTGCCTAATTATTTTCAAATGTCTTTGAAGACACGGCTGCTTTTGTTTGCAGCTCCCAGATTTTAATCTCAGATGGGTTGCGAAAGTTAAGGAATGTGTGCTCGGCGCGCCTATTTTATGAAGAAAAGACGATTAGAGTAAGTTTGGATTATTAAACAAACCAGTTCAGGTTATACATTTTCCCGACTCACATGCAACAACGTCTCCGGGTTTAAATTCGTTATTTGAATAACTAAAAGCCTCCAAACAAATAAAATGATTATAAGTTTATAACAGTACGTTTTTTATGCGGATAATACAGTAAAACAATGTAAACAACAGTAAACTTATGCTCTGTAAAGCATTCATAGCGGCCCTAATCTAAGGTACTGTTAATTGGTGATTTTTGAGGCTAATAACTCTAAATGAACTTCTCGTGTGTAGAAGAGGTGAGTTTTGGCTTTGCTTTACTGGGATGGTCTTCATGAGAGCCAGTTTCATCTTAATGTTTCATGGGTTTTGCAAATGCACTTGACAATACTATCCCAGAACAGGTGGCCTTTTTGTCTTAAAATAATAATAACCGTCCTCTTATGTTTGTTTTTTATCTTGCCTAAAATCAAATAGGTTTTACTGCAGGGTTTATTTACAGTCACTCTTCAGGGTTAAAATTAAACTGCCCTGGTAATATTAAGAGGTTAAATGTCCCAGCCAATTCTCACATTTCAAAAGACTGGCATTTCAAAGCCGTGTATCATTTAATCATGTTATTTATCTTATTTCATGATGTGCTACAATGAACTCGTTCACTTAGCACGAACCAAACTTTGGACTGACTTAAAGTTGGTAATTAGTTGTGCAAAAAGTGTTTTATATAATTATTTTTATACATGATTATTATATTTGAGTGTTAGTTGCTGTTAATGTAATTTATAAACATTTTATGATACTTGTACACAAAAAGTATAATTTAAAAAACATAAGCAGGCCTATTTATAAAATAAACTATTCAGTTCCCCTTTCCCAACAAATTCGTATAGTGACAAAAATTAGACTATTGCCGAGATCCAAATCAAGTTCTTGGGTAACGGGTTTATGGGATAACACATATACTATGCAAACCAAAAGTTCAACAGGGTTTTATGTATATTTTAAAACTTTATTTATTGATTGATTGATTGATTGATTGATTGATTTCACGTGTTTGTTTGTTCACTGTATTTTTGCCTGTGGCACTTTGAACACATACATCACATTATTTTTTATAACCGAACGCTAGAGTAACCTTATATCTGAAGCAGGCATAGGTAAAAAAAAAACATCCAGTGCTTCTAGGGGGAACAGTTTTTTAATCGACAACCACCATAGTACTAATTTCGCTATAGAGGAATCTGAGTTTTTAACATTTTCTTGTCTTATGTTATATATAAAAACTCAATCAGGTCTATTCCACATAAAAATGTTTAATGAAACGCGTGTACATTGTCGCCATTTAGAAATTGAATTACATTGAATTACAACATTGAACACCACAGAATAAACCTAGGGTTAGGTTACAAATATATGTAATAGGTTTTCAATAATATTAGGCAAATTACTTATCATTCCTACTAAAGGGCACATCAGCATGCTCCCGATCTTGTATTGGGATGCGATATTATAATTATTTCAGCTTATAGTATAGCCTGAATGACAATTCGTTTACCATTCGAGGGGCAAAGATTTGTTCCTGTTTAGTGTGCTTTGGATATAGTTTTAACATTTTTATATTATTTTCTTTTTTCATTTTATGTTATTTTAAATTACTCTAAATGGAGGTCACGAAACGTATTAACTTCTTTATTTAGGCGGTCCTTATATATTAGGGTATTCTTTGTAATTTATCCAGGCATGCGTTTATTTTTCTTCAAACACGAATCAAGTCATGGGTCAGTCAAGTTCAAGTGAATATCCAGGCTTAAGTAAGTGAAAATGCGATTCATAAATCAAATATATATTAAAGACTTTGTCCGAAAATTATTATTGCTATTTTTATACAAATATTAGATTATGCTTATTATGTACAAATGCTGATGAAATTATTAAGTAAGGACAATCTTTAACCATGCTATTTGCCAAAATTAATATATAGTTAAAGCGCCACCAGCTAAATTTTGATCTATTTATTTAAATCCTGAAACTGAAAATGCGTTTACATTCAATAGACCATTTTAAAGTAATTGTATTTAAATGCTTGGCTTTCTTGGGAAATATGATAGACATCTAATAACACACGAGTTCAAATGCATGAAAATGATGACACTTGCTGGCAAGCTTGTGTGGACCTCAGTAAATAATAACGGTAAAATAAAGTAAAATAAAATAAAGGTCAGTAAATAATTATATTCCATAGCAGCATAAATAACCTACATGCATATCAGCGTACAACTAAATCTAGCATTGTATATAATGCGTCTAATACATTACACATTTGAGGTTAAAGCCAAGAAAGAATTATATAAAGTAATCGCTTGGTAATTATTTATTTATTTATTTATTTATTTGGTTAGTTAGTTAAGAACATTCTAAGTTAAACCGCATAAGACCTCGTCTCTCTAACATTCCCCGAGTAGTTGATGTGAAGTGAATGAGCTGTAACGACCGGTTGCCTCACCAGATGAAGGCCGGTCTGAGTATCTGGTGCAGTAAACCCAGGCGGGCCAAAGAAGCGAGCGAGGGTCTTTGCCGCCCTCCGCTTCTCCGCTACTGAGTTCCGCGCTAGCGGCTGATTCTCCTGCATTGTCTGGTGTTGTTACTCTACTCGAGTTGTCCACTCTGGTCTCTTTCTGGCTTGATGGTGACGAGACGGAAGAGTACGTGCAAGAGGAAACGCTGTCGGTGGAGTCTGGGCATGGGGTTCTGGGCGGCGGCGGCCTATTCTGCCCGCCCCTGCCAGAGTCATTAGCCCGCTCCCTGGGTCTTATTCCCGGATCCTTCTTGCACCCAAAGTCAGGCCGGAGTATGTCATCAATGAAAAAGTTAGTGGTCCTGTGAGTTGGATGCAAAGCAGGCTGCAGCAGAGGCGGCTGTGGAGAGACCAGGCTCAGTGAGAGAGAGGCACTGTCCGCTTCACTCGGGTCCCGACTGGCAGGATCGTGCGAATCTTCCATAACTGACGACTGCTTTGCTTTCCAGTAGGCGCACCAGTCGGGTCTGGAACCAGCAACTCTTTCCTGAATGTGACAAGGCATAAGGCGTTGAGACGTGTTATCTAAGACGACGCGCTAATTGCCCGAGCGGATTGGAGCGCATTTTAACAGTCTGCTCGTCGACACGCCTCGGAAACGGAGCCTGCGCGTGCTCGCCGCATCCGTGTTTTGACAGGACTGACAGCGCATGGTGCGCAGCCTACTCGCGTCGTCTCCACGATTTATGACACCAAGGCAATCATGCACTGTTAGCCCAAACGGATCTCCCTCACATTCGGTCTCACTTACGCCGGAAACAACGTCAGCTCACTCAATGTTTTGGGAGTCTACCTATGAACGAGGCTCTATCTGCCACGTGTGTCTTCGTCCAATGTCGATAGTCTTCTTTTACCCACTTAGACACGCTCATAGCAATTGATCTCAAAACAGCACACCAGCCTGCAGACTTTGCATGCAACATAACATAACATAACATAACATAACAGACTGAGCATTCAACATAGCATAGCATAACATAGCATAACATGACATAACATAACATAACATAACATAACATAACATAACATAACATAACATTTGCTGTAGTATGGCTTTATTATTATTATTATTAATAATAATAATAATAATAATATTATTATTATTAATATGAATATTAATAATAACAAACTCTTATTAATAAATAATAATAATAAAAATAATAATAATAGAGCGTAACATAATTAATAGTTATAGTAATAGGAGATCAATGACTCACTGAAATTTCATAAGTTGATAAATATGACATTAGTGAACAGCTTTGTGCTGTAATCCGTTAAGTGTGGGTGTGGGCAGGTCTGAGAACTCTATCCACAGCTCTGTTTGTTGAAAGGTAATTAAATTCTAATTAGGACACCAAGGCTTGCCCGTTTTGTAAATCAGGTCCATTCAGACTCTTAATGGCCGAACAGCCTGCTATCTCTCCTGCAGGAAGCGCATCGAGAGCGTTCGTGAGAGATAATTTATAGGGTTTAATTACTCCGCATTCAACGTGATCAGCTTGGCGTTCATCATATCGGTGCGAATAGAGTGAAGTGAAACCCTCCACTTAATCACGCGAGCGGGGAGCATGAGCTTCCGCTGTGCTGCGTTACTCCTACGCTGTGCGCTAACCCAGGGTTCACTCACACACATTTATATACAGGACCTGATTGACGCTTAAGCGTTTAATGATTAATTTCAGCGCGATACATAAAAACATGATAAATGTCGTTTTCAAGGAGGGAAAACATTGCTTAATGTGCAGCTAAATATGCTGGACTTGTTCCCATGAGAAATCACAGAAACAATGAGTTCTTACTGCAAGTGCAGCAAAAGTCTATAGGCTATAACGCAGACATTAGACATGAGGTAGTTTTGCCCTCGTTAACTGATGCACATTTTTCATAGTTATTACGTTATTTATTGCAAACAATTGAGTACTAATGTATGATTTAATAATATGGTAAAAAAAAATCCCTCGTTCAGGAGGAATGAAAAAACAAAATATAGCTTATAGGCGACATAGCAACTCTATTACTGCGTTTCTTTCATTGGTTGAATTGTATTTCATTGTCAAGAAATTTCCTTAATTTAATCGAATTAGATTTTATTATTAGGATCATTCAGGGATTCCTTCGAACTAAATGCTGTGGAAAACGAAGGCTAAATCGAACGCGATAATTATAATGATATAATGTACTATCACACGGTTACAAACTTCTTTTGTAAAGGGTTCCATATACCCTGGATCCAGTGACTGCTGGTTTATTCACGATCACCCTGTAATCACACAACAAACGTGGCTAAAACACAACTTCATCTATTCTATTCTATTAAAAACAAAACGCTTTATATGGCGCATTCTGTACTGGCAATGCAAAACAAAACAAACAAATAAATAAACAAACAAAAATAACTTTTTTGTTACTCACCACCAGCGTAAAAAACCCAAGCACACGACAACAACAACAACAACAAAACATTTCACCTCTTGTAAAACTGGTACCCTGCATTAGAAACTGTCTACACCTATACTCCAGAATTTTTACTTTTAATGAAAAGCTCGTTATGACCATGTAAAATAATTTATCATAATGATTTAATAATATTTTTATCTATCTTTCTACAGCCGAACTAGAATGCTTGGGGTTTTTATTTATTTATTTAATTTTTATTTTGACGGAAGTTATTTTAAGAAAATATGGGTACGCAAGATTTATGCAGCAATTCACAAAAAAAATCATCAGCGAATGCAGATGATTCAATTTTATCAAAGATTAGTTATTAAGTTGTAAGGGCGGGGGGTGGGGGTTGTCCTACTTACACTAGAAAGATAGAAAGAGCGTACGCATAGGAAGGTTTTATCCAAAACCTGAATAATATGAAGTTGCAACAGCCTACTTAGAAGCACGTGGACCAAAGAAATCAAGGTTTACGTGTGGTGAAGTATTTTTGAAAACCCCTTACTCCATCTAGTGGCGAAAAATGGAGAGGCAAATGATGGAGCAAAATGACTGCAGTCTAATCAGTGAATGAATATTTAACAAGATTTTCTTACAAGCTGTTATTAAGCATTAATCTGTCTATACAAGTAACGGTCCGCAGTTAATGCAATGTGACAAGTTTTAAAACCAGTTGTATAAATGAGAGAAATATAAGTTTCCTCTGGATAAGAGCATCTGGAAACATGTCAACAGGACTTTTTTCCTTGCTTGGTTGATACATTTCATTACTCATCCAAGTTTGAAAAAAGTTCATCATATTTAAGTCCTACAAGGTCAAAGGATCTGCCCCTATCTGGAAAAGGGACATTGGAGGACTTACTGTAAGGGATCACCACAAGAGGTCGCTGTTTGTTGCTTGTAGTTTTTGTTTGCTGACTCAGTTTCCCAAAAGGAACCTCGGTCAGGTGATGCGAGTGCGCACCTGAGCCGCGGTAGCCCGTTAGACCCTCTATAAATAGCTGTTTAGTCAGGGAAACTGGGTCGAGCATTATTAGTTACTACTGTCATTTATGTGGGCATCTTGTTTTGGTTTTTGTTCATTTTATATTTTGATTTAAATTATGTTGAGTTGGGCTCTCCTGTTGGCAATGTTTACTGTGGATGTTCTGTGTGTGTGTGTGTGTGTGTGTCTAGGGTTGTGGAGCTGAATCAGTCATGTCAAGGTTGATGTGTCTATTGTGTATGTGAGTATTGTTGTTCATGTCCCCCTGTTTCCTGGTGTGTTTAGCCAGAATAGGTAAGTTGTTTTGTGTCTTTATTTATACTCCTGTGATTATCCAAATTAAAAGACTCCTTTGTGTACAAAAACCCCTCTGCATCTATGCCTGCTCTATCTGCCCACGGCGATCAACATCCGCCATTACACCCTGAACGTGACACTTACATACTTAAAAACATATTAATTTAAATGTAGTCATCTTTCAAAAGCATTAATGATAGTGGACAAAAAAGATAACATAATAATGATAAGTGTAAGATAGACGCATTTAAATTTAGGCATTTGGCAGATGCTCTTATCCAAAGCGACTTACATATATATTTTTTTTTATCTCATTACACATCTGAGAAGTTGAGGGTTAAGGGCCTTACTCAAGGGCCCAACAGGGGCAACTTGGTGGTTGTGGGGTTTGAACCTGGGATCTTCCGAACTGTAGTCCAATGCCTTAACCACTGAGCTAAGGGGGGAAGTATTGTATTGTGATTATACAAAATGTATTATGACTAAAGTGAGCAGTGATGACATGAAAACCACTGAACAATGATACCTGTCAAGTGGTGGGATATATTAGGCAGCACTGGGTGAATCTCAAAGTTGATGTATTGGAAGCAGGAAAAGTGGTCAGGCGTAAGGATATAAGCAACTTTGACTTTGGTCAGAGCATCTCCAAAATGTTGTGTGAAGTAGTCAATACCTACAAGTGCACAGTCATGTGAATGTGGAACGAAGGCTCACCAATCTGATTCAATCCCACAGATGATCTACATGTACCCACTACCTAAACATTGTGTCAAAAAAAAAAAAAAAAAAAAACTTTGACAATGGCATTTCCTCATGCAAAGGAAGTTAGAAGGTCTTTTAGCAGGTTAATGCACCCACCAATGCACCTCACCATGCTGCAAAAATTGTTCAGAAATGGTTTGAGGAACAAGACGTGTGGAACTGGTCACACTGGTGGTCACTGGTTTCTCTAAATCTCAGTCTGATCGAGCATCTGTGGGACATGCTGGACAAACACATTGAAGTCCAAGAAGGTCTCACTATGCAACCATACAGGATCTACTGCTAATGCTAGTGTCAGATTCTACAGATACTACAGGTCTTGTGAAGTCCATTCCTTAATGAGTCAAAGCTGTTTTGGTGGCAGAAATGGAATCTACTGTATATGATATTAGGCAAGAAGTTATAATATGGCTGATCAGTGTATATTTCCTTACATCATATTCTTCACAACTTAAATTGGATGTTCATTTATATAATAGCTTGCAGTTGCCATACAGCATGAATGAGTAAATTAGTTACTGCAACAAATCAATGTTTTCATATACTTTCTCTAGTTTTAACATTTTGATTCTCTCTGTAACTAGTGCATTTATTTATTTGAAACATCCTGCAGTTATTAAATAAAACTGATATCAGTAATCATATTACTCAATCAAAATTAAATGAAATGAAATTAAATTTGCATAGTTCTTTTAACAATTGGCATACACAAAACATCTCACTCACTCATCGTCTATACCACTTAATCCTGTATTCAGGGCCGCGGGGGACCAGGAGCATATCCCAGGAGACTTAGGGCACAAGGTGGGGTGCACTCTGGACAGGGTGACAATCCATCACAGGGTACACACACATACACACATTACGGGTAATTTGGGAACTCCAATTAACCTAACCTACATGGCTTTGGACTGTGGGAGGAGTACCCGGAGTAAACCCACCAAGCACAGGGAGAACATGCAAACTCCATGCACACAGAGACAGGAATCAAACCTAGCTGGGAATTGACTTCTTCACTTGAAAATTATGGATTAAAAAAAAAAAAACGGTTGTCTGTAACGAGCAAGCCAGAGTCGAAAGTGGCAAGGAAAAACTCCCTGAGTTGACATGAGGAAGAAACCTTGAGATTAACCAGACTCAAAAAGGAACCCATCCTAGGATGATACTAGATAATAAGATCATAAATAAATCCCTTTTATAACTGTGTTATAAGGTTGATTGTGCATTTGTTTAACAGAAAAAAATACATAAAATTTAGTTGATATAAATTCCACTTCAAAACAACCTGTAAGGGTTCACCCCTAGAGGGCACATGTGTGTTTTGTGTAGTTTTTATTTTTTAGACTCAGTTTCCCAGAAAGCACCTCGGTCAGGTGATGAGAGCGATCACCTGAACCGAGGTAGCCCATTAGTTTCTTTATACATAGCTGTTTGTTCTGGGAAACTGAGTTGAGCATTGGTTATGTTAAAGTGGGCGTTAGTTTTGTGGAGCTGTTAAGTTGATATCTGTTTTGATTAAGTTTGTGTTGTTAGTCTGTCTCCTAGTCTGTGTGTTTAAGTTGAGTTTACATCCTTTGTGATTTAGTATGTGGTGTTAGTTTGTCTCTTTGTCTGTGTATCTCCTAGCATGGTTAGCCTCTAGCGTGGTTAGCCCCTAGTAGGATTTGCCTCTTGTGTGTTTACCCTTGTATGTGAGTAGCCTCTCTTGTAAGTTTAGTTCTTAGTCTGTATAACTACTAACCATTGAACTACTAACTTGCTTAGATCGTAGTCTGTTTAGTCTCCTACTCTGTCTAGTCTCCTAGACTGTTTAGATCTTAGTCTGTTTAGCCACTAACCTGTTTAGTTATTAGTCTGTTTCATACCTAGTCTGCTGTGTACCTAGTCTGTTCATCCCTTGGGTCTCTGGCTACTAGTCTGTTTAGCAACTAGTCTGTTTAGCTACCATCCAGCTTAGCATCTAGTGTGCATAACAGCTAGTAGGCCTAGCCAAGTCCCTTGTGTGTTTAGTCTCCCTGTTTGTTTAGTTAATTTACTCTTATTGTTTGTATTCTGTCAGAGTATGTCAAGTCTGTTTAGTTTGTTGGTATGTTCAGTCCCCTGTCTGTTTTTATATTATTTTGTGAATGTTTAGTTTGTGACATGCTTCAACATAAAGCCAACTCCCTTTGTTCATGTTTGCTTTGTTTGGTTTTTCTTATTATTAAAAGACTTTCACGTTCACCCGCTCTCGCTACGCTCTGCATGTATGCCTTGCCCAACACCTAAGCCCATTCAAGCCCCGTTCGTGACACAACCCTTGTGCTTGGGTGCTCAAAGATTTCCACACACATATTCAGAATTGCTGCAGCACACAACAGACCTCAACAGAATAAAGTATTTATTCTCTACTAATTCTCTCCTTGTACACCAAAGTAATTTCTTACATATAACAATATTTTTTCAAAGCAGCCCACAAATGAGATGTCCTGCAGTTTGAACACCTTGTGGTAGATTTTAATTGATAAAATATAGGTCAAAGCAGATGTGTTTGAGTACAGAAAACTGTCAAGTCACTCAGGCTTAGTTTGTTTGTTTGTTTAAAAGAGCATGCTTTACATGCTTTTGCAAATCTTCGCATGTGTTTGAACATTCCCAATTTTAGTTAGTTTAAACAGATACCATATTGGCACAGTTCATTTTATGGTTTATTAATGACGGTCAGGACTTATGTTATATATGATGTTCCTATAATTTTAGAGATCAATGTTCATGCTTAGATTTTTTTTTATCCTGTGTTGAGGAGCTATAGAAAAAATGGGCTGGAATTTATAGAAATTATCAAAATAGTGAACACCCTGAAAATTTTAAAAATTTATAATTTTGGAGTGTTTGTTTTATTAAAGCTTAGCAAGAACTTAGCAAGTGACTTTTTTATTAATAATTTTTTTATTAATCAATAAATTTTGAGCAGCTATTGTACCTTGTCCTAATAAGTACTTCATATTGCCAACTCCAATATTCAGGTCTAGACAGAGCCCAAAATATTCATACACACTTTTGACTGTCACTTGGTATCATCAATAGTGGTGGAACTACTGACGTCTACTGACATGAATACAGAAACATAATACTACACATTGCTGCCATAATTTAATTTGAGTTTTAAAAAAAGAATAGATAACAACTGTTGAAGTGTCTGTGCATTTTTCGAGCCAATATGTATTAAACGTCATCCACTAGGTGGCAGACTAGGCTAAATTTACAATAAGAGTCATGCCATTTGGTCATTATCTAGTTTCTTTGGTTTCAATTTAGCCTTTTAATCTGGCATTGTAATCTAAAGAAGTAAATTGTTCAGTGATTAGATTAAATTATTCAGTGTTCTTCATGCATGATACAGATGAAAAGGCATATTCTTTCTGCCTTCACATTCTGCATTTGTGGTCAGCTCTTTTGACTATGAGTACAATAACTTGAGCTATACACATCAATAGTGATGCCATCTTGGAAAGGCCTGGGGCTCTCAAGTCACTGGTTAAGTCATATAGCTGAACTGAGTTTTGCGTTTTACTGGTACACGAAGAGTTAAACTGTGCATTGTACAGAAATAATTTCAGACAAATCAATCAGAAAATACATAGATACAGAAATTGCCAAAGCATATCAACATGACATGACATCCCAGATGAAAGCACACACACACACACACACACACACACACACATACACTGATCTGACAGATTGTTGCTACTTTGTGTTATATTCTTTGTGAAATGATCTTCTGTGTTAGAAAACTAACAACCAAAGAAATAAATTAACTGACCCAATGCAATATACTTATCTTTGTTGTAATATTGTAATGGAAAGCAGATAAATAGATGAATAAACGTTTAAGTGGTCAGGGTCCCTCTTAATATGAATGGGAGGTTAGAGGAGCAGAGACAGATGGAAAAAGGCAGAGACTGACACCTTGTATCCTTCAAACTTCAACATGCATCACTGCATTATACTGTAAATGTGATTACTTAAAAAATCCTTGTATATGCTTATACACCCCTTATACATCTGTGTATACATTTATATGGGAATGAGGGTCTTGGGAATTGTTGTGTTTATTCAGGAACAGGTTATTCCAGCATCCTCATTGTGTTGGCAGTCATTCACTCCCATGCCACGGTGTTTACAGTCAAATACACTGGCCTCTGTTCCTGTACACTGCAAGTCATCCAACCAGATTCTACCTGTACCTGAAACATATCATGCACAGCATTTGGTTTGCACCCCCATAAGGTATGATGATGTCAGCATGGATGTTGATGCAGAAATTGTTAATAACTAAATCTAAGGATAACTTTTTTGATGCATACTACAAGCAGCACCCTGTCATGAATTATCATTTAAAAATTCCATTACAACTAATCTTACAACTAAACTGATTATACTATATTGTATTTGTACTTGCTTTGGGTGTTGTTAGCCTGGTGTTTCAAGGCAATGATCTTTCACATGTGTGATTAAATTTATGAATATAAGACTTTTTTTATAGAAACAGGAAGAAGAGTTAGTGGCTTACCTGGTGGTGCTGTGAAAACTCGTGTAGCTCGCTGGAAACCCAACATTTTACACAACACTGTGGCATCCATAGTGTCAAAGCTGTCATCACACACCGTGCCCCACTCTCCACTATACAGTACCTCTACTCTGCCTGAATTAGTAGAGCCAACCAAGCGCACCACTAAATGAGCAAACACAGGACAGACACAAATGAGATAACCTAGATTAGAACCTCTAAAGATGATCCTAGAGATATTCAAATGGCCTGACAAACACACACACACACACACACACACACACACACACTAAATATTACAATACTGTTAGCCCATTAAAAGTATAGTTACTTTTACTAGCTCCAGCTTCTCCCTTATTTCCTTTAGGACCTTGTAGTCCTTGATCTCCCTTTTGCCCCTTTTGCCCCATAGAACCTAGAGGACAGAAATATATCCAGAAAAACACACTTACCATAGAACCATTTGTCCTTATATAATATATATGCTTCTCATAATACACAAAGCAGAGGAAACTTTACACATACCTGGATCACCTTTTGGTCCCTGTAAACCACGAAAGCCTACAAGATCATTTGAGCATGAGACTTATAAGGAGTTCCTGAACATGCATAATAAATCTGAGAATAAACATTCACATGAGGTACTCACCGGGCTCTCCTTTACTGCCTTGTGCCCCTTTAGCTCCAGATAATCCTGCACGTTAAGTATACTATAAATATACATTCATGATTTATTCTTAATCATATTCTAATAATCGAGTACATCAACCTCGAGTACATTTACCAGTTAATCCTCTGTCTCCCTTTTGCCCCGGAACACCTGGAATACCTTGAGAAAATTGCATATTATTGTAAAACTTCATATCTACCCTATATGTGATCCAATCATAGCCATTGTTGCTTCTGCTCTTCTTACCTGCAATGCGTTCTCCCGTATCTCCCTTTTCTCCAGGTGAACCTTTCTCTCCAGGGGGCCCTTGTGGCCCGCTTAGGCCCTGTGGTCCAGGAGACCCTGACAGTTTAAGAAAATGTTTACATTAACTGAGATCTCTTTTTTTTTTTTTTGCTCTGTTAAATTTGTTTGCTCATCAAGTTGCTATATAATTTTTGCTAGGCAACAGTGTGAATAAGGCGTGAATCTTTGAGTTAGCAGGTCTTCAATTCAATAAACAACCAATGCTCTGATACTGTTGACTACTGAGGATAAGATTTGCTCAGTTTTTTTGGATACAAATCAGACAATGAGTGTTGACTATTCATATGTACAATTCACTATTTTATTTATTTTTTGCCAATAATGCAAAAAAAAAAAAAATGCAATAACTGACATTTCTATGTCATCTAATAATTCTAATGGAAACTTGAAGAAACACATTAGGGCAGAGTCAAGATTTTAACACTGCACCATTGTATTGCTTAGAGATTAGAGACATTAGAGACATTCTGCACCCTTTGAGATAAAGTCCTCAGTGTGCAATTGATACTGCTACATATACCTCAAGGGTAGACCTAAAAGAGATACTTCTAGCTGACTCTGTTAAAAATTATTATTCACTGTGCAAGATAAAGAGGTCAAGCAGGTTCACACTAATGAATAGTACATACAAAGGGACTATCAGTAAAGTTAAGTGAAATCATGGTCTGCGTGGTGGCTCCAGTGTAGTCAGTAAGGTAGCCTAGAAAACCTCATCCTTCATCAGCTGTTGTAGCTTCCATAACCAATACTGTGTTGCACTCAGTCTCATTTGTTTCTCATCATTTCAATGCTCACAATAATGGGGTAGGGGTGCATCAGAGTGAAAATAATTTTTTTTCCTGTATTTCATTCTTAATAAGCCTATAATTTTTTCTAATGAATATCTCTTGGGAGGCCAGGGTCGATTCCCGTCTGTGTTCATGGAGTTTGCATGTTCTCCCCGTGCTTGGTGGGTTTCCTCCGGGTACTACGGTTTCCTCCGACAGTCCAAAGACCTGCAGATTTGGTTAATTGGCATTCTCCAAAAAATTGCCCATAGTGTGTGAGTGTATGTGTGTGTGCCCTGCGATGGATTGGCACCCTGTCCAGGGTGTACCATGCCTCGTGCCCTAAGTCTCCTGGGATAGCCCCCAGGCTCCCCGGAACACTGAATCCAGAATAAAGTGGTATAGACGATGAGTGAGTGAGTGAGATCTCTTGGGAACACATTTGTCACATGTGTCACTAAAAAATGTGTTGAAATTAAAACTCCCTGTATAACAAGGATATTGATGTATCTCAGACAACCTGCTCATTTTTTATTCATTTACTTCATTTACTTACTTTTATTTCCACTTCTCCTCCTTTACTTCTTAAGAGTGTTTTAACAAAAGATTTTTTCAGAAAATTTATGATCTAAGATTATTGTCTTGACACTAATGTACGCTCTATCTAAATACAAACATGGATTTGGAATGGAACATTATCTCATACTCACCTCTTGGCCCTGAAACACCTTGTGGTCCTTGTAAGCCTGGCGTTCCTTGATTACCTTGTTGTCCACGGTTGCCTTGTGGCCCAGCATTACCTGGTTCTCCTTTCTGACCATTTTCACCAGAAATACCTGGAGAGAGTAGACAATGATTAGATTAAATTATTAACGTTATGTGAATGCAATAAAAATATTTAAACACAACTCAAAAACAGTCAAGTGATTTCAAATGATCAAAATGTAAAAATATAGAGATGTATAACAATTGACAACTTATTTAAAAGCATTTTAGGTGAATACAAACCATTAGAACCATCAAATCCTTTTTCTCCCTTAATACCAGGGACACCTGGAGACAGAAAAGGAGATAGATGGCGGAGATTACTGAGAGGTGTACATGGGAGGAAGATATATGCAGTAAAAATACCTGCAGTGTCTTTATAGAATCATACTACTAAAATATGACTAAACATACAACCAAAGTACAAACCTTTATGGTTCATATTAGACTTGCAGTAGATCTAGGTGCTGGGGGTCTTATGGTTTTCAGTTGTCCTGGCTAAAATTCTGCTTAGTTTAAAATCTTAACAATGAATAGTTAAATGTTTTTAGGATTTATATGAAATTATCATTATTACCAGAAGGTGAAATGAATTAGAAATGTAGTAACTGATGGGTAAGGCTTTTCATTAATTGCTTCCTTATTGCATAAAATTTAATTTAATGGTATTGCAGGCATATTAATTAAAAACAAGAAGGACTAGGCATGTTGGTGGTGGAGGCATCCCAGCTAATGCCACAGCCCACAGCGCACACATTATATTATATTATATTATATTATATTATATTATATTATATTATATTATATTATATTATATTATATTTTTCTATTATATTATACATGTATTTTCAGATTTTTATTTCTTTCTACATTATAAAACAATGCTGAAGGCATCTAAAATATGCAAATAATCTTAAACAGTTGATTTTGAGATGTGTTTGCTACTTATGCTATGTAAAGTCTTCATACCGGTTCTAATCTGAGGTGCTGTAAATTGGTGATGCGGTCTTCATGAGAGCCAGTTTCATTATAGTGCTTGACAGGTTTTGTAAATACCTGACAATACTCTTCTTGCAAGAACTATTCCAGAACAGGAATAACAACTGGTGTGGTTGTTGTTGTAACTTAATTACCTAATGCCATATGTGTTATTTCATAGAAATTGCCAGTATTGTTTAAGAATGTAGAAAAATAACTCCAAACTTGTGTCCAGTCATTTGACTGGTGTGTCCAAACCTTAGATGGGTACTGCATATATGCATGTAGTGCTTTAGTACCAGGGGGGCCTGAGATCCCAGATGGGCCTACTGGTCCTGGGATGCCTGTCTCTCCCTTTTCTCCCTTTGGACCTATGGCTCCAGGCTCACCCATTCCACCTATACATAGTATAAACACAAATACATACAAATTTGCATAGCAAGTACTGTATGTAAAGCAAGGTTGTAGTGCAATAAACAGATAAATACAAACACACAGACAGACACAAACTGACCTGGTGAACCTGGGTCTCCTTTAAGTCCTGGGGGTCCTGTGAGTCCATCTAAACCTTTATCACCATGTAAACCTGACAAAAACAGGCATAGGGCAACATTTAGGACTATAATTAGGTTATAAGTGTAAGGGATGACCACTAGAGGTCGCTGTTTTTGTGTGTAGTTTTTTGTTGGCTGACTCAGTTTCCCAGAAGGCACCTCGGTCAGGTGGAGCGAGTGCACACCTGATCCGAGGTAGCTCATTAAATCATCAATAAATAGCAGATTAGTCTGGGAAACTGGGTCGAGCATTATTGGTTTCTACCACTGTCATTTTGTGTTGCATTTCTGTTTAGTTTTGTTTTATTTATGTTTT
>JAQMYJ010000036.1:21077414-21089361 GCA_030014305.1 Clarias laeviceps | reverse complement strand
GCCTAAGCCTTCGCGTGAGTCCCCTAGCCTAAGCCTTCGCGTGAGTCCCCTAGCCTAAGCCTTCGCGTGAGTCCCCTTAGCCTGGCCACCGGGTATCCCTCTTCTTCGTGTAGCCGTGTCCCGAGTCCCCCGTGTCTTGTTGAGCTATTTAGGTAAGGGTAGCTTAGTGCATGTCGGGCTAAAGACATGTTTAGCTAGATGTCTGTGTAGCTGATTGCCATGTCTTTAGCCCTAGTCTTGTCTCTTGTCTCCCGGCGTCTGTTCTTTTGTCTCGTTTTGTCGTTCGTCTCGTTTCGTCTTCGAGTTTCACGTCTCTCGTTTCCCCGTGTCATTCGGTCCCTCGTCTCTCGTCATGGTTATGTCTCAGCTCCCTACCTAGTTAAGTGTTACTTCCGGTGTTAAGTGTGCCACGCATCCATCAGTCTGGGTTTCGCCACAAGGGCGCGTGAGTGTTGTATAACCTGTGTTTCGTCACAGGGAGTGTGTGTGTCCCACAGCCTGTGTTTTGTCACAGGGTGTGGGAGAAGTTTCCAGTGTTCGAGTCTGTCTGTGTCCCTGAACCTGTGTCCTGCCAGAGAGCCCATGTCTTGTCCAAAGTTTGTTCAGTTCTGGTTGTGTTTGTTTGTTTTGATGTTGTCGATATTATGATTTCTACAACTATTTTCATTAAAATACTTTTGAACTTTGCAAACCCCTCTGCCTTTATGCCAACTTTATCCGCCATAACACCCCCAACGTGACAATAAGAGGTGTTTGTTTTGTAAATTTAAAAGTATTAAAATTCTTCTAGAAACAGATTTCAACAAAGGAAACAAATTAAAATAAATGTAAATAAGCACAGTGCCTCATCAACCCCATAGCTTAGTACCTGTAGATGGAAAGGTACATTAAAAAAAACCACCTTTAAACAAAATAAGCTGTGCTGCAAATTTCTTAAATTACTATTACCTCAATGATCAATACTTCTAATAAACATCATTGTTATACAGTAATGACAACACACAACCTGTTCCCCTGCCTGTGAATCATCTTAATTGCATATATACTATACATATATACATACAGTGTGTGTGTGTGTGTGTGTTTTACAAACATTAAGTCTGTAATATAACAGTAACAATTTATGCTGTACAAAATGTAATTTTACTGATTTAACATCTTTAATGTTGAAAATAGCTATGCTAGTAGCTAGTAAATAATGCAAAGGATAATTTGGAATCTAGCAGTACAAGGGTATAATCCTAATAGAGTACTGGACACTAGGGGGCAGTAAATACAACCTTTAGTGAAATTTGATCTTGAAGTAATTTGGAGTCAGTTTAAATTTCATCAAGTCTACATAGAATAGAAACGTAAAGTCATATATTGTGGGTATATGACGTAAAGTCATATATTTCTGGCTATTTCTAGGAAAGAGGAAAATATATGGGTGCTGAAAAGCAGAATACAGATTTGACACAAAACCTTGCAATCCCCTTTCTCCTGGTGGTCCAGGAGGTCCAGGAAGGGCTATGAACAAGAAAACAAAGGGCACATGTAGTGACTGATTAACTATAATTTATGCTTTACAATCACACTACAAAGCATTTATTTCTCTTAACAATAAAATATGCTATTTTAAAAAATTAACAGAGAGAGAGAGAGAGAGAGATACCTTTTTCCTGACGGATGCTCTCCACCTGATTTTGTAACTGAAGAGCACTGGAATTGAGTAGGTACATTTGAAACATCAGAGACTCCAGACCTCTCTCATCCCCACAGAGGTTGGACAGGCAATGCTATAGGATGGCCAGAACTTAATTAAAGCTGTTTTTGTTTGTTTGTGTGTGAATGTTTGCCAGTTTGTGTACGTGAGAATGTCTACCAGATCCAAATGAGACTGTTGTTTTAATGTGGAGGCAAATTCTTGTTTATCTGCATTTTCTTCTTTTGTCTGTTCAGAGTGAACCCATGCCTCTAGAGTGAAGACTATGTACACACGTAAAAACAAAAACAGTAGATCAAGACTATATTATCACCTTTAATTAAAATTATTAAAATATTATAATGTTAGAATTATTTAAATATTATATAGTATTTTGAGTTAAAACACATTTCAACTTTATAATTCAAATAAATTATTTGCTAAAATAATTATTATAAATACTATAATATATAAAAATACTATGCCTAAAATATGTAATTTTTTTTATATTATTATTGATATTGGCACTTTAAAATCCAAATCACTTTGGCCCATAAACAAGTTCTGTACACAGTATATAATACTTGTATTAATACTTGTAGATTTGAGACTAAAAATTAACAGCCAAGTATAATATTCTCTCTCTCTCATTCACTCTCCATACCACTGATCCTCTACAGGGTCACGGGGGTCCTTGGAGCCTATCCCACGGAACCTGGGGAACTCAGGTTACACTTTTGACAGAGTGCCAATCCATTGCAGGGCACAAGCACATACTCGGTCACATATTATGTGCAATTTGGAAATGCCAGTTAATGTATTCTGCATGTCTTTGGACTGTAGGAGGAAACCAGAGTACCTGGAGAAAACCTACCAAGCACAGGGACTCGAAGTGTTGATAGCAGGACCTGAACTCTGGAGCTGCAAGGCCACAGTGCTAACTACTATGCTACCATGACTCCACAATGACATGTTCTGTTAAATTTATTCCAGCATCTTCCATTAGCAGATATGATATTTGAGAAAGCATTTTACAGTCTTTACACACAAATGGTGCTTTACCTTTGTACGTTAGGAAGACATTGAGTCCTAGTAGTAGAAGTAGACATATAATCACTGTAGCGCTGCATGCCCTTCTTGATGACTTATTAGGTTTAACTTCTGCAAAACCATAAGCACAGGATGGCACATACTGTCAGGAAATTAAATCTTTGAACCAGCAATAGAAAGCATTGTGATTTAGCATCTGCTTTGTTCTGCTAAACTAAATATAATAATAATAATAATAATAATAATAATAATAATAATAATAATAATAAAAACATAAAAAGCCACAAAAACAACAATTGTCTGTAAACCGTTCCAGTCTTTGCTTCTCAAAACCGTTTCTGAACATTTTCCAAACAAGTAAATTGTTCTACTTTTTCCAAAGGTAACAACTGCATGCCTTGAAAGGATTGGAAGTGCAAATGAGAAACAAACCATCCAGGTCATTGTCATTTTTAGTGATTAAACTCTAAATAAGATGTTTAACCCTACCGAACAATTAAACCTAATGGATCGATTAAGATAATCATTTAAACAACATTTAAAATTTTTTGTCTGATTTATATGTTATTTGAAATTGTGCCGCTCCAGTCTATTTTAGTGTAAAATCCTTTTATCCTTTGTTTTAAAAATTTTTTGGTAATTAAAACTATTTCTAGTCAAAATCATGTATTTCTTACTGAATGATTATAATGAAATTTGTTTGCCAATTTAAAAGCTTTAAAGTTTCTTTCTCTTTTCACTTATAATTTTGCTTTCTTAATATAATGAGCAAAATTTTTTGCTAACAGATTTCTAAAACTTAAAAAGGTAAAATATGTCTAGAAATAGGCTTTTAAACCCAATATTTGGTTTACTGTGATCTTGTAATAAGAAACAGTAAATACATTTGACTAGATTCAAGATATTTAACTTGCTAAGAAGTCATTTTTTGCAGTATGCCAGCGATATATGGGAGTAGCCTTGACACTTTGTACTACATTAAGAACACAGCAGTTGTGACATCTGACAGTTCAGGTCTGGGGCTCAAACTGGAATTAACCCTGTACACTTATGCTATTGATGCTTATGATACTCACCATTTGTCTGGAAATCATATCGGCCTGAACTGGAGAAATTCATGTCTGCACCATAGAGTAGGTTTTCTTTGCCTAATGTTGTGTCTTTGTCCTGATTTCCATCCAGTGCTGTCTCCATCTTCTGCACTACATCAATCAGCGCAAGAGAGTCGAGACCGCATGACAAAACTGTAGATTTAAACAGCTCTCACAAGCTGACTCAACAACTTAGAAGTCATTTCCTCAAAGATTTTATCTTAGAAAAAGGAACTAAAACATCCCTCTTACAAACAGCACAGTTCTGTTTTCCAGCATTATGTACACATTTTGATTCCATACTGTCCATATTCATAATGTAATAATATTAGAATTAGGGAACATTTTGAGAATGTAAAACCAGACGTTTCACTGACTTTAAAGACTTTAAACTGATGGATGGATGGATGGATGGATGAATGGATAGATGGATGGATGGAAATTAAATAACCAGAGTATACATAAAGCTTCCAGGCCTAAATTAGTCTTAATCTGGCCCTGACATAGACCCTGATTTTACAATAACTCAACATCAATCTTTTGCTGAAGTCTTTGATCCATAAGAATATTAATGAAATCATAAATTACATAGGCATGAATGTTAAAAACACTTAAAAAAAAGTCGATATAATGTGTTTAGAGCTTTGTGACAATGATTAAGGTTACAGACACTGCCCTACTGAGAAAAGCCAAAGTAAGATAATGCTGTGTAAGCATGATTAACTGTAAACATGTGGCAATCCTAAAAGTAGAGTCACAAGCTGATTCAGCATATCAGAAGTCAACTGACTGTGGGCACAACACATAAATTTTTTCTTTTTTTAAATCGGACTACATGGGCCAGAATTCAATCCTTATTAGTAAGAGTGAGGTGAGGAGGACGTTAAAGAGGATGAAAGAGTGGAAAGGCAGTTGGTCCTGATGACATACTTATGGACTTATGGAAGTGCTTAGGAGAGGTGGGGAAAGAGTTTCTGACTAGTCTGTTTAACAAGATTTTGGAGAGTGAGAGGATCCCAGAGGAATGGAGGAGAAGTGTATTGGTGCCAATCTTTAAGAACAAGGGGGATGTACAGAGCTGTGGCAACTATGTAGGAATAAGGCTGATGAGCCATACAATGAAGCTTTGGGAAAGAGTAGTGGAAGCTAGGTTAAGGGCAGAGGTGAACATTTGTGAGCAGCAATATGGTTTCATGCTTAGAAAGAGTAAAACAGATGCAGTATTTGTTTCTATGGTATTGTATGAGGAAGTCTGAAGTGGCAGAGAATGCAGGACTTAGGGTCGATGATCCAGAGCAACGGAGAGTGTGGAAAGGAGGTGAAGAGGCATGTATTGGCAGGTTGGGATGATTGGAGAAAAGTGTCAGGTGTGTTATGTCACAAAGAATATCAGCGAAAATGAAAGAAAAGATATACAAGACAGTGGTGAGACTGTCCACGACTTAGAGACAGTGGCACTGAAGAAAAGACAGGAGGTAGAGCTGGAGGTAGCAGAGATGAAGATGTTGAGGTTTTCTTAGGAAGTGACAAGGATGGATAGGATAAAAAAATGATTCCATCAGAGTGATAACCCAAGTGAGAAAGTCAGAGAGGCCAGATTGAGGTGGTTTGGACATGTTCAAAGGAGAGATTGTAATTATATGTAAAAATGTTAGTAGAAGGATGCTGAGATTGGAACTGCCAGGCAGGAGGTCTAGAGGAAGGCCAAAGAGGAGATTTATGGATGCAGTGAGAGAGGACATGAAGTTAGTTGGTGGGAGAGAAGAGGGTGCAAAGGATAAGGTGGGATGGAGGCAGATGAATCGCTGTGGCGACCCCTGACAGGGAATAGCCAAAAGACAAAGAAAGAAAGAGCAAAAAGTGCATTAGTGAGCCTTGGCTGCCCATGACCCTGTCCTCAGTCCACCATTTTCTTCTTCTTTGGATCGCTTATAGTAGAGCTTGACTAGTGCATACGGAGAACATACAAAAGCTGCTTTTTTTATTTTGTAGTTGCTCTGTCCCAGTCATATATACATTATATTTGGCCCTTGTCGGAGTTACGCAAATCTTTATATTTGCCCATTTTTTGTGTTCCCAACTTCAGGAACAAAATGTTCACTTGCTGCCTAATATATCCACCCAATTCGAAGTGCCATTATAATGAGATATTGTAACTGTACGTACTATGACAAGGGCCACATTGTGGTGCCTAGACAACTGGAACTCCAAAACAGCAGCTCTTGTGGACTGTTACACAAGAAAAATACAATAAACTGGTGGCAGATTCATGGCCAAGGCTCATTGATGCATGTAGGGAGAAAAGGCTGGCCTGTGTAGTCCAATCGAATAGAAGAACAGAATCAAATAATATATACTGCTTTGTACAACTAATATACACTTCATGGGCAAAAAAGTGCACATTATAATATTTGGTAAGTTCACATTTAGCTTTAATTAAGGTGTGCTTTCACTATGACATTGTTTGACAAACTTATACTTGAGGTTGCATAACATTTATCTTGTCTGCAAGCTTGTATTGATGATGAGAGAGTCTTCTCTATAACATCCCATTAAGTACATTTAGATCAGAGTCTGACCTGATTTTAATTGCAACATAATGTTGCTGAGCCTAGTCTTGACTAATTGAAGCAACACTGCCTCCAGAGGCTTGTACAGTGGGCACTATGCATGATGGGTTCATCGCTTCATGTGCTTCCCTTCTTCCCCTGATATCAATCTGAAATAGGTTTATCAGACCATATGACCTTTTTTTTGATTAGCCCTACAAACAAATGTCTTGGCCACACAGCGGTTCAGGCTCAATCCTGTGATTTCTTGTCACACATGTAAAAATACTCCTTTTACTATTAAACATATCTTTGATTTCTACAGTGAATTATTTTAGAGTGCAACCTCACCAAGTGTCCGATCATAGCTGTAAATGATTTTTTCTCAACCACATTTCTTCTGAAAAGTTGATGATTCACTATTTATCTTCTAAGATTTAGTAGTGTGTTGCGCAGTTCTTAACCTCCTTGCAGCAATTTCAGCAATCTCCTTAGTTGTTTCCTTTGCTTGATGTCACCCAATAATTGACCCTTATGAACCACAGCAACATTTTTTCCATGACCATGGGATATGTCTTCTGACATGAATGTTTAACAAATATGAAGCTACTCAATACATGAGTTTGGGCCAAAAGAATGGTTGGCTGATAAAAATGTTAATCACTGTAGTAATTATTCAATCAATTCTCCTAAATGTTTGCTTATTTAAAGCTAAACAAAGATTTTTTTTTGGCATGGCACTTTAGTAGAACTTACCATTTAAAAGTTTGGACACACATTCCAATTCAATATTATTTTGTGATATACTTTCAACATTCTAGAACAATACTGGATGTTTCAAAACTATCCAATAACACATATGGAAGTAGGCAATTAAGTAACAACAACTACAACAACAACAATAGTCAGTTGTTATTTTAAGACAGCCAGGTCAGCTGCTCTGGAAGAGTTTTTGCAAGAACATTATTGTCAAGTGCATTTGGAAAAATCATCAAGCACCGTGATAATTCATATAACTGGCTTTCATGAAGACTATGGCAGGAAAGCAAGACCAAAACGTAACTTTGCCGCAAAAAAGAAGATCAGTTATCAGCCTCAAAAAGCACAAATTAACGGCACCAATTAACATATCATATGTAGCAGACACATCTCAATAGCAACTGTTCAGAAATGATTATTGCACACTTTGGATGACTTGAGCATTTTTTTTTATAATGTAGAAAGAAATAAAAAATCTGAAAAGACCTGGTTACTTGTCTCAACATGGCTTTTCAACAAGGAACACCTAAGACCTGCATGTTTGTATTATTGCATTACTGTGTAAAACTGGGTAATTATGGTAAAGACGGAGTATACAAGCCAGGAAAATTGGACAATCCAATCTGTCAATGTAGTCTGTAGGACACGTGTTTACTGATCAGTAGCCTCTGAAGTCTCTTGACTGCTCTGAAAGTGTGACCTTGTTTACTCTAACTGCATGTCATTGATTTGTTTATACATTTCTCTGGTTGTACATTTGATGAGAGCAGCACTCAGTTGCTGATGTGTGTGTTTTTTGCTGATGATCTGGGGTGACCCTGTCAGAGTTCATCTAAGAGCTCAGAGCAGGAGAAGCTCTCTTTCTCTTTCAGTCATTCATACCAACTAATTCATCAAATTCATGTGCACATCCTAAAACACAAAATTTGATGTTTCATTTATCAATCTTTTAGAACATGTGTAAATAAAAAATAAAAAAATCACCCACATGAAATTACACTAAATACACTTTAAATTTGGTATATTTGTTACATTTGGTCTTTGGTATAATTAATACCAACTTAAAAAATGCTAGACAGGCTAGTCTGGCCCCAAGTACAAGATAATATTATATATATTACAAATATAAGCTTTAGTAGTAAGGTTGCTCAGGATCCTTTTTTTCACCTGGGTCAGTAAAATTAGTTTGATAGCATTAGCCTCTTCCATTACTTCTGTAGCTTCCCTGTAAGTAGTCTACACAATTAAACATGGGCATACAGCAAAGCATAAAGAATACAGTAAAGTTCAAGGATGCAGTAAATCTTTATAATTGTAGGCTTATTATAAAAACTATATTTTCATGGTGTGGAACACAAACTAAATGTGTAAGAGTTCACAACTCTTTCACTCACTATGTTACTGTAGCTAGTTAGCTATAGATCGCTTCTAGTCTTACCTTGACAATTGGGAAAATTCCACAGGCTTGAATAGAAGCCAAAGAATCTGCAGCCCAGAGACAAAGTGGCTGGGATCTGGTGCCTGTCAGTCACTTTGGTGCATTAACCAATCTGCCCTGCTAGTCATTTCTCTAAACTTCTGGTTGGACTGGTGGAATTGTTTTGTTTTTGTCCTTCTCATGTGGGGTGTAACTCAGTTGTGATATGGTGTGACTGACAGCCTAAAAGATTATGCTTAAATTAGAAAATCAATGCACTTTTTTGTGTTTGTAATGGAGTAGTTGTACTTTGTTACTTACCACCGTTGCCTGAGAATACCCCTCTCTTCTAATGCCTCTTATTGCACCTTGCTGATAAGTAAATTACAAACCCAGAGCACATGATACTCTATGGAACATGAGCATGAGAATGTAAACCATTTACAGTAGCAGCACATCCAAAATATAGAAACGTACCTGTGGCATTGCTTAACAGGGCTCAAAAGTAGCCAGAGTTTCAGCACTGCAAATGTTTGTTCAGCAGCAATCCTGTGATCAATCATCCATTATTTCAATATTTAGCAACTGAACTCTTACTGACACTGATGGGACATCTCGTGATGCAGCATGTACAGCAATAAAAACATGAACATGTTCAGTAAATAAAAGCTTTATTTATCTTAGCTTTGTGATCAATGCAATGTAATTAATACCATAATCACTTGATATTTATAATAATGCATGTACATGAAGTTGTTTAGCAGATAATGTACCATGCTTCATTTAAATGGAAACATATGGCTCCTTCTATTATTGCCTCTGCAGCTCCAAATGCATGGGATTTACAGGCTTAAACCAAAGTAGAAAATTTTATGGATGTTCACACAAGCCAATCTAAACTGACATCCACTTTACTTCACAACAATTTAAAGCCCTCCAGAATAATGATAAAACAGTAAAAAAGTCATAATAGGTTCGTTTAGTGTGCATTTGGAAATACTTGCTCACACGTATTGTACCACAACCACAGAGTTGCAAGAAACAAAGAAAGCTAAAAATGACCTCTAATATAAAACCACAAACACCATTTGAGGTACTCCCCAAAAACACAAGTCATGTTAGGGCTGGGAATGGGGCAGCGGGGTGGATGTGATGTGTGGAAGGGGGTTGGAGGTTGTCAATGGAAAATTTCACCTAGGGTGCCAAACAGATTAGGACCGCGGCTGCCTATAGTGATCTGGATTGATGGTGTAAACCATACCATATGCTGCACACTAAACCAAGAATGGCTGCAGGGATGAAGGTCAAGTATGCAACACTAAAAAAGGCACAATTGATCTTTGCTTAAATAGAGAAAAACTAAATTTTTCTGATTGGTATAAGAAAAATAATAATAAGAAGAATGTTAAAAATAATAGCTCTTTGATAAAAAACAAACAAACAAAAAAGCAGAACAAGATCCTGACAACAAAATGACCTTTGAAGAAAATTAAAACCATTTTATATAAATGTGGACATCCTCTTAAAATTTTATTGTTTACAATCTGCCTTTCAAATTATTTACAGATACATACATTTAGGAATAAGGTAATGTGATTTTTAATTAATATATTATTTAATGTAAGTTTGTGAATACTTATGTACTTGTAGGGGTGGCAATAATATTGACCAGATCTGTACTTTACATTTTTAAGTTGCTTCATAGCTCTAGTAAATCAGACCTGTTGTTTCTAATCCACAGTTTTGTGCACTATTCTGTTTGTTATCAATAATATTTATGAATGATTGTTAATGAATGTTGAGGCAACTGTTAACAAATTATATCTATGCTTGTTAACCTTGATCAAATATCATAAAAAAGGAGATAAGCTATAAACGTTTTGTTCAAAATCTATGATCTTGTTTCAGGTTTACGAATAAATTATACATTATGCAACTAAATTCCATTAAATGTACATAATAACATTCAAGAAAGGCGCTAAGAAACACACTACAGACAGTTTAATCTTTGAGTGGATGACTGGCATGCTTCTAGCCGATTTAATAGTTTACACAGATTAATCTGCCAGTGTGCTTCAGTGGCACACTGTGTAAATGTGTGAGATGTATTATTATGATTATGATATTAAAGTCTATGAACATATTTTTTTGACAAAAAAAAAATTGATTGAGAAAAATAAAAAAAACAAATGTTTTCTACCCTGTAGGATTATCCTAATGATTACATTTAAGCTTTCAGAAAATTTTATGTGTTTGCCAAATCTTGAGCATTAATTAAGCTTTAATTACTTAGCGACACACCTTAGAATAGATAATTGTGATTTTTGTTTACTGACATCTAAGAGTATTTTAGCTCATTTAAATTAGCATGTATAGTATGTTCTTTGAAAATAGCTGATTATTTTCCATCCATTCATCTTTATTTATTTACCCCTTGGTTTAGGTTTTGGGCAGATCTTGACTACACTGGGCATGAGGTGAGAATACACCATGTATGAAACCCCAGTCCAATATAGCATACGATGCACACTCATTCAGGCACTCATTCACTTCCACTTCTAAGGGAATACTGTCTCTGCATTTTATCCAAGTCTATAAAATATTTTTTTGGTGATCCTTGTACCAGCAACTTATGCAATAAACATGACCATGTTGACTTCCCAAAATATACAGGAAATATCACTGGAAATGTTGCTGTTTCATTAGATCTCTCCAGAAGCTAAACAAATAGAAGGAACAGAAAGTGTTCAGTGAACTTGTTTCATTGTGATCAATCTTTACTGTAGTAGGTCATTTCACAGGTCAGTATTTGGAGAGAAACGTGATTTGTTTTTTAGTCCCAATGAGCTAAATGAGTTCACCAATGTTTGAATGAGTTCAGGTTTGAATTATGGACTTTTTATTAAAGGGAAAGAATTTCAAAGAAGTTAATAAAGGAAAAGCCAATAATTAACACTCAGTAAATGAATACAAAAATATATCTAAAACAAAAATGAGACAAATTAACCATAATGTCAAAAATTAGTGCTGCCAGTTGGTATAACATGGCAATGTTAATATTATATACAGTATGTCAATATTTCATTGCTGTGATTTGTCTGCAAAACAAGTTAGTTCCTTTTATTACTTTTGTTATAGCAGATATAAGCTATTTATATAGCAGATGTAAACATTTGGCCATGATATTGAGAAACTGCTCACTATATACATTTAGTAAATGTGAATAATGTAATAATAATAATAATAATAATAATAAAGTCTATTTTGTTATTATAAAACTAATAGCGTTGTCATGCACACTCAATTCGCGACCGGCACGAGGAAGTAATGCGGTCGCGAACCCGGAAGTATAAAAGGAGTAAACAAACCACAACAAAACGCTCAGTCATTGAGTTCG
>JAQMYJ010000036.1:21049399-21067853 GCA_030014305.1 Clarias laeviceps | reverse complement strand
CTTTTATACTTCCTGGTTCGCGACCGCATTACTTCCGGGTCCTAGTGCCGGTCGCGGATTTGGTGTGTATGACAGTTCTTTTGTCAAAGCGGAAAAGATTATTATTATTTTTTGATTACTCAGCTGCTCCTGACCTATTACACAAAATGTGTATGAGGGGAAATGGAAAAATTGTGAAATTGTGAAACTTCGTGCTATTTATTTTTGGTAAACAATAATGTACAGTCTGGTAAAATAAAATAACCTTTCAGTATATATGCTTGATAGTAGGCTTCCTTAACAAAAATTAATGGAAAGTACTTTTGAGTCTTATTTACTTTCCATATTTGGACTTTGTTAATGGTCTGTACCTTTGAAAAAGAAAAGAGGGATATACTGAGCACATGCACATCCTGAACAGTAAAGATACCTAAATACAGTCTGTGTGTGGGACTGACCTCCTCAATGTACTGTATATAGTCCCTCATATCACAATCCCACAGATCACATTCTTACCAACAGACCAGCAATAGTTCAAAAAATACATACAAAGATCTCCAAGAATTATATATCACCAGGTACAAAATAAAAACTGTTCGCTTTAACTACCCACAATAGTGTTAAGATCATCATGGCACGAGAGCATGAAGTGATAAACTGGAGATTGATGAGGCATGCATGGCATTTGATTCAGTGAAAACTGGGTGAAAAATAAGCCCAAACCTCCAAACTCACCTCCTGAATTCACTAATCCTGGGAAATCATGTAATAGAAAAACTCATAGTTTCTTCCACAGTCTTTGTAATTATAAATGGTTAGGTAACTGGGACTGTGTATTTTCAACTTTAACAATTATGTGGTTCATGTTTACCTGCTTAAAATTTTTTTTTTCCAAACAAAAATTGTAGTAACTGTTTTTTACAGTTTGGTTATCTGACTTCTGTTTAAAGCACTTATGAATGAAGTATTCCCCACATTTGGGCTACAAATTACAATTAAGGGCTGGACCTGTACAAGTTTAGGCCAAGACGATTTATTCACTGGCAACTTGTATCAGTTTTTCATTCTTGTTTGGTGCAATCTGTTGTGCCTAAAGACTGATCAGTATTCAACCCTAATATGGGGCAGCATATACATGTTGCCTGTTGCCTGAAGTGAAAGAGATAACAGGAGGATGTCTCCAGCTCTGGACATCTGAATGCCTGTAGCTCTGACCATAAGCCTCATTATAAGCTGTTAAGCAGACAGCTCCTTATTGAGTACAAGCGCTCTAAAGTATGTTATATATGTTTGTCATTAAGCAATACCTCAGTCTCAACAAATAATATACATCAATTATACACCTTTTTCAATGATGGCATTCAATTAAATTTGCACACATCAACAGCAATAACAGCATAATTACTTCCGTAAACATGTAACAAGTCCTGAGTATGACTAATGTTTTAAACAAAGCTGCGTTTAGGTGATAAACAGTATTGAACAGTGCTTTGGTTCAGTTAAAGAGTTGCCCTTGATATATTCTTGTCCAGCAGTGAGATAATGATGAACTAAAGTAACAGTGACACTTACGACTTATGTAATGGATAAATTGTAATCACTGGTGGTTCTAACAGATGATTCTCATGGGGAGTGATAAATGTGTTATCCAAGGGGTGGGAAAATTGTGTAAATAACATGATTGTACACCAGCTGTCCAATTTCACACTATCCAAAAGTCTTTCGCACTATCCCAAAGAACTCTTTAACATGTATGCATGCCCATTAACACTATGTATATTTTGTCCGGTATTTTTTCAGTTGTCAATTGGCCAGTCCTGTTGAATATATGCCCAGTGTAGACTCATTTGCCTGTTCTTGCCTGACAGGAGTGAAAACTGTAGTCTTTTGCTCAAAATGTAGTCTTTTGCTGTTGGGGGCCTGAGGTGTTCTATATTATGACATGGTTTTCTGCTCACTTGTCATAGCAGAAAAAGCCTGGTCGTAAAGCATTAATATTTTAGCTAATAGACCATTCCTGTATATATTGGGCAGACATAAAGACAGGATCTAAGACCAATAGTGAAAATACTTTTAGTTTGCATTTTTTCCTAATTTATTAAAACACATTTCATTACAAATTATACTAATGTAAAAAAAATTAAAATAAAGCAAAAATAAAAAAATGAGCTTGAGAGTTTTAATTTGGTATGCCCCTCCCCCCCCCCCATTTGCTTTAATGACATGTTGCACTTGAGCAGGCAAAAAATGCCATTTTGTGTAAAGCAGTTAACATCACAAATTATGTTCAATAATGAATTTTCAAGATATTTAAAATTTTGCACCGATTACATCTCCTCCTCAATTTTATTTTTCAGAGTAAAACATTGATTTTCATTTTTGTTATCTTTATCTTCATTTTCACCTTCACTGTAAAATGACAACATGGATTCTGTTCTCTCTCTCTCTCTCTCTCTCTCTCTGTCCTTAAGTGATTTTGAATGTTTGGTTATTTTTGCCAAATGGTTTAAGTATTTCTGAAAATGGCTGATCAACTGTAATTTTATTTCCCAACCATCTCTAGGGTTTAGCGAGGAACTAGCGTTAGTAGCACATGACAGGAAAAGAGTTTGAGAAATAGTTAAAAGGTTAAAGCTATAAATAAACTGATCAGTTTTAATGTAATCAGTGATATTATTATTTCAGGTTGAAGCACACATACATGTACACAGCAGAACTCTCCGACTAACTTATTAATACAAAGAAATTATTATTATTTTTTTACATTTTTTTAATAAGGTTGGGAATCTTATGTCTTCTTTACGCTAAGTTGTACTTATTTCAACGTCAGCTAAATACACTTCCTGTTTGGTAATTGGAGAGTGAATCACAGATGAGAAATTGAAAAAGGAGATTGGGTAAAGATTAAGTTTTGTCTTGACTCTAACGCGTTAAAAAATCCCCTTATATCACTTTAGCGCTTTTATAGCAGCAGTAAAAATATTAATTAAAAATATTCCGTTTAGCATTTCTAATTAATATCTATTGGTGCAGGTGTTTGTTTACATTGCCCAGTTAGCTTATTAGTAGTTTTAGTTTAGATTAATACATCTACAGTAGCACATAACTGTTCCTAACATCGCTTTTACTCAACATTTTGTATCGAGGTCTCAGATCAGGTATTTTACTTGCCCTCACCTCAGACTGCTATGGTTTTATTTACTCATACAAGCCATATTTTAACTCATAGTGGAGCTTCACATTACTGTTTGTTATTAGAGCCACATATCGGAACATATGACACAAACTGGTTTTAAAATTCCTCAAGGGAGAATAAACATACATTGATCTGTCCATTCATCTGTGAAGGTTCAGTTTTCATAGACTACTCTTTTTTGGAGTAAGCTGTGTCACGTGTTAATTTCTAGGTGCAATCAACATGAGATTTTAAAAAGTACTTTTATACTTTTTCTTTTAACATGTACTGGAATATTTTACCTAAGTAAAATAGTTATTCCTATTGTTATCAAACAATTAAGCTAAGTAAAAAAAAATATTTTTGTACTATTGACCAACAGTTGGATGATATTTTGAGAAGGAACTAATCACTGGTTTTAATTAAAATGCGTGCTATATTTATCTCATAATAAATGTTTGATTTAGAAGCACAACTATTAAGAAGAGCTTTATTTAACATTCTGTCAGTTCTTTCACTCAGTGGGGGTCAGAGGTCAGTCTCTCTGCAACAGTAGGAGAATAATCAATGATTGGTAGCCAAATTGGTGCTAAGCCAAGGCTCATTGTGTTGGAAGCCTGACAGCTGAACCAGCCAACATATAACACACACACACACACACACACGCACAGACACACACACTTGCTCTTATACACTCCTACAAAGACATTCATAAAGGCTGAGATGATTCCCAGTCTTCCTTTACTGATTTACTGAAATGTACATAAATACATTATTTGGTAATGTCACTTTTATACCATACACAGACAGCATATGTTACATTAAAAGGTTCTGTGGTTAAATCTTGATGTGCTCAACATGATTCATGACACAGGTGTGAATGACATTTAATACATACAAAGAAACCAGTTATACAAAACATAATTTATTGAAATACCTAAATAAAATATTAACAGTGCAGTATATAAATTGTGCTACAACACAAATACATAATACATGACTAGCAATTCATCAACATCCCAGACAGACACTAATATTTCAGATATTGTCCTCATAATCTTTATTTGACATATATTGTCCTCATAAGCTTTATTTGACATATAGTTCAAATACATGTTTGATACACATAAGATACAGTCAAACAGGTTACACAACAAAAAGCCCAGTGCTGAACAAAAATCTTCCCAATTACAGAGCATAGAAAGTGTGCCTTTGAGTCCTTATATGGGAATAGGAATTAATTTATGAGTCCAGAAAAGCTCTGAATAGGTATGCTTTAATGGTAATCAGTGAAAAGTTTGCCATGTATTCGCATCCAGATGTGAAAGGACAGTAGCATTTTTGAGAGAATCATATAAATGTTTATAATCTTTACATTTAACACTAGTTGTAGGGATGTCACTGGTTCTTGACACAATAAAAGAGAAAAATCCAAGACACTCAGGTGAAATAAAAAAAAATAAAAATAATATATATATATATATATATAATACATTTATTATTAGGGCAAAATCATTAAAACTACAAGCACCTGATACAATGGCTGAAATGTGTAGGTGCTGGAATTTTTATGATTTTGCCATGATAATGAACATGGTTTACAATAAAAAAAAAAATTTCTTCATTTGAAGGCCTTGGAGTTTTCTCTTTTATTGTGTCAGAAACTGCTTTTGACTGTTGGGTGCCTGCTAGGAAAAGAAAAAAATGTAAATCATATATTTAAGTTCATATATGAAGTCAATTGCCTGCTTTTTAACCCAACACTGTAAATAATTTTATCAAGTTCTACAATAAAACTGTATCCAAAACAGAATGGCACTTTAAATGTGCTTTAGAGTTTAAAACTCGATCAAGAAATTATTTTGAGGACTGGTATGTTTTAATGTGTTAAATAACCTTATTGTATACATACAATAACGCTTCTGTGACTATAGGTAATTTGTAAAACGTACATTCGTCTCATTAAATCTAGTATTAAACTAGCCATCAATACTGTAGCATTTACCAGAAGCAGCAAAATAACCTCATCTGGCAGCTTTTCCAATTGTGATTTGTAAAAAGAAAAAAGGCAAAGGTTAAGTTATTTTAGGGAAGTAACACAGATTAACTGGAGGTAGAGCTATAGGCCACACAGGTCTCCTGTAGTGTCCATGTCAGTGACCTATTAATTGTGTCACATTTGATGTCTTTTTTTATTTACAGTGTACTCAAAGACACTCTTCACATTCTGCTATCTTCACACAGACTATCTTTATTCTTCTAGTGTTTTTTTTTTTTTTTATCTCATACTGACTTGCACAAATGCTTAAGGTGTTAATTATACACTGGGAATTTTGCTGTGTGCAAAAAAAAAAAATCAACATTAACTCCTTACTGGTATTGTATACTTTATGGTTCAGACTGTAAGTAAAATAGCATATTCCCACAGATACACAGAAATAAAGCACTAGATTGCACAGGGCTTCAACCTGTGTTTGTCAACTTGGTAAATGATCATTCACTTCAATGTCTATTGTTGTGCTGCAGATCAGTCCGGGTAAAGTATAAAGCCAGAAAAAGTGCTGTATTTGTTGTTGTTTCCACCATGTGCCTTCCCACCATCCAGTTTCACATATATCTCATCCCCTGAGTCCAGATGCAGCACTACACTGTTGCTTGCGTAGTCATAGTTTTGATCTGCATCCTGGGCGATGGCACTCGCTCGGACCTGTGCTCCAACAAAATGTCAAATGAGACATTAGACATGTATGTACTGTATGTATGTATGTATGTATGTATTTCAAAGGTCATGCGACTGGTTTGCATGTATGCATGTGCATACATGTATAGGTATATGTAACAAGTGTATATGGTTCATTAATAAAATTAAGAAACCCAAAGCCATAAAGAATTATATGTAGGCCTAGTTGTTAAACTACATTTGTGACTAGTTGCATGCCAGCAACATACATTTTTACATTAAGTTTAGTTATATTTTCATTGAAGATATAGGCTTGGTTCTAACTTTAAGTTTAAATGTTTAGCCTGTTGTAATAATAACAATGAATATGTTAGCTTTTACAGCTTACACAATGATGTCATTCATTCATTCATTTTCTAAACCACAGGTACCTCAGGGCAAAAGGCTGGGGACACCACGGATAAGGTGCCAACACATTCCAGGGCAGAGAAAAATGTTTTATTTCAAAAACATTTTACAGAAATAAATGACATTATTTTAGAGATGTATTATAATCTACAGAAATCTATGACGTTCAGTGTATATACTTCTAAGTATGATCGCTGTGTGATTTATGCTGGAGTTTAGTTGTAAGTTTCTTACAATTTAACGCATCTTCTGATCACTTCTAATAAAAACAGGATCACTCGCGTCAGTCGATAGTTGCGTCTAAATGTTTGTTGGATGCATATATCTGAAGCATCTGAATATCACTTCCCCAGAATTACTTACCTGAATGAAAATGTATATGCTATTAAAATTAGAGTTTAACAGAAAGTCATTTACCTGTCCGTTTTTACAAAGGTCTGCCCACATGCTGGTCCCGTCTCCTCCGCGCATCAGGACATGATAAGTGAAAAAGTAAATTCCAGACACCTGGCATGTGAACTTGCCAGTGGACGGGTCGTAGTGATTGCCCAGATTAGTTACCACATCATCAAAACGGAGCACCTCATAACCTTCATGTGGGTTTTTAAGACCGACGTAAAACGCGATCTTGACACTTCCAAACGCCGAGCCAATTTCCCCCGCTTCAGTCCGAGCTGTTCCCTGTGGACTCCCGGTCAAGCCGATTTTCCCGGAATCTCCACGCTCACCGGGTGGCCCTCTCGGTCCGGGGGGACCAGGTTCACCTGGAGGACCTCTTGCTCCAGGCTTCCCAGGGCGGCCGGGTTCCCCCTTGTTCCCACGGGAGAAAGACGGGGGAGGCGGCGGAGGGATGGCGCCAAGGTCCTGTATGACTTCCAGCGCCGTTGCGCTCGCTTTCGGGCTGTACGGGTCACAGATCATGCGACAGGTGCCCATCATCTCGTAGTGCGCGGAAATAGTGAAGGTTTGAACCAGTAGAGGAATCGCAACAAGCAGCACCAGGACCATGACGACGAAAACCAGCACTGCACCGACCAGCCGCTTCCTCCGCAGCGCCAGAGAACCTCGCGTTAAAACGCTGTCGTGGGTTTTGGGGGCAATGGTGGACCGCTGCAGCTGCGCAGACAACGTGCACTAAAGGGGAAAAGGAACAGGTGGATGTGGTAGCTATCACTCTTGCCCGGATTGTAAAAAGTGCATGTGTCGTAACCTTTTTGCTCAGATAACCGGAGGCGGATTTTGCGTGGTGCCACTCTCGCTTATACTTCACGGAGTTGACAGACAAACTCTCCGTACTGGCACAGCTGTGATGCGCGCTGCGAGCTCCAGACCGAGCAGAGGAGAGACCAAAGACGCGCTGACGTAACCAACGCAGAGCAAATTGCCCGCTGCTTTTTGGATTAGTGGAGCGGTGATCATATTTACCAGCCTAACGCGTGAATAACAGTTGTCACCTGTTCCGGAGATTACACAGATCAAGGAGAATTAAGGACGCGCACAGGTGCTTATTAGTACGCAGACAGTAATCCTAAATCTGCACCTTTATCTCGACTTTGTCTAAATATTTGGCACCCTGAGGCTGATAAGTCTCTTCAGCTCAGAGCTCGATACCCCGAGGATCTGCGTTAAAATCTGCAGATTCATGTTCATGCTGAGCACAAGCTGGAACTGTTCGTTCAGAACCTCCACATGGCATGAGTGACGACGAAGACCAAAGCTCAAACTGTGCAAAGAAAGTGCAGGACCCAGCAGCCTCGACATTAGTGTGTTGAAAAAGAATTTAGTCTTGGATGATACAGAGTGAATAAATTGGAGGACATGCCCTTGGTGGTGGGAGTTATAGATTTGGTTGTGGCCTGGGGATAGGTGCTGTGGGTTGCTGCAGGCTCCTCCTGTTTAGTCTTAGAAGCAGATAGACAGACAGACAGACATATTGACTGACAGAAGGCCGATAGATAGATAGATAGATAGATAGATAGATGTTTGTCCATCACATTTATAGAGAGGTTCTCATGCAGTGAATGTTCTCCACTTCTCTCATCAAATGTTTAGCATATTATCATTATTATTCACCTCCTCTGTGCCCATGTCTGATCCTGGATTCAGGTTTCTCACTGCACTTTTAATAAATAGTATAATAGTGAGACCTATGGTTACTACTGTAAGATGAGGAGCAAATTTTTGTCATTGCCTGGCGCCAAACATAAAGACATTAATAAAGTCCTTTGTTCTTGTTACCACTTTATCACAACATGTTCACTCTGTTGCAAAACATGCAATCACATGATTATTAACCCAAATAAACATTTTCCCACATTTATAGTGTTATAAGATGAGAAAAGAAAATTAACCTAATTATGATTATATGATTTTGATATACACTGAACATATAATATTGAAGCTGGTGAAAACCTATATAGCAAAATTTTAGGTACTATTCCATTTGGAGTCAATGGCTCTTTATTTTCCATCGATTTCTGTCGTCTTTTACTTTTTAAAAAATGAGCCTCCATTTAACTCTCCTCCTTTAACCAGACTTGGGATATACAGACACACACACACAAAGGACAATTTTAAGACACCAATTAGCCTACCCTTTATGTCTTTTGACTGTGGGAGGAAAGCAGAGTACTGGGTGGAAACCCATCAAGAACATAGAGAACATGCAAACTCTATGCACACAAACCTGAGGCCCAAAACTTGGCTCACTCCCTCAACCCTGGGCGGGCTGTGTTAACCACTACACCACTGTGCTTCCACATAAAATTATTAATAAATGAAAACACAAAAGTTGTGTGTGAAGGTGCTGTGAAACCACTAATATAATTTTCGGGCAACTAGCCATCAAAAATAACAGAATCGCTTTAGCAGTTAAAGTGTCACCTGATCTTAATAGAAAGTTTAGTTATATAATATCCCAGACTCTGGACTCACAAATGGTTCTTTGACTGATCACTGATTCTGGACATATTAAAGGTCAGGTTAAAGACACATCTCTTCACTTTGGTTTTGAAGTTGGGCCTGTCAGACTATCCCCTCCCTTTCTTTGATCTAACACATTTTTCTATTCAAGCTGTTCATTTTCTTTTCACTTTTATTAATTTGTTTGTTACTAATGTTTCTGTACGTTCTTTTCTCTTCAATGTATCTTTATCTTAATATCCTTAGAACTTTTAGAAAGGTCTGTACACCACTCTGGTCAGTGATAGCTTTTTTTAAATGTGCAAGATAAATACAATTTACTTGATTATTTCCCATTTCATTTAATCATTGATGTTTGGACAGCTTCCTCTGTGCAAAGTTGCAGTGGTGCTAAATTTCTTAATATTTAGTAATAAATTAAATGGTACTCTGTGGAATAGTTAATAAAGGAAGACTCTGAATGACACTGAGACAAATGATACTGTACACCTTGAATGGAAAAAAAAAATTTGCTGTGGTCTCTAAATGTACACCTACAAGGTCGACCAACAAGATTGATTTGTTTTGTATAGAATATACACTTACTGATGACGTCATTCAAACCAGCAGCACACACATCAAGATCTTTGTGGATTGTGGTGCCCTTTAGTAACTACTACTGCTACAAATATGAGTGAACATAAAGAACTCTGCCTGACAAAAAAATGTTGTTTTTGTCATAGGCAGTGTTCTCCCTTTGGCATGGAAAGACCGATTTTATTGTTTTGACACAAAATTGTTAAGGATCTTACAGATATGAGCAGACATAAGAGTCTTCTCTTTTCTTCAATTCACATTTAGATTGATTCATATTCACATATTTGCAGATATTGCAGATGCCTCTCTTGCTGTTAGGAGGACATCAAACAGACAAGGGCATACATATGTTCTCTCTCCCTCTGTCACCCTTTTCACATGCATGCATACAAACATACACAAGCATATTGCATTATACTGAGATAATTATGTGTGTGCGTGTGTTGGTGGGTGCGCCTGTAAATGTCAGTTTGCTGCTGGCAGTACCTGGTCCTGGTCCTATGCCACTTCTGCATACAGTACATTTAAACTCTTGGAGGTCGAGCAAGGTAAACAGCTATCATACAGTATAAGAAATAAATGAAAGATTCCCGGCAAATTATAATGAAACAAACTGGTTGAAAAGGCTTGGCTATTTAAAAGTTCAGGCTCTAGCCTTACATTTTGGTAGCAGTGATTATTGCTCTTTTAAAATGGAAGCAGTTCACATTTCTGAGAAACTCCAAAAGTGCTATACAATTTCCTGCATGCTGTTTTGCCCCTGTCTGAATATAAATAAAATAAAAATTCAATAAATACTTCTGCAATGTTTAACAATGTCCTATTATGTCCTTTCTATTTTTCTAAAGTAGAATAGAATAGAAATATAAAAATTTCCCCTACTTAAAATATTGTGTCTGTTCATTAGTGTATGGTAACTGTTTATTAGTGTAGAAGCTGAAGGATCAAAGCTATCAAGTGTTTTAGTCCAGGTCAGCATGTAGCCTTAAAATAATACTGCTCCCAAAGCTATCTACTCCACCACCACTTCCAATCCCTCTACAGTTTATATGTACAGTATCTGTTTATATTCATAAGTCTGTGCAAACTATAGTGCAGATGGCTTGAGGCAGCCTGATGCTTGTCTGCTTTTCAAAATATTCCAGATGTTCTTGGCCTTTATTATAATGTGCAGAAATGTGGGAATGTTCGAGTGCTTAGCCTATAAAAACACTTATTAGCTTTAATACTAAGCACTTAATATTTGTGATCCTTCAGCTTTTACACTAATAATCAGTTACCATACCCTAATACACAGACACATTATTAAAAAAAAAAAAAAAAGGCCGGGTGATTTTTCCATTTCTATTCTAACATTTTCCATTTCTATTTTAGGAAATTCATTAGAAAAGAAAAAGTCTTAAGTCTAAAACTGAAATGCTGGTATTTGGACCCAGTGGAGCCTGTGTTGACCCCTTCATAGAGACTGATTCTCTTAAATCATATGTGAAACCAACTGCTGGAAACAAATTAACACTGCTATTAAAGATAGCTTTTTTCAGCTTAGGCTATTGTCCAGACTCAAGCTGTTTTTAACAAAAAAAAAAAGATCTTGATAAGGTTATACACGCTTTAACTTCAAGTCAGCTTGATTATTGTAATGCTCTCTATGTTGGTGTTGGCCAGGCCTCTCTTGCACGATTGCAGTTGGTCCAAAACGCTGCTGCACATTTTTTAACATCAAAATGTAAGCAGGAATGCATAACTCCTGTCCTGGCATCTCTACACTAGTTCTCTGTGCAAGTCAGGTTTAAGTTCAAGATCTTGTTAATAGCCTACAAAGCTCTAAATAATCTAGCAGCATAATATATTGCTGATCTTTTGAAGCCATACAGTCCAGCATGGTCTCTTAGGTCTGGTAATGAAATTTTTCTTTCAATTCTGAATTCTAGGTTGGAGATTTGGGGCGATTGTGCCTTTTTAATTGCATCCCCTAAACTCAGGAATGAGCTGCAGGCAGGCCCATACTCTTCCTATTTTAAATCAAAGAGTTTTTGGAAATACATTGTGAACATATTCTTTTTCCTGGGTTTTTCTTTTATTATTTATTTATTTGTTGTTTTACTGATTTATTCACTTATTTTATTCAATAACGGTGGACTTCTTATTGTTGTTTATTGTATTATTTAGATTTTTTTTGCATTTATAATTTTCTTATTATTGATTGTATTTTTATAGTCTGTGTCTATGTCTGCAGCTATTTTTGGATTGTACAGCACTTTGGTCAACAGTGTTGTGCTAAATGTGCTTGAAAAAAAATTTTTACTTTGACAATGAACAAAAGTCCCACCCTAACCATAACCTTTTAAATTTTTCATTAACAATACAAACTGAATTCTGCAACTTGCTATGAATTGACAAATTTGACAACATGCACCTCTTACTGGTCCCTAATCTAGCTCCCATATAGGCCCAAAAATCATCTGCAAAATATGCTAACTGATATGACAGCTTACAGAGAACACAGAAAAGATTCAGGATTACAGAAAACTATAGAATACATGTATCTCTTCAGCTGTATTTTCCATACAGCTTGTTTAAGGTCACATGGGCCCAGATCCTATTTCAGGGAACTCAGGGCACGAGCATTTTTCATGTCTTTGCACAGTGTGAGGAACCTGAAACAGCCTAATTTGAATGCTAATTTTACTGAGTTAATGCTTTACTGGCATCCAGATTTTACTTTTGGCTTATGTGCCTAAAGTATTTGCCTGAACTACGTACCACTGAAATCATTAAACCATGTCCACTTAAGCAGCTACTGTACCTCTGACCTTTCAAACAAAACATTTAAATCCAGTCCTGACCAGTCATTGGTTTAGTAAATTCTCATGAAAAACACAGTACTCAAAAACCAACCACCAGTTCTCACTCAAGAACTTAGAAGTTAGCTCAACTTTTCAGCTCAAAATGAAGATGAACAGTATAGCTGCTTCACTGCTCATTATGGGATTCTATGGACTGACTTATTGTGTTGTGAGGGAACACTTCTATGTGAACGAATTACTGACTTGGGTGGAAGCTCAACAGTTCTGCAGAATGCTATCTTATGATCTGTCGACTGTAGCGAGCCGTGAGGAGATAAACTCTCTTCCATTTTTTCCAGCTTTGTCTTGTCCCAACAACACAAACTACTATTCAGTATGCCAGTATTGGAAGTGGATTGGAATATATACGGACAGTAATAATCAGACAGAGTGGTCAGGAGGTGACCATGAACCATTTTGTTCATCTTCTGTTCAGACAGCAACATACTCTCCAGGAATGTGTGGTATAGTATGGAATCTATGGGGTTTTTGTGTTCCTGTTCCATGCTCATGGAATCTCAGCTTTTACTGCATGATGAGATTTGATGTGATTCTAGTGAATCTAAGCATGACCTGGAGAGAGGCTGTTGGCTACTGCAGGAATAACTACATTGACTTGGTCGGTCTGACATCCCAGTTTTGGATGAACGAAGCTGTAAAAGTTGGTCAGGCAGCAAATTCAGCATATGTGTGGACTGGACTGCGCTTTCTCAATGGACAATGGTTTTGGAGTACTCAAAGTGGCCTGAGTTACCAGGCCTGGTCTAGTCAGGGTCAACCACAGTGCCCTGCACCAAACCTGCGATGTGGAGCATTAGCACAAAATGAAGGGGTTTGGGAAATGAGAGACTGTGAGGAGAAACTGAATTTCCTCTGCTACCGTAAGTCACTGCTCAAACCGTACTAACTATGATATCATCTTTATCAATGGAAATGATGCTCTTCTTTTGCTTTCTGCTCTTCCTCATCCCCGCATTATCCTCCTCCTCATCATCACCATTACCTTCAAAATGCATTTACAGACATATTATGAATTCCACTCACCAGACATTATTATTTTTGTTGTGTCTATAATCTATCTATCTTCTTATTTGTTTGTAGAACAATCTGTCATATGTATAGAAATATTGGAGAATATTTATTCTAAGATTTATCTTTACTTTTGGTATTTCTGTACAATTTACTTCTAGGTTTCACTAAAGCTTTCACTCTTAAAATAATAAAGTTGTGACATTATTTCTGGTAAACTGAAATATTTAAGCAGTTACTCCATTATTGGGGTACGTATGCTAGCTGTAGACTGCTGTGTTTGCACATCATATAAATTTATATTTCTGAAATCTGTTACTGTATCTGTAAAAATGAATGTAAAAATTAAACACATTTTATTGATACATTATTAACTAACCAAATAAATAAATCATTTGTTAAATGTCTCTACCATTCTGCAGCTACTCACTGTATAATACATATTTATTTACTGAACATAATCAGATTAATAAAAAGGCAGGTTTCTAAAACTCACCCAAATATTTTGCATATTTTTCAAATCCATACAGCTATTTATTCCTTCTTTCTTTATTGTTAATTCCACTAACACTGTCTAGCAATGATACAGAAGTTGATATTGGCTGTAAATGTTAATCAAAATAAAATGTAAAGGTTTTGGTTTATCTTTTTAGTAAATATTAATGTTAGCATTTTTACAGACAAAAGTATAAAAGTTTATACAATAATAAAAGAACTGCTTTAAAAATGCAAAGTAAAGAATAAAAATATAACCAAACTGTAAAACTGAATCATGTAAATTGCTGTTCAGTAGCTAGGGAAATATGCTGTCGTTGAGATCTGTAATGTACAGTAACACATTTTCGCAAGGTTTAATCTCACTGCACATATCTTCTTTCAAGATTGTCTTTCTTCTGATTTACACCATATATTTTGTCTATGCACTGCTGCGAGGAAAACATGACTTCACAATACAAAATTAATGTAGCAATGCAATGCAACAAATAAAAAAACAATTACTGAATAGTGGCTTCAAAAAAAAAAGCATCTTTATTTTTCCTCGTAAATGATCAAATCATAGATGCACTGTCCAACATTTACCTGCATTCTTCAGCCTGCGTCTACCCACAGTCAGACCATGGGTTTCCAGTACGGCATGGCCCACAATCATGGTTCTTGTTTCATCACGGTCACATCTCATACCTCTGTCTGGCTGTCTTCCTTACTTACCAAAACACATTCAAAGTTTTCTTCTTATTTCAATGACAATCAGTTGTCAGTGTTTGTGTTTCAATTAGCAATAGCAGGTTCCTCATTTAAATCATTTAAGTAATGTTTGAATATAACAGCATGTGTACAAAACCAATGGTAACTGACATTCTAGTATTACTATTTGTAATAAAATTTAGATTATCTTTACAATTGAGGCACTTTCATTGCAACATATGTAAATAATACTTCACTAAGCAATACAAGACAGAACTCATGGGTCAGCATGAAGATAAGCTTGAATAAATAAAAAGAAACAAATACTCCTTATGTATTTATTTATATCTATATCAAGAGCCATGTCAACTGAGTCGATGAGCATCTCATGCTATACAATGTAATTAACACAATACTGAACTGTGTTCATTCTACTTTGTATAAGCCTCTTGACTGCAGGGATGAATTTGAGAATTTTAAGAATTTACCTGTTTTCATTGCTGATGCTATGTTAAACTAGGATTCAATTCAGTAACTAACATAAACAGGCTTGTACACTTCCAATTTTATTTGAAAGAGATTTAAAATTTTTATCTATACTTTAAGCATAGCTTCTTAGAAACATTTGCACACTTACTCACATCCCGTCCTGTAGGTATTATTTGAATACAGTATTATTTGAATACACCTAAGCCCATATTTGTTTTATTTTCAGACGTCTGTATTTAAGGCAATTTGTTTTTTGTTTTTTTCGTCATCCTATGCCTCATTTACTGGCGCAAGCGCATGCTTACTCACTTATAATTTACCTGCACAGATACAACCCCTACTGTCTCTGTGAGAAAGCGCTAGGTGACCCAGAGGTGCTGAAAGCAGTGTTACCATCTTATAGTTCCAGGGTTCAAAATGTAAGCCTATCAGTTCTATTTATTCTACTGTATGACACCCAGTTAGTGTCTATGTTGGCATGTTCACTTCTTGTCTGTGTAGTTTTCCACCACTTTCCTACTGATGTTTAAATTTTGATTTTAGATGAATTAAAAACGATTATTGGAGTTTTTCATCTGCTTTGGTATATTTTGCAAGGCTCCCCAAAATTTACATTACCTATTTTTGCAAATGGTGATATTTTTGCCACTCTTTTAGTCAGTGGTGCCAAAATTAAGAGGCACTCACTGTGTAAGGCATGGTTGTTGATCCTCACAAATCAAATTGAACGCTTTCAGTACATGTTTCTTACAGATATTGCATTTTTTTAATCACAACAATATAATCAAAATGTATATTTTCTATAACTATGCATCAAAATGAGGACATTTCTTTCTAATGTTATGTAAGAATAAAAATAAACTAGCAATGCAATACAAGAAATAAAAATAAACAAAAAACATGTAATATGTATGTAAGACTACACATTCTCCCTCCTAAATGTTTGAACTATGGATTTAACCTTGGATATGGCTGCAATTATCATCCTGTTTCTTCCACAGTAAGCCCATGATTTCCAGTCTGCATGGTCCATAATCATGGCTCACACTTTGATACCTGTCTGATTTTCTTTCTCTCATATCACCACACAGTTTTCTTTTATTGACAAGCAGTTGGCATTATACTGTAGGGTGCTTACATACAGTACATATACATCCTTTAAACCTCTACAACAAGCATCTGTGAACTCTTCTTTGTGATGCAGGTGTCATCCATTGACCTTATATTGACTGCCATAAAAACTACAGAAAAAACAATGAAAATGAATTAATATAATTTTAGAAGCTGATTTTTAATTAGAAATGATTGGATAATTATGAAGTTTACATTTATTTATTGTTTAGCTTAATGTGCTTTTCATACAATGACAGATTCAAAAATGATCCAAACTTTGGCTGTAAAATGTAACTTTTAGAAAAGAGAAATATAGGCCTACAGTATATATATATTTTGACACAATCTCCTTGCATTTCAATACACTTTGTCCATCTGTCACCAAATGTTTTAGGCTGAGGTGTGAACCACAAATACACCGCTGTCTTCACTTCTTCATCAAAAGTGAATCTTCTTGTAGGGCTGCTTTTAGGGAAACAAACACGTGAAAGTCTAATGGAGCACGATCAGGACTATAGGGACATGTCTTTACACCTCAAAACGCTTGTAGAGTGTCAACAGAGTGGGCAGAAGTGTGCGGAGGTGCACCCTTGGATAGCAATCCACTGTTTTTAATCTGAAGTGTAGACTTCAGCTCTTTAATAAGCGTCTCACTGTAACAAGCACTGTTGATTGTTGAAGCTTTTTCCTGATAATGTTCCAATACAGGCCCTTAACAATCCCAAAAAACTGTAGGTATCAATTTTCCAGCTGAAGGTTGACTTTGGAACCTTTTCTTGGTCGGTGATTGAGGATGTTTTCATTCCGTACTCTGCCATTTACTCTCAGGCTCATAGTGATGAATCCATGTCTCGTCACCAGTAATGATTCTCTTTAAGAAACTTTCACCTTCCCTAGACTATTGGTGCAAATTTTGTTTTCAGATAACCAAACACTTTATCCATACTGTGCACAAAGTCTTAATGCATAAAAGCACCAGGGACATCCTTACACCCACTTCCAAACTTATAAACACACAAACACACACACACACACACACACACACACACACACTGAGCAATTAGTCTAATCTGCATGTGTTTGGACTGTGGGAGGAAACTGGAGTACTGTGCAGGAAACCCACCAAGCATGGGAAGAATATGCAAACTCCACACACAGACCCAAGGCAGGAATCAAACCATACAACTTATGGTTATGTTAATCAAATATAATCAAATGTAATTAATAGTGATAAAAAAATGAACTGACAGAAATTGCCACTTGCTTCATCTGTATGTTGAGGTAAGTTTACATAATTTGCTATGATTAACCATTTTTATGATGCTATGATGTACTGTATCTATATTTAACTAAATTAACCTGTTTTCATTGCTAATGTCAGGTTATACTAGCATTCATTCACTGGACACTAAACAATTAAACTGGACAATTAAATCTGAATGAGATTTTGACTTTTATTTAAGCATAACTTCTCAGGACCTTTTGCACAGCTACTGGCATCCTATTCTGTTGGGTTTTCCCACTATTATTTGAATACACCTGCCCCGTATTTTGTTTATTTTCAAACAGGTTTTAAGGCACTTTGTTTTTCAGTCATCCTGTGCCTCATTTACTAGGCATTGTGCATGCTCACCTATAATTGACCCACACAGGTAAAACACCCACTGTCTCAGCAAAAAGGCATAAACAACTTTTTCACATGTCTACAATCCTGTCCATATAATAACTAACACTATTTTTTGTAGTTTTACAAATTTTACATACTGATTTATTTTATTCTAAATTTCATGTGGCTCTAAAATTAAAAGTGATACTTGGTATAGTCACGATAGAATGTATGGATTTTAATGCATTTTTTCAGTACATACTGATACTACCAGTTTCACTGACAAAAAATAGACAGATTCATAAAATGCATTTAAAATATACAGACATGTATATACTTTAAACTTAACAACAACCATCTGTGATCTAGAGGGTGGGCCATTTATATGGATACACCTTAATAAAATGGGAATGGTTGGTGATATTAACTTCCTGTTTGTGACACAT
>JAQMYJ010000036.1:21004446-21017006 GCA_030014305.1 Clarias laeviceps | reverse complement strand
GTTTCTGTTTAGTGGGCGTGGCCTGTGACGTATTATCATGCAGCTCCCGCTGAGCTCCTGTCTAGTGTAAATGCGGCCGGTTCTCGGTGGTTCCCTATCCAGCACCGGCCGAGCACCAGAACCGGCACCAGCACCAGTGTTGTGGAAATGAGGTATTTGGGCACGAGGTGGGATGGACAGGGCACGCACACACACTATGGGCAATTTGAAATTCAACTAACAAAATGTGCATTTCATTGGACTGTGGGAGGAAACAAGAGTACCCAGAAAAAACCACCAAGCACGGGGAGAACATACAAACCCCACACACAGACATGAGGAATCGAACCCTCGACCGTGGAGGTGCAAGGCCACAGTGCTAACCATTACGCCACTTTGCCACCACCTTATAAGTATTAACAAATCTACCTTTTAAGTAATTAAGCAATTTCTCTCTGGGATTAATAAAGTTCTTTGAATCTAGAATCTGAATCTTAAAAACCATCTCTAGTGACTACTTCATAGATACATTTCATAGATACATATAAATGTATATGCTCACTTTCCTTTCAGATGCACAATTATCTTGTAGCTATCAAAACCAACTAGGAGGGTATATATAATTATATCCTCCTCTACCTCCTTCATCAGTAACAAAGGGACCACCTCTGATCAGATATGTGTTGGGTGTTTTAAAAAAAATTTTTTATCAGGATGGCATCTATGGTATTTTTGTACTATTTTAAGCAAAATTAAAACCTGTATCTCCTTTATTGTGTCTTTCCCTAATAACATCATTCACAGGCTATGGCTCCTGCTGCTCAGGAGAAGTCTCGTCCTTGTTTCCTGGAAGTACTGTGTAGCACTCTTATCATCTTGTGTGTGGCTCTCTCTATCGTCTTGTCCTCCATTGCAGTCTGTGATGGACTCTGGCTACTGAAGGAGCACCGCATGTTTGGCCTTTGGTTCTTCTGTGAAGTGGACACAGAGAACTCTGGTGCACCCCCTATCTGCAGCAGGCATATTGCAGAGGAAGTAGGACAGCTCCTGGATCACGGAGTTGGACTGTGTCGCTGTCTTGTCTGTCTGGCTGTAGTAAGTGCCATCTTTGGCCTGGAGCTGCTGGTATTATCACAGGTGACCGAGGGACGGTCATCTCGGCAGCGGTGGCATCTAGGGGCGTGGCTTGTGCTGCTGGCTTCAGGATTGGCTGCTGCAGGGGTCATGGCCTTTCTGTTTTTATTATGGGATTATGCTATACCTCTAAGGCTCACACTCACTTTCTGGTGCCAGTTCACTGCAACATTCCTATTTTTCCTCAATGGCATGGCAGCACGCCAAATCCAAAATATGGCCTATTTTCTGCCCTCCAGTGGAGTTGTGGGGAAACTGAATGAGCCATTGTTGACTAACCACTGCTGAGTTATGGGCAATGTTTAAAGAACAATAAAAGTAAAAAAAAAAAATCATATAATATATCGTAAAGCTGGATTTATTGAAGTTTATCTGAAAGAATATCTGTGCAGGTAGACAGAATGTTTCAAAATTGCACTTATAAATTTAAGTTGGTTTTAATCTTTTTTGAAAACTCAATAAAGATTTTTCATAATCTCACAAATTGTATATCATGTATATTTAAAAAAAAAAAACAAGCGTGTGTCTCTCTCTATTTCACACTATACACAAATTTTGACTTTAATCATGTTTATAATCTATTGTACTAATCAGCAGCAAAAAAATACTACACCATTGGCCTATAGCAAGTAACAACAAACATCTCCTTTAGTGCTTTATAATGTGCATGTACACAACACAACAAACTAAATGGTATTGAAACTGGAGAATATGGGCTTAATTTTCCCAGGAGAAGTGCTTTGAGAAAATTATTTTCTGCAAACGAGCCCTTAGCTATGAATATATCATTTAAACTATAGTAAACAAAGACAGTGGAACATAATCCAAGATCATTTAAACAATATATTATTTGGAGTGTTTGGATTAGTCTTGAAGTATTTGATTCAGTTTGCAAAAACATCGATAATTTATAACATCACATAAAATAAACATAAAAATGATTAATCTACTGCTTATTTAGACAGTTAGGGAGTTTGTGGCCTTAAAGCCACTATATGGTATCATATAAATACAACGTGAAACCTTATCCTTATACTGCAGTGTTTTAAATAGTTTGACAAATGACTTTTAGTAAACTCTGATTCTATTAACAGCAGAATAATGCGACTGAAACCTGGCAACTGAGACTTTGCATGTCTGTTTGCATATGTGTGTGTGTGTGTGTCACTGTTAATGTTTATAATTTGTAAGTAGTAAGAGCTTATGTTTTTTTTTTGCTTTACAGTTGATTGTGTGTATAATATTTTATTGAGTTTGACTGTGTTATAGTCTGCTGTGTGTTTGTTAGGACATATTATTATGTCTGCCTAAGAGAGAGATCTGTGTGAGTGGTAGGCCACTTTGGCTGAGGGAACCATGGTGCAATCTGGCATCGCCATGGACACTCTGCTTTAGGCGCCACCGTCGCCAGCGGCGTGTAATCTCATGCTGAACCTGCCAGAGGTCAGAGGTTAGAAATAATTGTTAAGGTTTATATACAAGAAAAGTCCATGTCAGTATGGGCTCAAAAATGGAAAAGAGCAAAAGCAGCAAAATGCAATATTCCTAAATACTGTTATTAGACAGCTGAAAAATATGTAAAAATACATTTGTTGCTATTTAAAGTATAATGTTTTAATGCTAAGTTGCTGAGTTTGCATCTCTGATTTACCCACTTAATTATTTTTGCTAGTTCAACTTCCAGATAAAAATCTGTAATGAGTGAAGTGAGCATGAGTGAGAATGAGTCACAGACATTTACCTCTCCATTCAGGAAGCAGTATAGAAGTGCTACTGTGAAGCCCTGTACAACAGACGAGACACACATACACAAACACCCATAAAAGAGACATCTCTTACTGCCAAAGATTTTTTTTGGTCAATACAAGGTGTAAAAACGACAACAAAAAAATGACAGATGAAGGTAATAGTTAGGCATGCTTATATAGGAAAATAATCAATGATGCGATGCCCAGTCGGATTTGAGAATATAATGTAAAAGCAGTGCGGTATAAACATATTTAATTAACTTTTTTGTTGTAAATTTCTACTGGGTGCAGGTGCAAGACTGCATTGTTGAATTCTCATTTCTAATTTGCTAATTAAAAAAGGAAATATTTATTTATTTATTTGTTAGTTTGCTTTTACGCTCATTTATGGATGAAACATTTGTGGTTGCCAGTGCTTTGTAACAATTAGCTGCAAAAGCACTTTTCTGCCATGGGAAGGTTTTCTGCCATCAGGTTGTAGGATGTTGCACTTTCTGGTAATATGATAAGCTCCATTTCTACTTATTCAAGGCAGAATAGCTGTTTTTATCTGCTATAACATACACTCACAAAGCACTTTATTAAAAACACATGTACACCTACTCATTCCTGTATTTAACTAATTAATCCATCATGTCGCAACAATGCAATGCAAAAATCATGCAGATACAGACCAGCAGATTTTCATCATGTTTCCATCAACCATAAGAGTCTGGAAAAATGCGATCTTAGTTATTTTGGCTGTGGCATGAATGTTCCTGACAGAAAGGCTGAGTATTTCAGAAACTGCTGATCTCATGAGATTTTCACAGACAACAGTCTATGCATATTTCTCAGAAAAAGAAAATGTGTCTTTAAAAAAAAAAAAAAAAAAACTTCCTCTGTTTACTAGTTCTGTGGATGGAAATACCATGTTGATGAGAGAAGTCAACAGAGATTGGCCAGACTGGCCACTCAGATAACCACATCACACTTGTGGTGAGCAGAAAAGCATCTCAGAATGCACTACATGTCATATCTTGACATTCATGGGCTACAACATATCAAGATATAATTGAGTTACACTTCTGTCAGCCAAGAACAGAATGCTGAGGCTGCAACAGGCACAGATTTACCAAAACTGGACATTTAAAGACTGTAAAAATTCAGCTTGGTCTGACGATTTTTGATTACCGCTGAGGCACACAAATGGCAGGGTCATAATTTAGAGCCAATAGCATAAATCCATCGACCCAGACTACATTGTGTCAACAGTCCAGGCTGGTGGAGGTGGTGTGATGGTGTGGGGAATGTTTTCTTGGTGCACTTTTTGCCCCAATAATTGCTTAAATGCAACATCTAATATATAAGTACAGTTGCTGACCACATGCATCCCTTCAGGCCACAATTTACATATCCAAATGAAGCCCATTGATGGCTACTGTTCACTGATTGCTATTGTAAAATAATTTCTGGATAGTGGCTTTGCTTCATGTCAGGCCACATTACAGCACTACATTGTTAATTATTTTCCTATAACAGCACACCTACTGTAGTTTATAGCTCACGTATAACTGTAAGCATCACCTGTGTGGAGGCCAGGGCGAGCTCGATGGCATTACAGATCTGGAAAGTGAGGAGGTTGACTCCATCAGGAAAGAAAGTGAAGAGGGCATACTGCACACCAAACAGTGACACTAGCAGCAGTGTGGACTTGGCCAGCTTCCTGCATCCAACACAGCAAACGAACAGCATCACATAAGTAGGTTACAATAAAACACAGAATTGTTCCATCTGTTTTGTGTCTCTCCACTCTTTCCTGTTCCAACATCCTGGAACATCACATTTTTGTGTAGTGCTTAGCATTGGCTGTTGTGACTTTTACTTACTTGTGCTGTTTAAACTCATTTCCAATCATGTCCGGACCTCTCATCTTGCTTACTATTGTTTGCATGATTCTCAGGAAAAACAGGAGGTTCACCTGAAGATGAATGTGAAATCACATTTGTAAGTTAAATTAAGATGAATGTGAAATCACATTGGTAATTTAGGAAAAAATCTGATATAAATCTGAATATATAATAATAATAATAATAATAATAATAATAATAATAATAATAATAATATGCTATAAATATCAAATATAAAAAAATTGTAGTGGTTAGCACTGTCGCCTTGCACCTCCAGGGTCCGGGTTCGATTCCCGGCCAGGCTCGATTCCCGTCTCTGTGTGCATTGAGTTTGCATGTTCTCCCCATGCTTGGTAGGTTTCCTCCAGGTACTCCGGTTTACTCCCACAGTCCAAAGATATGCAGGTGTTCCCAAATTGCCCGTAGTGTGTGTATGTGTGTATATGTGTGTGTCTGTGCCCTGCGATGGATTGGCACCCTGTCCACCCTGCCTCGTGCCCTAAGCCTCCTGGGATAGGCTCGAGGCCCCCGCGACCCTGAATACAGGATACAGTGGTATAGAAGGTAAGAGTGTTTTGCTTACAGTAATGAACAGGATTACAGGAACTCTCAGAATCCACCAGATCCAGCCTCTGCTTCTTGTCTCCCAACACCTGCATACACCAAACAAACATGGAACCAAATATCACAAAGATTAGTTCATTAAGTTTTATTAAACATTTATTGTTTATTTTTGAGGTTATTACTGATTAGAGGAGGGCAAGTGAAGGGTATTTGAATTTACAGCATGTGCATCTGCTTTATGTTCATATTAGTCATTAGTTCTAATTGCAAACAATGCAACAAATTTTGGTCTGTGCGAACACACCCCTCGTCCTCCTGAAGATATTTGGCGACACTCCACGCAATGATGATGAGCATAGGAGCACCTGAGTAAAAGAAACAGAGGCAATGCTTAATTCAGCAGTACAAGTTTGAACTTTTACCATTCCATCATTCACGAGTGTAATAAAATATCACTGCCTGTTGATAATAGGAATACGAGAGACATTTTTGTGTGGAAAAAGTTTACATATCTAGGCATACATAACGGTGTATGTATTTGAGAGATATTAATGTGTGTTAGTATGATTGAGAAAAATGTGTTGGAAAAAAGAGATTCAGGAGTCCACTGTGAATTATTGCCAGTCTTCTTGAAAATGAACAAAAATTAAAAAATATTGAGCATAACTCCAATTTTTAATCCAAAAAGAAATAGAAAAAACTGTACAACCTCATATTTGGCCACTGTTTTCTTCTGAAATCAAAAAGCAATTAATGGTGCATGTAGCATTGCTATCTCACTGTGGTTGGTTCCTCAGCTTGTATTATTGTCTGGCTCAAGTTTGGCACGTTTTTGCTGTTTTTTTGTGAATTTCCTCTGGGTTGTCTAGTTTCCTACCATCCCCAAAAACACTTCATTATAGGTGGATTACCTACTCTATATTGACTTTAGATGCATATATGTATGCATGGTAATATGTGATGGACTGCCATCTAATCCAGTGTTAACAGGCTGAGTCCTACATGCACTGACAGCATAAAGCAGATGAATTAATGAAGAGTGAATGAACATCACTGTCTTGGAGAGTGTCAATAATTCTGGTGTTAGCTAATGTTATGAGAGAGAGAGAGAGAGAGAGAGAGAGATTGAGGGAGAGAGAGAGAGAGACATACCCCACCCAAAGCTGATGTACCAGTGGAAGCGTTTTCTTGGGGAACGTAGAGACAGATGAATGAGGCTGTGCAGGTAATGACCCTCAACCAGCAGCCAGCTGTAGTTGGCCAATATTCCATAGTTAGAGAAAATCAGTGCCACTTTACACCCAATCTAAAGAAAATACAAAGACACATTTTTCACAGTCAGAGAATAAACATGTATTTATGTAAACTATTAAGAGAGATTATATTCAGCTAATACTATCTGCATATTACTAATGAATGTGTGCAAAAAGGACAAGTGTGTGTGAGTACCGGGTGAGAGTCACAGTGGTAATAATCCTGTGAGTTGTGTAACACTGCATCTCTGATGAAAATTAAAACAGCCCGCAAAATGAAGGACAGAAAGAGCTGCATGTGGATGAAATTCCGAGTGCAATGGAGCTTTCTGACAAAAGAGAACATTTCATAATGTATTTATTTCAAAGACAGACTCATTACGTTTATATAAAAGAATTGTATACACACTGCAAAGGTTGTACCTGAATACACACAGCAGCATGAAAGCAATGGTGAGAGATATGAGGGAGGTGCTGTAACCCACTGAGTACATGATCTTTACCCACAGAAAGTACTCATGTGACACCAGCATCTATGCACACACACACAGATGTCATAAAATCACAAGATTTTATACAGTAACTGTACCACAATGCAAGACTAAATCAAGGTTAGGATTATCCCTAAGATGAAGGAATATTTCAACATTTTTCAACCTGACGTGTATCACATCTTTAGCAAACCATGATTACTATGCATGTTTTTTTTCCCTTTTTTTAATCTTTATTTTAACTCTTTTGGATAGGCAGCAACCACAGATTGTGAGACTGTACATTATTAAGAAGATGGCAATTCAGAAATATATTTGGAAACTTCACCATGTATCTAATGCCTTGTACATACAATTTACAATTTATCCTAAACATCATGGTTGAAAATCAAGTGAAGGTAGATGGGAGCTGGTTTTTTAGCTGTTCAAGCAAGTCTGCCAGTTAAAAAATAATACAAATGTTTATAATGTAGAAGTCTTCTAACCGAAATAATGCAAAATAAATTAATGTGAGAAGGTGTTTCCCAAAACGTGGATCTCAACATATCATAAAATGGCCAGAAACAGACAGATGGTTGATTTAATGAGTGAAACATCTGCCATGTAGTTTATTTTCAAGCCTTTGAGTGCTTATTGGAACCATGACATCAACTAGTGTTTTGGAATAATATATTTCTGACACTACCCATATGGGTATTCAGAAAATACCACTGACACCAAAACTGGATTAAAGTGCTCCGTACGTTTACTTGTTTCTGACACGATCCAGACAAGCCAGGGCTCTATGACTAAGGCAAGTGAGCACAGAATTGCAGTAGTCTAGAAATGATGACAAATACTGTACATGGATAATATTCACAGCAAAAACTAAGAACACCTTTTTTCTTAAAACTAGTTTAAACAGAAGTCTAACAGCAGTTTTAAGTTTGATCATTTAGTTTAATTTGTCTTACAATTTCATTTATTACATATTGTCGGAAACCTTATGTAGGATTATCCATGTAGCTTTCTAACATTTGAACAATGCAGGTACAGTACAGTTATTTAAGTTCTCTCTACATTTTTGCATTATCTAAATATCATCAGATCCACAAAACTACATAAGTGACAATACATAAGCAATACTGTCCATCTGTCCTTCTGAAAAATTATTCCCATCTTTGAAATGATTCATACAGATTCAATTTGCCTAGAGAATTAGTGAAAGTATCTTGCATTTTCAGAAATAATTGAATGTGTGTATGCATGGTGCTCTGTGATCCAAATTTTCACACCCTTTGTTCATGGAACAGCCTCTGGATACACCATGACTCTGACAAGGACATAGGGGTTACTGAAGATGTATAACAAATGAGGCTTATTGGTGGACTTTATTGGTGAAAAAAGATCCCTTAGACTTCCCATTATATTTCATTTTCTTTTAGTAAAAAAATGCTAAAATATTCCTTCAAACCATTATGTTTAAGGTTGTGCTAATCATACCATGTCTGAGGGAGGGTTCACCATGACATTCGAGTATCTGCAGGCCAGCATATATGGTGGGAACGGATCTGACCACCCATTCTCTGTACAGTTTCTCCTTACAATTCCTATTCAGATGCATAAATTCATACCATATCTGTTATGACAAGGTTGTGCTTAAAGCCATGACCAAAGCCTGAAAGACTGGTTTAAAGCCATGACCAAACCAACCTTTGATCATGAGGAACGTTGGGCACTGTTGAGAGATCACATCTCCAACCTCTGCATGAGGCCAACAGTTCACATCATCCCATAATGCACTGCATCCTGCAGGTGTTATATAAAGTGAAATGATGTTGCCATTAGTATTATTTTACTTATAAGCATTATGTACACAGAACGGTTCCCATTTAGCAGATGAACTTTGCTTCTCTTCGACATCAAGTTCAAAGATCAAGGATGAGAAATAAACAACGTCTTCCTTCATAATGATGATAGATAAACAAAATGTTTTTGCCCATAATGTTTACAGGAAATATAATAATCTCTACATCTGCCGAAAATATCTTACAACTGGGTCTTCAAAACTCTTCTGCACCTCTTCCGCTCACTTTAATAGTTAGCCCTAAACATGCACATCATGTACAATAATGTGATAATAGATAATATGATCTAAATGGTCTCCTCATTTGTACAGTAGTTGCTGTAATTGAGTAAGCCAGTCAGGAGATATAATCAGTCAGAAGAAATCAGGAACTGCAAACACAAACACACGCATACAAGCGCATACAAGCGTATCAATCACAAGAGAGGAGCCATTCCCATGCTGATTAATGTTTTCATTTTAAGACAGCAGACATTAAGGATTCAGCCTTTCTCTTTTGTGTTGTAATATCTTGGTCTGCTGATGAATGTCAATGTAGGCCACATGTTATTGTAAGTGCGTTTCACACAGGTTGAAACAAATGTGGATCTCACTGTCTTAGATAATATATTTTATGATTGAGTATACCAGAGAGTCCTGTATTGCATTTCAGTGTTATCTTAATGTCAGTGTACTGACAGGATGGAATTTATGGTGCGTGTGCAAGCCTGCTGTTACTGACAGTCTTAGTAAGCAATCATACAGGTCTAAATGTTAAGCATCACATTATGCAGACCATAATCTAAAAATATCCACTGGTAACATTGAAGATAAAGTGCACTAACACAAAATAAATGTCCTTGGTTAAGGAAGTACGTAACTCAGGGCTGTTTAAGAGGTTGTGTACAAGAACTAGTCGAGATGGACGAGGCTACATGTTTAATGTGATAACAAGCCACGCTGCATTTTTGAGGTTCATGGTATTCATTATATTCGCTATTATGTCAGTTTATATATTCTAACGATTATTCCAAAAAACGATGTTTGTTCACTGACATGTACACTCATACAAAAGCAAATGTATATGAAAATGTATCAAGTGCACCATTGTGGGCGGTAATATGTACTGTATAACCCCATGTAGTTTGTCCATCCTCTGGCCCAAACATTTTGGGTAATATTAGGAGCAATTAAACAGTAAAAATAGGTGACATAAGTGAATATGAATTACCTGTGGAGTTAGCATGTGTAATGTTGTCTTGGTGGATGATGTTTTTGCAGTTCTCCTCTTCCTGAAGCCATAGGTACTCCGGATCACACTCTAAAGGGATTGATTTTACCTGCATGCTCAAAAACAATAATTTGTGTTAGACTACTATAAACCCAGTTGCCACGCATTTTAAAACAAAGTAGCACTTGACCATAAGATATTTAAAATATTTTGTACATGTTTCTTGTGGCTGTCGGATTGCATATACAGTATCTTAGATGTCACCATGGTGCATACTGTACCACAGGGTTTGTTTTAATTACAAACATTGCTTTTGCAAAATCAAGTACAAAAACATACCAGCCCGCAGGGAAAAAAAATCACAATCAAACTACAGTAATAGACAAAACAGTAGAAATAAGGTATATAACAAATATAAGAATTAATTACGTTAACTCATTCAGAAAGAAAGTGCAGTCTTGAAGTAAAACAATGAACAATGCTATTAAAAATATACTTTTATGTACCAAAAAAACCCAAAACATTTATGTTGTATAAAAGTATATTAAAAAAATATGATAATAATGATATTAAAACAAGATGTTTTAATCGAGTCAGGCTGTATGTATGTTCCTTTAGTGTCACCTGGATATTGTGAAAAAAAAATGTGATTATAGCAATGAAATAATCACAATTACAGTGATACATAGCAAATGTGGACCTTCTTCTAAATTAGTTCACTCAGCCAGTATCTCGGTTTGTTTCAGGAATGTTTTTGGATGTTGTCTTTGGATTTTTTTATTTAGCCTATTTATTTGATCCTTTTACTTTTATTTTCTATTTTGGTCAAAAATATCCTGTTGTAATTTTTTTTTTTTTTAGTGTAACTATGCTAAACACGTGGACTGTAGTAACCAGGGTTTACCTGGTCAAGATCTGAATAAGACTTCATAACCTAAAAAACATGCTTCTTTGAGTCATTAGACAATTGGAGCACACTGAATTACAATATTAATAAATGTAATTAATGTTAATTAATGAATATTATCCAAAAAATATTTGGTTTAAGCTAAAAACCTGCTGACTATTTTGTTATTGTATTCTAATAACTGAATAGTTAATAATAGCGTGTGTGTGTGTGTGTGTGTGTGTGTGTGTGTATTTAACTCTACAAAACATTTGAATAAATAACTCACGTGGGAGGATGAGAAAGTGATGAGAGCCGCTAGTGCAGCTTGGTGGATCTCTGAAAGCTTCATTGTGCTGCAGTTGAAGTGACGCTCTCTCCTGCACCTGGCGCACAGGCGTTAAGCTTCCCTCCTCTTAACAGCACGCATCTCACCTCAAAGAGGCATTTGCACATTTCTAGGCTTGCAACACGCATGGCTCCGCATGGGTCCGGAAAACAAAATCACAGCTTTACACTAACAGAATTCACTCGATTGTTCTAAAGTTTCTAAGCTATCCCTTTAAAGCAGCAACATGAAACGTGATCACTCGGATAGGACGTCGACCCAAGTCCTGTATTATATGACTGATTGGAGGATCGTGTTACATACAGTACACGAAGTCATGTGAAAATATTGTATTCCCGAGCCACTTCCCATTTCTTAGTACCTTTCTAAGCACTCCCTCGCCCCCTCCCATAAACGAAAAAAAAAAAAAAAAAACAGTTGGCCACACTGCTTCATATTAGTTTCCGACTTCCTCAAACATCCTTCATCATTTATGTAACCTTGCAAGACCAGAAAAGCAATCATCCTTAATAAATCTATTATTGCTAACCTTGTATTGTGTTCTGCAAGGCGACATAAAAGTAATGCTCTTCACTATGGATTAAATCATCCTCTCTGTGTCTCTAAACAGCTTCTCTCATTTGGTGAAAACTGAGATTTCTTTGTATGTGGGAGAGTGTTCAGGTTTAACGTTTAAATCTCAGACATTTGTTACTGTTCCTTGTAACAGCTCTAACATTCATTCATTCATTTATTCATTCATTCATAATTGGGGGTGAGGTTTGTCATTGGAACAGCTTCACCTGCAACCTAAAGCTCTGAAATGATGCAAGTCATGTTGATGTGGAAAGACAAACAAGTGCACACACAGACACACACAGCATACACACACACACACACACCATTTTCTTTATTATCCTTCTCTGATGATGATCTTAGTTCCACATATGAGAAACAGATAGCAGGAGGCTTCTGTCTATAACTCTGTAAGGAAGGAAAAGGAGAAATGATTGTTGATTTGCAGTGTAGCCAAACGTACATGCTTGTATGTCTTGATTTTATAGAAGTCTAAACATCAGTAGTATTGTTAGCTCTGTTAGGCAAAACAGTTTTTATGAAAATATTTAATCCAAGCATATGAATAACAGTTAGCAGTTCATTCATTCATTCATTCGTTCACTTACTCACTCAGTCATCTTTATCAAGCACATTTTTTTTGTTCAGGGTTTTTG
>JAQMYJ010000036.1:20987052-20997098 GCA_030014305.1 Clarias laeviceps | reverse complement strand
TCAGTGATACTTCAAATAATATGTTTAAAAAGCATTGATTTCTGTATTGTGTTATATTTTTATACTTGCAACTGGTGATAAAAATTTATCTCTACATTAATGAGCCAATTTATTATGATATGGGCTGCTATAGGCCAGAAAGTCCAGGGCCACTTTTTGGTCCAAATCCACCCCTGTACTCATCTATACTACATTATCCTGTATACAGGGGGTTTCTAGCCTATCCCAGAAGATTTAGGGCACAAGGCATGGTACACCTAGGACAGGGTGCTAATCCATCTCAGGGCACACACACATCATACTCTCATACTCATTCATACACTATAGGCAACTTGGAAACGCCAATTAGCCTAGTCTGTATGTCTATGGACTGTGGAAGGGAACTGGAGTACCCGGAGGAAACACACCAAGCACATGGAGAACATGCAAACTCCATGCACACAGAACCGAGGCAGGAATTGAACCTGGAACCTGGAGGTGCAAGGCGATAGTGATAACCACTAAGCCACCATGCTGCCTATATAATATATTCATATAATTACATTTAATGCTATGGAATGTTATAAAAGTTAAGTAAAAACACATTAAGATACTCTTAATCTTACTCTTGAAACTGGGCCTACTGTCAGATTTATGGCATTATAGATTATTAATTAATTTAGATCTTTTAGATTTGAGAAAGTTTTATTTTGGGGGGGATGGTAGTTTACACTGTAGCCTTGCACCTCCAGGGCTGTATACTGTATATATAAAAGGGAGTATAGTAAAATGGTGAAAGGGTAAAAGGGTCCGGGGTACACTCCTTTGTGGAGATATATCCGTCGTTTCTGTAGTATTTACTCATGGGGTCGGGTTGCCAGTTTGACACCTGATTGGATCTGAGCATTCGGGGGTAAAGGACCTTTCAAGGGTCCAACAGTGGCAGCCCAGCGGCCCTTCTGATTAGCACGCAGTCCGATACCACCAAGCCACCCTGTCCTAATAATAATAAAAAGAAGAAGAAGAAGGAGAAAAAGAAGAAGAAGAAGAATATCCATGTGGACTGGTTGCCTTATTTCTTCATTTAAGGAAGTTCATGAGTCCATTATGTCTACTGTATATCACCTGAACTACATTGTAAACTAAGGGGTACTAAAAGGGGTGTGGATATTTCTATTACATTTAACCTCCCATTAAAGTGATGTTAGTTTGAAACATTATTCATTAAAAAAATAACCATTCATCACTGTAAGTATTTCCATACTGATTCAGGAGCCAGGATTGACCATACAAAAGTGCAGTATCTGTGTTCCATTACTGACTCAGCTTAAAGTATATCCTAACATATTTCAATACTCCCCGGTCTGTATAGTAGGACAAGACAAGCTGCCCATATATATTATAGCTAAAGGACGATAATATTTGTTCCTCTGCAAACCAGTTTTAAAAAATCCTGACATTTAGGAGTTATTATTTGATTTAGTTGGATTGTTTGATAGCTTGATCCATTTTTCTCACTGCATTCTTGAGTATCATTCTTATTTTTATCTCCCTGGGTTTATATATTTATATATTTCTTTTCTTCCTTCTTAGTGACACAGACCTATCAGGTTTTGATGTCAAAAGTCTCTGAACTTTTCAAGCATTTTGTCTGTCAACACATAAAGCAAGTCCTTTATGATCAGAGAAAAGTATACAGTACTGCTTATGCATGTTTCTTCTTTAGTGTATTAAAAGTATGCAAGACTATAAAATAAACATTATGGTTAATAACAAAGATGATAATAAGTAATTCTGCAAGATGAATAGTTCCCGGGAGATAGCATATTTTGATTTGGTTTCAGACAAGGACTACAGGACATTAGAATTGAGTTATTAAACAAAAAGAGCTTCAGGGGACAGCCCCAAAAACTGTGTACCATAAAACTAACAATAGTACAGTGATTGACATAAAACAGTGTGGGAAGAAATGCGTGAGAAGAAATTGGGAAATGCCCCTTACGTGTGTATTAATCTACCACAAAAGCATTAATCAAGTGCTCCTTATCAGAGGTATGACAGGTGAAACCTAGGACCCACACACATCGATGGGAAAGAGTAGATGTACCATGTTTCTTATTTCCTCATTCCGCTGCACAGAGTAGTTTATACTCTTTTTAGTTCCAGCATAAATTAATGAATTACTTCTTTGCAGACTAGTTAGTGTGCCATTTATTTTGAACATATCACTGTTTTCAGAGTAAAATGGGGTGGGGTAAAATGCTCACATACTGTATAAACTGTAATATTATTAAGCTAACACACACACACACACACGCACACGCACAGTACATGCTGATCAGCCAAAACAATAAAATCACCCGTCTAATATTGTGTAGGTCCCTCCTGTGTCACCAAAACGTCCTTAACCAAGGCATGGACCCCACAAGATTTCTGAAACTGTGCTGTGTTGTCTGGCACCAACATGTAAGTAAATTGGAACCACAGATGCTCAATCAGAGTGAGATTGATCAACACCTTGAACTCTTTGTTGTGTTCCTCAAACCATTTATAAAATATTTTGAGGTAATACTCGATCTGAACAATTTCCGGTAGGTGTTATGTGTCATAGTAACATCCACATTTTGCCTGCATTTTTCGGCGAAATATTGCCCAGAGCATCACACTGTATTCACTGACATGATGTCTACCCATAGCCTATCTTGGAATCATTTATTGCTCTGGTAATTGAGGTAAAAGAAAGCATAATCCATCAAGCCAGGCCACCTTTTTTTTACCACTGCTTCATGGTCCAGTGTTGGAGCTTTCAGCAGTGGACTGATCCTTATGCTTGCCAATTTTCACGCTTCTCACACATACAGTAGACTTCAAGAACAGGTGTCAATATAAGAAGATAATCAATGCTATTCACTTCACCTGTCATTGACTGTTTTATTTATTTATTTATTTATTTAGATATACTTTCATAAAGTTTTTGAAGGACTTTGACAAGTAGGTACATCTTGGAGAACCAACCCCAAATCTTCTGTGGATGTAGGCTGCCTTTCTTGAGGTACAGTAATCCCAGACAGACTAGAATAATGTTGCAATCAGGGCTGTGTTGGGCCAAACAATCACTTCCAGGTCTCCTGGTTATTCACTATGCTGAAGATACTTCTTAATGACATTGGCTATACTGTATGTTTGTTGTCCTCCTGCAGACTAAATTTGGGGCCAGTAAGATGTTTCCCTGATGGTATTGTACTGTATAGTTGATAAGAATCTGCCTGTATTTCTCAACATTGAGGACATCATTATTCCTGACCAAATCTCCTAGGAACCTACTACGAACCCCAAACCTACTAGGAACATTCACCATGCTTCACTGTTGACTGCAGACGCTCGTTATTGTACGTACTACTCTCCGCCCTTCTGCAAATAACCTGCCTCCTGCTACAGCCAAATATGTAGGAGCTTTCAGCAGTGGACTGGGGTCTGTTTGTGGCTACTCACCCCATATACAACAAGCTGCAGTGCACTTTTTGTGTGAAGCTCTTCTGTGAGAAGCAGGTTAGCTTTTGCTTTTCATGTGGATTAATGAGCCTTAGATGCCAGTGACTTTAACACCAGACGTCTTTTGGTAGGAACTAATGATGGCATACCAGGAACACCCCAGAAGCCCTGTAATTTTGGAAATACATGAACCCGCTTTTTGCACATCACAGTGTGGCTCTTGTAAATTCTATCAGATCCTTATGCTTGCCCATTTTTCATGCTTCTTACACATAGACTTCAAGAACAGATGTCAATATAAGGAGATAATCATTGTTATTTACTTCACCTGACAGTGACTTTAATAGTATGGCTGATATTTATTTATTTATACTTCCACACAGTTTTTAAAAGTCCTTTGCAGGTAGGTTGTTCCATATATCTTGGAGAACTAACCACAGATTTTCTGTGAATGTAGGCTGCCTCAAATCTTTGTTTCTTCATGTAATCCCAGACAGACTAAAAAATGTTGCAATCAGGGCTGTGTGGGGCATTTAGCATTTTTCTGCAAGCGAGTTCTTATGTTTTTCATCTTAGTCAATGAGTTGCTTAGCCTTTTTCCCACGTTGGCTTTTGGGGTGCAATTCTCCAATGAAGACCACATCTAGTCCAGACTTGTCCAAACTGTAGACTTCTTATTTGCCTCTAGAATAAAGTATATGTAAAGGGCAGTACTGTTGTCCTTTCTATCTTATAAGACCATGTGAACTTCATTTAATGATTCAATTAAGTTTTTCATTCATTTTCAGTAACGGCATTATCCTAGTCAGGGTTACTGGAGTCTATCCTGTGATCACTGAATGCAAGTCAGAATGAGATGCAATATTTTAGCATACAGTAGATAATCCACACACAAAAACTACATTCCCCCCATTTTTACAATAAGCTAAATTTAGACTATAATTGAAGTTTATTTATTGCTGTCTAACATGGTGGACATGGTGTACATTCAATCCATGTACAGAATATAATTTTACATTTGAATAGAACAGAATAGAATAGAATAGAATAGAATAGAATAGTTGTAAATGCTCACCGTTGGGATTGCATGTACAGTATATGTTCTTTATATATCACTGTAGTTCCCATACTGACATAGCCTACTTAACTATTAGTAGTGGCAGGATTTCAACACTAACAGTAAGTGCTTACAACAAATTTTTTGAAGAAATATTTTAAACTGATTTTTAAAAATGGTTTCTATTATTCAATACCTTATATGGTTGTTTCCAGGCCACTTGGCAAGCCGTTTCTTGACACAACTGTTTTTTTTTTTTTGCACTGGGTATCTAAAGTACCCTGCAATGTTTAAAGTTTTTCACCCCCGTACACATTTTTAAAGCCAACCCTGAAATGGGCCAGCAGTGCTAAAGAAGAAAAAAATATAAAATATACTCTAGACATCTAGTTTCCAAGAACTGAATCTTTGCTCTCGAGCTGTACAGCATTTGTGCCACAGGATGTCACTGTTGGGCAAGAAATTCCCCAGAGCTTCGTTTATGGGCAATTGGGGGAGGCAAACCATTCAGCTTTAATGACACTTTTTTTTTTTTTTTACTGTATTTAGTATTACAGTGTGTTTAGTGTTTTATTTTATTTTATTATATTACACTATGGTGACTTTATTCAGTGAACAAAGCAATGAGAAGCAATGACAAAATTACACAGGACCAGTGACTGTATTCAGAGACGTCCAGAAGCAGTGAAAAAATTACACAGGAGCAGTGACTTTACTGATACAAGATCAAAAGCACTGGAAGAAATAGCATAGGAGCAGTGGCTTTATTCAAAGAAGATCAAAAGCAGTAAAAATAAATGTCTCAGGAGCAGTGACAAGCAGTGAAAAAATGGCACCAGAGCAGTGACAAGCAGTGAAAAACTGGCACAGGGGCAGTGACTTTATTTAGAGGATATCAAAAGCAATTTTTAAAAAATGGTCCAGGAGCAGTGACAAGCAGTGACAAAATGACACAGAAGCAGTGACTTTTTTTGTGACAAGATCAAAAGCAGTGGAAAAATGGCACAAAAGTGTTTTATTCAAAGAAGATCAAAAGCAATAAAAAAATGTCAGGAGAAGTGACAAGCAGTGAAAAAAGGCTCAGGAGCAGTGACTTATTCAGAGGAGATCAAAAGAAGTAAAATTAAAAAAATGACACAGGAGCAGTGACTTAATTCAGAGATGTCCAAAAGCAGTGAAAAAAAGACACGAGAAGTTTTTCAGACAAGCAGTGACATTACTGTGCCACATTAACTGTTTTTCTTTGTGTCCCGCATATTGTGCCTATTGTGTGTGGGCTTTAGGCACAGCACATTATTCACTCTTCATTTTTGCTGGGGCGGAAAGTACGAGCCCTGTGCAGCGTGGACGCGTTGAGAAAGCTGCGCAGTGTGTGAAAGAGGAGCGCAGGGGGCGCTTATTGGCACTGACTCGGCCCATCGTGTCATGACTGGAATATGTAGTCTCTCTGCTGTCTTCCACTGCAGAGCTAAAGAGCAAGTGTGTCCAGGCGGGGATCCGGAACAGAGGAGCGACTGTTGAGGGCAGCAGGACATCTAGAGAGAAAAGGGGGGGAAATGGTAGGAGTCGCAGGATTCTGAGTTTCAAAGCAAAGCGGGACACAAGCAGCTTGTCTGGGAGGGAAACGATGTGGAAAGCAGAAGGACAGGGATGTGTTTTAAGGTTCGAGAAAGTGAGATTTTAACGGAGAGCGACTGATGAGAGTTGAGAATCGTGCTGAGGATCAAGGAGGAGCCGGGTGAGTTTCATAATTCTTCACAGATTTTCTTCATTAATTACAGAGCCCGAGCCTTAGATTGTGCTCATTAGAATGATTTCCCCATCAGTAACAGGGTAGCTTTGTTACAGGACTGTAGACTGCGCTCTGAACTGAGCTCACTCTTCCTGCCAGGTGGCTTCAGTGAGCTTGGAAGGTGCGCAGTCAGGAAGTGTGTGTGTGTGTGTGTGTGTGCGCGCGCGCGTTTGCTTTTGGTTTTAGACTTACAGTATTTTTGTTTTGTAGTCCAGGGGTTTGTTTAAGAGGCATGCAGCCGAGCAGAGGAATGGATGGAGATGTTCTTCAGGACGCACATCACAGCAGGACATCTCACAATCGGTAGGCTACAGAATTCATTACTAAATGTTATGTTATGTTTTTACTCTCATTGTCTGTCTGTCATGGCATTTTAGTCTCATACACAGCCTCTCAATCCGGTCCTCAAGAGACTCCCAGCCAGGATATTTAGTTTCAGTTCTAAGCACACCTTAGAACTGAATCAGCTGTCTACAGCCACACAGTTTACATTGGTGTGATCAAGTTAGGCCCAGTGACCTTCCTTGAGTGACAATAAAGGATGTGGCTACGTCTATATGTGTATGGTCAGAGTAGGCGTACGATATGTAAGCAACAGTTGTTTGTCATCTATCAAACTACAAATAAGTCATACCTAACATGATGTTATAATGAAGAAATCTAATGCTATGTTTTCAAATAAGGGCAGAAAATTATGGCGCATTGGTTAGCATGGTTACCATTTACCTCCATGGATGAGGTACAATCTCATCTTTGGTCTGTGTGTATGGATTTTGCATGTTCTCTGGGTTTCCTCCAAGTACCCTCTCACAGTTTAAAGACATTCATTGTAGGATGACTGGTGTATAGCATATTATTAGGTATGTGAATGATATTGTGACTTAGTGCTTAGCACTGTACCTTGCATCTCCAGAGTCTGGGTTTGATTCCCGCCTCATGAGGGATATTGTGGCGGTACGGTGGCGTATTGGTTAGGAGTGTCGCCTTGCACCTCCAGGGTTTGATTCCCACTTTGTCGTCTGTGTGCACAGAGTTTTCATGTTCTTCCTGTGCTTGGCGGGTTTCCTCCAGGTACTCCAGTTTCCTCCCAGAGTCCAAAGACATGCAGAATAGTCTAATTGGCTCTACTACCATTTCTTAAATGGGAATTAATACGATGGTAATCACCATTGGCCTTCACGGTCCCTAGTTGAACTACAGAGGTTCCTAGATGGATAGATGGATGCTGTGATATTGTGCTTGTGCCCTTATGCAGGGTGTCCCCCTGCGCTGTGCCCTAAATTCTGTGTGATAGAATCCGGCTCCCCATGACCCTACACAGCAGGATGGAAAATGAAAGAGGGAATGAATGTTTCCAAGTAATGAATATTGTGTCTGACATTGAGTCTGACAAGTTTGCTCACCTGTTTGTTCATCAGGCTCTATGATGACAGGCAGTAGAGTGCTTCTGTGTTAGATGCTGCGTACTGTCTTTCTGGCCAACCACTCTGCAGATCTTCATCCTGGCCATATGGATCAGAAAAAAAACTTTAATGGGGAATGTGAGCCAAATTATTTTTACATATTGTAGTTCTGCACCATCACATTATTGGTCTTTACAATATAGATTTTAGCAGTGACACACATACACACACAACATGTCAATGGGGTCATTAGAGTTCACAGAAGTGGTGTGCGTGTTTGTTTTACAATATTTATCTGGTGGTGTTGCTGTTTGTGACTTTTTAGCCCTAATTAACATCCTGGTTTGTGCAGGCTTTTACACAACCTTTGACTTTCTCCCGTTTCCTGCCCCAAAGCAGAGCAAGAGGGATCGTGGGAAACAGACCATATGGAAGAGAGGCAGAAATCATGTTATTGCATCAAGTATAGTTCTTGTAATTTGTATACTGTAGATTCAGGAAATTAAGCTTTAATTAGGCTTTTAAGGCACACATCTTATCTAATCAAGAATTCTTTCTTTAAAGCTGGTTGGAAATTGCACCATTGCATGTTTATTCAAGTGAATCACATGAGACAGATAATATCTTTAGCATTCCAACAGACTTATTAAAGCCTGGGATGCTTTAGCTATATGGAGAAGAAATAAATTTAGAAGCATGGAGCTGAAGTTGGCTGAATATAGGCTTAATATAAGCCAATAGGTTTGAAATTAGTGCTCAGGTTCAGCTTGCTGAAAATGAAATAAGCTGTCAGCAGTCCAGTAGCTGGAAGCGTCTTCTCTGGGAGTGGCTGTCAAACGGCTGTCTTCATGAAGTTTATCCAGAAATACCAGAAATGCTATTTTAGTTTTGCTATTAGGCATATGAATTGTTAATTATATCTGATGTCAGATATGGTTAACTTTTTTAGTGCAACCTATCCTCGTATGCTTTCTCTATCATTTTCAATTTGTGCGTCTCTATCTGTCCACTTTAATTCAAGTGAGTTGCAGAGTTTGAATGTTTTTAAAAGAGCATACTTTTGCTTCTAGAAATATCTGATGTTCATTATCAAGAGACTTCTTTTGGGAGAAAGGCATTTTGAAATACAACATGAGCCCTAACTGCAGTGGGATGATTGTGTAATATGGGCACAAAAGCATTGGTGACTCTGGAACTGCTATCCAGTGCTGACTGTGGTGAAACTGTGTGGAAATCCAAACAAGCCATAGTCATTCAGCTGTATCTGTGCTGCACTACCCTACACACACTACTTTCAGTGCTGTTTCCAGGGTAATGCCTTTTGATGACTGGGTTTTCTAAAACCGAGAAAGATTAACTACCATACCGTCACTTATATAAGTCCAGCCTGTGAAATTTCAGGTGTTGGAGAGGAGTCTGGGAATGAAATGTATTTTGCACTGCTGGAGTTGGCAGGCTATCCCTTCTCAACAGCTGGTCTTGGAATTTGCCGATGAGAAAGCCAGAATTGTGGGTTATTGTTCACCTATGATGTCATTTATTCTTTTACTCAGTACCAAAAGATCACCATGGACACAGTTATTTGTAAACGACTGCACTGGGCATTGGGTTACTGTGAATTCTGGACAGTGTTTTCATTCTTTTAATTTTTTTTGCACTTTCTTATCTAATCCAGTCCACACATAATCTCTAATTCAGTTACAATACATATCCTAATTACTGTGAATGTGAACTATATGCAATTATTGTCAATTATTTTTGACAGTGATAGATAAGACAGCTGACGCCTACTCTCTTCTGCTTTTTGAACAGGTGCCATGCAATGTAAATAGATTTGCTCAGTGTTAAGATAAAAGATGATTAAAAACAATTACTGCATCTTGCTTACGTCATCAATCAGCATGAATTAGGGCATTGCCACTTCCGTGTTTGTAGTTTCACATTAGGGCTTCTATGCTGTCATCCTATTGGTAGATTTTAAATAAGTGTTGTAGCAGTGGCCAGATCGGTTTCTGGTTGCAGTGTAACTCAGCCACTCCAATCTACATTGTGAGAGCACTGATATCAATTTATAACTAAAGAATTATTTTAGCATTTTGTTAAGAATCAAGAAATTTAAACCCAGCTTTACTGAATACGTTTACTTTGCTCCACCTTTCTGTAAATGTGTGAGACCGTGGTGTGTGTATATATACACTACCGTTCAAAAGTTTGGGGTCACTTTCTAACTCCATGATGGTTCCTGATTTTTTTTTTCTTTCTACATTGTAAAGGAATGCTGAAGGCGTCCAAAAAATGCATTAATCTCCTTTGAACAGTTGAT
>JAQMYJ010000036.1:20959836-20979078 GCA_030014305.1 Clarias laeviceps | reverse complement strand
TTGAAGCTTGTTTAAGCACCTTGTTGAACAACCAGACAGTAAGGCGTTACAATAATCCAACCTAGACGTGATAAAAGATTCACCGCTAACATCCTGGTGCCAGAGACCACAACACACCCACAGCAAAAACCCAGAACCCAGACTGTCTAGTTCAATCCAGTGGAAAAGAAAATGTAGCACAAATTGTTATAAAAAAGGTAATGCTGAACATGATTGAAAGTTCATCACAGCCTGCCACATATGGGGCTTAGCAGGCAAAGAGTTTAAGGTTGTTGATCCTCCAAATTGCCCAGGTCTCAATCTGATTGAGCATCCAAACAAGTCTCATCTTCAAAGGCCCTACCCCACAACCCAACAGCACCCAAAGGATCCACTGCCAAAGTCCCTGTGCCAGACACCACAGTATCCCCCGAGAGGACCTATGGAGTCATGCCCTGAGAGGCCAGGAGAGGAACATTTTAACATTATGGTTGGGAGATATAATTCCATTTGATTTGCAAAGTGTTTTTATCACTAAACATTGTCAAAAAGCAGCTTTTCAGAAATCCAGACATAGCTGTACTGTAGATCCATAATGAGCAACCCAGAGAAATCACTTGTTGAGACAGCATAAGGAAGACACATATAGTGGAACCAGATGCAAGTGGGAACCTATCCCTTCTGGGTTGCATCAGATAGTGGAATTATAAATAATTACAGTATACAGTTGTATAAAAGTACAGACAAACAGTATTATGTGGGTGTTGAAAGGATGTTTAGTATCATATTGTGATCAAGTGGCTTGGGATAAGTACAGGAAAGTCTTTACGATTACAGCCGCACAAATTTACAGTATGCTGATTATATTATTTATAAAAGAAAGGGTAAAATGAAAAATTTTTCTAAGCAGAGTACAAATCTTCCATGTGTGATGAGCCACAACAGCTGTATCTAAATACAGAGAAGAGTGACTGACTATAATAACTATTTGGCTCATATGTTGGCAGTCTTGTCTTGTGTTAATGATAATGACTAAATCAGTCAGTGATACTAAAGGAAATTAATCTAATCAGCAGTTGTTGTGTGTTGATGAGCTATTGTTTCAGATATGAAGCTTTCTTATCACAGGTATTTTAGGCTAACTTCTTGCTTCAAAAGCACAGGTTTGGCAAATTCAGCTTTTTGTCACATGATTTAATTACTCCACCAGGGCCAACATGCCTGTACAGGAATGTGAGTACATACAGTACATCATGCTGTTGCTGTGCAGTGAACATTGTAGATTTTCAGTTAGATAAAATTAAAATGAACACTTTTGCTTCATTACATGTTTTCTATTATGTGGCTTTCCAAGATTTATTGATGCATTATTAATATGTTTATTTACTGTAAATGCAGATAGAATTGTTTTCCAATTTTTCTTTTCATAATAGTTTTATCCCACCCTATGATGTCATCCTGGTACTAATTATAATGAAAAGTTTTGCATAAGTATTCTTTGTGAGCTAGGTGAAGTGTATTATTTAAAACCTAATATGGTTAGAACTGAATGCATTTCAGTTCGCATAGTGCTAAATGGGTAGCAGTAAACTTTCCTCACTTCTTAACAGCATCAGCCTTGTAGCTTTAGTGAAAACTAAAAAAAAAAACTTCAGACACTAAACATGCCTTGGCTGATCAACTACATTTGAGGTAAGGGGGGTGTATTGTGTACATGTCAGTTACAAGAATACACATGCCCACGCTGATAAAGATAAAGCCTGATTGAATTAGTGCAGGTCCCTCCTCATAGGTTCAGACACAGTATAATGGATAAGTATGTTAATGCTCCAAGGGCCACACCACAGTCATTTATCCGCCGTCCAAAGAGTCAAAAGTGATTACTAGTCTGCTTACAATTGCCTAAGGCTGAACCAGTAGTATCAGCTACTCTTACACGCTCACACTCACTCACATGCGCATAGCTCTTCAGCATTGAAGGAGTTCTCTATGACAGCTGGCTGGAGTGAGAGAGGTATGCGAAGCAAAGCTTTCTGATGTCACGAGCAAAGGCGTGACATTAAGGTAGTTCGTGTGTACAGGCAGTTTGAAGCTGACTCTGTGTGAACTTCTGTCTGGATTTTTGAACTATGACAGCTTTGTAAACAGGGGAACCTAATCGAGTGCATCAGGAGGTAAGAGAGCAATTAATTGTAAAAAATATGTCCAAATGAAATAGGTTCCTTTATCAGGTTTGATTTTGTAGGCAGCATTTATAACTTTTTACTTTCTGAAAATTATTATCTCTATATTGTGTTTTTGGCTCTTATACAAGTATACAGATTATTTTCTGTACATGCTATGAAGAATTTACTATATGATAAGCTTAGTTAATAAACAAGTTTTTTGTTGTGTTTATATGGAATAGAATATTTTAATTCCCATTGGATTGCTTAGTAGCGGTAAACTGTTCCTAAAATACTCTGGGTGTAGTCCAGTAGGTATTGTTCAAAGCTCACAATATAAACCCACCTTTCCTCAGTAGAGCACTGGCTCGCACACTTTCCAGAAGCACTTTAATTGCTGTATTACAGCATTTTTTTTGCCCAGAGTATTGCACCAATTCTTGGTCACGACCTTGGCTAGCTCGGAATTTAGATACTTTTGTTATTGACAGTCTAGGCATATTTTTGAAACACTGTGTATACTGTGGACTTCAATCTTTCTCTTTATAATGTCTTCCTACAGTGGCATGATGTAACGGTATTTATTTCTGTAATAATGAGAACTGGAATGCATGGAATCTAAACAAAATGTAACTCTATATAGCATGACATACCTTTTTGTCACCTTTGTGTATTGATCTCAATTCTATGCGGTTAAAATAATATGATTCGAAAGGCCAAGTCACCTTTGCTGAGTAAGTAATAAAAACATTAATCAAGCTCATGTGAGTCACTCCTCAGCCTCCCTCAGTCCTCACCCACTATATTAACACTGCTGAAAATGGGCATGCAGCCTTGTTACGCATGGCCAGTGTCTAAAATCAGATTTACTGGTTGCACGCTTTGGTTTATGAACAGAGAATGTAATGAACCTGATAAATGTAATGTACGTTTTTTCCCCTTCATGATGAAGGAAACTATTATCAGTGATTTTAAGAACTAGTGAAAAAATGATTGTCTATATTATTATTTCCACCATTCATGTGTGATTAGCAAACCCTACTCCAGATAACAATGCAGAAACAGTAGTACAAGCTTTAGAACTTCATTAAATAGTCGAGCATGCATTCTGCACTGCATTCTGACCCCAACTGCTGTTTGTGTAATTTATCAACCAATATAGGATTGCTATGTCCTATAGTGAGGCCTGGAGCTCAGTGTTCATTCATTCTGATCTATGAGAGTAAATTTCTGCCTCGTCACATGATATTTGCTATGCAAATAGCACACATCCCTATAGTGATGGCCGAAGGTATTAAGACAACATATGCCTTGTATTACAGTTCTCACTGTGCACAAAACAGGTGATGTCATTAATTAGTTCTTGCCTATCCAGATGAAGAGTTGTGCTAATTAGAATCAGCTAGTTTAGTTAACGGATGGAACAAATATGGGGCAGCACTCTTACTTTCTAAAGCAGCGGAGTCCGCCGGTGCACAGAAAAATGGCTGATGTACATTTATGTACATTATCAGAAATTAAGCAGGCATGGATTGAGCAAGACACCCCAGAGTACTGCAGACGTCTTTTTGACTCTATGCCCAGTCGGATCCAGCAAGGTTTGTAGAAGAAAAGACTTCATACTAAGTATTAATTGTTATATAGCTATTTCATTGCAGAAAATAAATTATTCTTATCTTGATTGGCATTATAAAAAAAAAAAAAAGATGTTGAATTTCACACTTGTCTCAATACTTTTGGTCACTAATGTATATAACTATAAACCCGTGCCCCTTCTAAAAAGAATGGGGTAACATTTCACGACTTTCAATGTGTAAAAGATTTACATCCTGCTTAGTGTTCTGTTGGAAAACTCTTTTTCAAGTGAAATTTTACTTCACCGAGTTCTTCTAATAAAGCAATAATTTAATAGTTTGTTCCCCAGTATTTTGTGGTATCCTCTAGTGTCATTTTACTTTATGACTTCTGAGATTGTTGCAGAAATGGAATCATCAACACCCTAAAACTTTGGAATCAACACTTGTTTATTGGGGTTTATTGGTATCTGAATACAGTACCATGTGCTCTTCGCAATTTTCTGCCTGCTGTCTGGGCTCTTGAGCCCTTCTTTTTAGGGCATGCAAACCATCTGCAGCTGTACTGCATACTTCTTCTAGCACCAGGTGTTCTTGAAACGAAGCAGGCCAAATGCCCACTGAACATCTGTTCCCATATGTTGCTGTGGCACTGGTTGACTTGCTGAGTTGGCACTCGTACAGTCTGTTAACACCATTTAAGTACTCAGACACTCCTGGGCAGAGGGAAATGTCAGCAACCTGATTGTACTTTGTCAGTATCACAGCTAAATGTACAATTGTTCTTCACATTGAATTGAAGTATAGATTAGTGTACTGTGAGAAACGTATTTGTCACGGTGGCATGTTTTTTTTTTTTTCTCCCAGTAGGGTGTTTATGCCAATTTTCGGTTAGGAATACTGTGAAATTAGGTGTGTCTTTGATGAATGAGTATGGAGTGATCAAATCTTGGTGTTCGCTAGTTGAAGCAGGAGGAGGCCTCTGGCAGGTCAGGCTGGAACATGTCAGGTGTTGAAAAAGCACAATGCCACTGTGTGCAAATAGGGCTTTGTGTGAGGCACCCTGTCACATGCGTATTGCGCTTACATGCCTGTCTGAATATTAGAGCCAGAGGGATAAACAGAGCTCTTTCACCAAACAAACTGAACTCATTTACCAAACACTACCGGGAAGCTTCCATGTCTTTCAGAGGCATTTTTTAAAAGTAAACATTTACCATTCAAAGTCTAGATCACTTTTCTTCAGTTCATCAGTGTTTCTTTCACTCAAATGGAAGCAATTATTTCCGCTCTTTGATAGTTACCATTTATTAATAAGGATAGCTTTGTGTATGTGTCTGTGGGACACAAGAGTGATTATGAGATCAGGATTCAAATGATGTAAAACAATAGAGTACTTCATTATACAGTAGTTTAATGCCGTTCTGCAATGAAGAGGGTGATGACTGGGGGGAAAAACATTGTTGGACTTTGGAACTGTGTGTCTAAACCTGTGTTTGCATTGTGTCTATCTACATTTGCTTGTGTACATTTGTGTTTAGCCAATTAGCCATCAGAGTTTATGTTCTTGTAACCTCTTTTCACAATCATTATTTAGATATCTTAGAATCTGTATTTATGTACTTTCATTATTTTGTACATGCACTGTCAACTTATTATTATTTATAATTATATTATAATTAATAAGCTAACTGATAGATATTGCTTTAACATCTATTGCAAAGATAGTAGAGAACTATGTTAAGGCTCTGTAATGGTGTTAAGTCATAAATACCACAGAAGATAATATGCAAAGCTCATTTAAAATAACTGTCTTACAATAATTTCAGTTATTATTAATCGAATAAACAGAAAATTGCAATGAGTATTACAATGAGTATTGCAATGTGACTGAGTGCAATATTTGCCTTTGGCCTCAGTGATTATTCAGTCTGCAGAGCATCAAAGGATGAGAATAATTATGTACTTTCAAAAGATTTGTTGTGCAGCAACTGGATAGAATTAAAACCACTGGAGAAAAAGTGGAAAAGAATTCCCAATTTGACAAAGATCTTGTCTATTACCATGCTCTATAGAAATGAAAGTTAAATCTGGCAGGTTTTGGCAAGATTCTTGCACACTACAAAGCATCTTTTCTCTACCACTTAAACTGCCAGCTCTTCTTTTTTCGGCCCTATGTGACTGCTAGAGTCACCTTTTATGATAAGATTTAAAAGAAAATCTTCCGGTTCTTAACTCCTACCCCACCTCCTACATTACACACTCGGGATTCAATTTCTCTTTCACTGGCACATTTTTCTAACAAATCAACCTAAGATATCCTCTAAGACATCTTGTTCTGAAATCCTACCCCTTGTTTATTAGATATAATCTATAATACTCCAGGCCATCTCACCAGACCTCCACCTCTTTATTAATTATCAGAGTCATTACTTATCATTAATGACTCCCATCCTTATGAAACACTCAGACATCAGCAACTACCAACCAGTATCACTTCTCTTATTTCTTTCTAATATCCTCACACCATCGACAATCATCTGTCTCTATATCTTACAGAACGGCCTCCAAGATCATATCAAGTCTGGCTTTAAAACAGCACATTCCATCTTTTGGCAATCACGGAGAAGCTACATACTGCTTGATCAGCCAAAATGTCATTTGATCTCCTCCCCCTCCATTTTTTCAGCTGTGTTTGAGTCAACAAGACTCAAGTCTTAGAGTTTGTGGCAGAGCATGGCAAAGGCTTGTTGGTCATATCACATCTCATAGAGAGGATCCACATCTGCCACAGACAGACTCTCCACTGGCTTACTGTTGCTTTCTGCATCAGATTTAGAACACTTGCCTACAGTGCCAAAAAATGGACAAGCATCAGCTTAGCTAAAAAAAAAAATAATAATAAAAATGTGATATGAACAACAAGCCTTTGCCATGCTCTGACACATCACACTGTCCTCAATGATCCCTCGAATCCACTACCACTGTTCGACTGGTCCCACCATCTCTCAGGGTCCATGGAATGTATGCATCAAAAAGTTCTGGCAGATCGTGGTAGAGTGACATACTGTACCATACTGTAGTTGTCTATACTGCTGTTTTCCTGGCTGTCTTCAAATGATACCTTAAGCCCTACACTTTTCCTGAAGTGCTTAATTTAATTACTTAAAATAAGTACTTAACTCTTTTAGGGTGGGTGTTTGCTTTTCTTACTACAGTATATTACTGTAAGCAGTTCTGTACATCTCTGAATGTAGGCATCTGTCAAGTGCCATAAATGTAATGTAACTACTTAAGGTGACATTTCAGATACTTAAAGTTGCCAAACCAAACAGTAATGCAGCCATTCAGAATGCTCTCAATAGTGCAGTGGTAGAAGTTTGTGAACATCCCAAGTTTCTTGAGTCACCATCTACCACTGGACCAGCTTACATTAGCTACCCTCTTTACCCCAAGTTCGGAAGACAATTTGCTAGAATTGATATTATTTTATAGCTTAATATATGGACCAATTTAAAGTAGTATTTTTTTATTTATTATTGAGATGATGAATTGAGATGGTTTACAAAGTGATGGCACAAAGGGTTAGTGGTAGCTCCAGGATAGGATGGGTTTAAATCTCGCCTCTTCTTGTCTGTGTGTGTGAAGATTGCATGTTGTTTGGTCGGTTCCCCCAGTTTCTGTGGTTTCCTCCCACAGTGCAAAGACATGCAGTGTAGGCTGATTGGTGTTTCCAAGGCACCTTGCCTTGTCCCTGGGATACGAAGATTGATATTTTCTAAAGAACTGTAAACGGTTGGCAAGCTGTTTAGTTATTTATTCCTTTTTTCTTCTTTTTTTTGCTTAATTATTTAAAATTTCATTTATTCTCACTGGGCACAAGACAAATTCTGAGAAGGATTTCATGATTCTTCTGGTAAAATCTCAAAATCTAATAAATAATGAGTTTCAATGGAAAAAACTTAGTTATGGTTAATAACTCTCCTGCCACAGTTTAATAATAGGCAGTGACAAAAGCAAATTTTAATACATTTTATTAAAACAAGTGTTTACCTAAGTTTTCTGTTTTATGAGAGTTTTTTTTTTATATTCACTAGAAATGTGTACAAAATACACATAGTGACTCACAACTTGTGTAAAAGCAAAACAATTGTGGAAACCTTGCTTGTCATTCCTACATGCTTTTCTAGTGCTAGAACCGTTCCCAACTTGTTTACTATACATTGCCAGGGAGAGGCCGTTGTCAGACACTGAGATCTCACACACTCAGTTCTGATCAGGTAGAGAAAAAGGGTTTTTTGTAGCTTTTAGTAACAAAAAAATAGGAGTCATGTGGATATGGTATGTTTCCAATATATATTATATTTAAATCCTTGTTAAATGGCTTGTTAATACCACAATTGTTTTTTAAACAATGGGCATTCAAGACAGTCCAGGACTTTTGATTCCACTGGATAACAGAACCAGGTTATCAAAATAAAAACCTACCTTTATTTCTCTCTATATTTCTCTGTGCAATTGTGGTGTTTGTGAATGATTGCATGTACAATTCCCACCAACAGATGCGTCTCTTTTGCAAGTTGGCGACATGTTCAGCATCAGGTGTTCCACTTGCTAAATGTTCACAGGAACGACTGCAGTGGCCACCTCGCCTGGGATCACCATTCACACCTTCTTTAAAACGTTTGCACCATTTAAATGTTTTACTGAGGCTAAGAGTCTCATCACTGCACTGTACTAAATCCCAATTGGTTTTCCGCCTTCATTTTTGAGAAATTTCATTCGCAGGTTGACTTGAACGCCCCTTGTAGATACTTGTATTTGAAACTGTGTTCCCAGGGACTTTAACAACTTTGGTACATGCCCTTAGAAAAAAGGGTTCTTCTAAGGTAGTCCAGGGATTTTCTTTTCTCACCTCTCTTTAGCACTCTCAGAGATTACTGTAGGGATCTACAAAAAATCCCTTTAAGGGCTCTCTGAGCGGAACAAATATAATAAACCTAGAATGGAATTCTTTACATTAACAACTCCGAAACACGTAAAGTTAACCAACCAAAACTTTGGCAGTGTAACAAACTTAGAAGGAAGCTATATCTGCACCCTTTTTCATATATCAGCTCAGAGCGTTTGTCACTGTGATGGACAGAAGAGAAAGGGCTTGGCATACTGTACCTCCCATCCAGACAGCATGCTTAATTTTGCCCACTGAAGATAATGTAAAAAGCTTCTTGTGTGTTTGTTTTATAATTAAGGGTTCTATACTATCTGAAAGAATGCTAGATGGCTAGATTAACATTTATCAAATGCATTATTCCTTTATATTATATTTACCATGAAAACACCTGTAAAAGATTTCTGTCAGAAAATCTCAATTGATTAAATATTTGTTGCCCTGCACCTTCATGGTCTGTGTTCGATCCCCGCCTCGGGTTCTGTGTGCATGGAGTTTCCATGTTCTTCCTGTGCTTATTGGGTTTCCTCTGGATACTCCGGTTTCCTCCCACAGTCCAAAGATTAGGCTAATTGCCCGTAGTGTGTAATGGAGAGTGTGACTGTGTGTATGTTTGTGCCCTGCAATGGATTGGTAACCTGTCCAGGGTGTACCCCGCCTTGTGCCCTTAGTCTCGTGTAATCGGCGCCAGCCCCCCCCCCCCCCCCCCGCCCCGCGACCCTGTACACAGTATAAAACTGTATAGATGTGAGCGAGTAAGTGGTGAGAAACTTGACCATGTATCTTAGTTCATAAAGTACAAGAAGGTTCTATTAAAAAGAAAGCAAAACTTGTAACAGCAACTGAATCATGGTGTTGACCATAATGCGGTACATGCGAAGAGCTATTCGTAGGAAGTCATGTGTGAGAGGTTCAACCAGTTTGTCTTCCTACATTTAAAACAGTGTTGTTATTATGTTTACTGTGAGTAGATGCTGAAGACTTCCATCATGCTTAATTTTATATGGGTTTGTATACTGAGCTTCTTAAAATAGATCAGTGGAAATGAAACAGATGTGCAGCACTTTGTTTCTTCATGACCTGAACACTGCAAGTCTGCTTGTTTTAGGTCTTGCTAGTCTGAAGGTCAATTTGAAACCTAACGGTATGCTGATTTGCCCTTACCTAAACAAATGCCTGTTTGGTTTGGCTTACTCCTTTTCTCAGCTTTAGTTCAATTAAAGATAACATGAAGACTAAACGTATACATGTTCTGGAGATTTCTGTCCCCAGCAGGAGGATATTTACTTCTCAGTGAAGGACTCTACAGGGAGTTCACTAAATCAAATCACAGTCATGTCATTAAAATAATATACAGTGTGCTAGACAAAAGTGTGCTCTGCAGCAGATCAGCAGATGGTTCTGTGGTATTTGAATTATATCTGTATACTATCTATCTTTTTTTTGTTGTCGTTGTTGTCGAATAATTGTCAAGCTTAGATTATTTAGGCATTTAAACCAACTTTTCTGTTCCCCACTGACTGATAAAATCTGAAATGTTCAACCTTTAATCTACATATTATTGCAGTATCACATGGTGTACTGTCATCTATTGTTGTGTTGCATCACTAAGTCTTGTCTGTGTGGTCTTAAAGAGGTTTGAATGGATCTTGTTTGTTGTGCTTTCATCTATTGCTTCCCCCTTTTATCCTTCATCTCCGTGAATAAAGCATTTTATTCAAATGTCTTGTGACTTGCGTGTAAAGTGAATCCAGGCTCCCAAATTTAATAGCGGTTTGCTTTGAGTCTTAAATAAAGGATCACTTACAGTCTATTTCCCACAGAGTTTAGTCTGATTAGGCTGTTGTTCATGATAGCTTTGTTTTAATACCTTAAAGCTCCACAGAGACAGGAGTCAAGATCTGCAAGATAAGATTTGGGTTTATTGTGTATACCAAGGTAGACCAACGTATAAATAATGTTTGTGTTTTCTGGAATTATATTATTGGGTTACTGTCTGTCACGTGGCCCGTTGAAACATACAGTATACTGTAAAGTACCCTTTAGTACTGCTCCAGAAAGACTTCAGGGGATTCAAAACCCGAACAGTTCCTCTATGGTCTCTTTGCTCTTTTACAGTATATATACAGTAATTTAGCATTATATTTGTACAATGCATAGAGCCCAGATATAGTCGCCTATGGCTAATACTGAGGTTTTAAAAACGACGAGTACTACCCATAACAGAAGTAGATCTCTGTTTATTTTTAGAAGCAGTATGATCGAAAGAAGTATTGTTTGATATACACTCTCCTTTTCTCCAAATGACAGCTCAGTGGTGAAGTCCAGGCCAGCACTCGATGCTTGATTACTATCATTCGCTTGAAGTGGACACTAACAGAGGCCAGATCTCTGCATAAGTTTAGTTCCATATGACGTAATAGTTTAAACAGACTTAATCATAGCTGTGAGCCAAGACACAAGAAATCCTTAGGAAGTGTGTATCTAAATAATCAGATCAGTGTATCCATACTCTTGTCTATCTCTGGCCAAAATCACATTGTTTGCTCTCTATCTTTTGTAGGAGGTCATCTAAAAACAAGGCCCCCCTGCCTCCAGTAGTGGTGCATGGTCCATGTGTGTCATCTCATGCGCCTGCATTAACACACACCACCATGGAACAGAAGGAAAATCTTTTGGAGCAAGAGCTGCTACTGACAGTGGTGCTGCCTGAAGGAGTGGAAAAGACCACAATGGTGCACGGCAGGTGAGTGAATCCAACAGTCCAGTATTTTAAGTTAAGTCATTGACAAACCACGTTGTCAAGTCATGGACGAGCCACGAGCCCAATGCAGCAACCCCACGTAGCATCTGCATACCACTTGGTGAAGTGCAAATTTTGTGAGACATAACTATTGGGTAGTTTCTGCTCAGACCTTCTGTTAGTGCTGTATGATAGGTGAAGTTCTCAAGGCTAAAATTTAACCCAGACAAAGTAATCATATGACAACAGGAGGGTTGTGCAACTTTCACTTTTAGTGGTGTTGAGCTGCTTAAGTTCTGATTAAGATTAAGTTCTCTTAATTGTTGCTTGCTTCATTATAGCTTTGAATGGTTTGTCACAATGAGTGGAGAGATTTCTGCACACAGTTGTTGTATTGGAGATGTTGAGTCAGGTCCTGTTCAAAGTGCATTCTGCAAAACGTATTCCTGTACTTGGCTTGAGTGATACTGGTTTTCCCTTTTGGATAGAATCATTAATAATTAAGTCTTCAAGATTATAACAATCAATAATAAATCAATTGTGTTTTAAAGCAACAATTTTATTACAAATTTTATAGCCTATAAACAACTATATAACAATTCCTATAATATTAATAATCATAAAAAAAAAATTAAATATCAATACTATGGTCTTACAAAAAAAAAAATCCTTATAAGTTAAGGAATACACAGCTAAAATGTTTCTGACCACAATCATGTGCAGTAAAACTGACCAGTCACAGACAAAAAATCCACAGTTTCACAATAAGATAAAAGATTGTATTAATGGACTTTAATCACAATCAATAAAACATTTTCTACAAGTATGTAGTAACTTTATCCATGATACTCCTCAATAGATTTTAGTGTCAATAACGGAAAGAAAAAAGATCATTAATATAATCAATGGTAAAGAAAACTATGGCAGTGTTAGACAACACTGCAAAGTGCTGCACTGAGGCTAAGATGAAAAATTAAAATGGTTTTCAAACATCATGGAGTCAGTATGATCTTCCACTAAAGCACTTTGGTCATCAAATCTCCAATCTACTTCAGCTCTGCCTTTTAAAAGCTCTCCAGTGATCAACCTTCTTTAGCAATGTGTAGCAGCAAACTGATGCTGCTGTTGTTTTAGTTCAGTTTTTAGCACTGTGGCAACTGCAGAAAATCTAATTAGATTAGAAAATCTAAACACTTAAATGGTTTTTATGAAAACAAATGAACTAGCATGCTTAGGGATCTTGCCAGGCTCAAACTAAACCCAGTTCAATTGAGAAGGATTACATATCAAATTCCTCCCAGTCTTTTCTACTGGGACGCAAATCGTGTCACCAACTTTTTCTTTCTCAGCATTTAACTGTAGCGGCTGTATATTTCCAAAAGCTTCTCATATTCTGGCATTCCAGAAGCAGTTGGAAAGCATCACATAGCTCATTCTGTGTCACTAAAGGATTTTCCACACTCTCTATGCTCCTGTATGACAGAAACATTCCTCCGCTCCTAGCACTAATACAGTATGTTGCATGCATATACTGTATATAAGCTTTTTCTCCTGAAATTCTTGAGTTTTCTCAAATGCTAATTGTTTAATTCTTTAAAAATCCTGAGTAACTGATCTTTAAGTATGGTATGGTAGTATGGAAGTGGTATGTATTATTTTAAGAAAGCTATATATCCGTGAGAGTGAGATATGAAACTGTGGGAGTTTAAGGGGTTTAGGACTGTTCATGAAACTTCAACCTGAGATAAACAGGGTAGTATTTTGTATAAAACCCAAAGGCTTCATAGAATTTGGTTATTTCTACTGGTCTGATATTATTCATGCAAATTAATACACTGTATTGTGTGCTGAACATACTGTACACTGTGCTTGTTTTTACTCTCATATGCCTAATGCCTCATTTATTTTATTTATGTTCTTGACTATAGCAGTTATGTTTGCCACATTGACTTCAAAACTATATTTTTACATTTTATTGGAAAATGTGACTCAGACATAGTGTGCAAGAACAATTTTATTGTTAGCCAAGGACTGACTAAGTCCTACCACATCCTATTTTCTCTTTATTCAGTTTCTGATTTTTTTTGTCGGTTGTTTTATTTGGTTGTTTAGTATGTTTTACATCTGAGTAGCATAGTCATGGTCAATGATACTGTTTTTCACATAAAAAAATAAGATAGTTTAATAAGATAGTAATAGACGTAGTAAAAGTGGTGCTTCATATCATCTTGAAGAATATAGACTTTTTGAAATTAGTCTCCACAACAGCTCCATCCAGTGGAGACCATGTATTTAGAGCAAAGATTTATCTTGTAAGGTTCAATTACATCTTGTAAGGTGGCAAAGTGTATGTGTGTGTAAAATTCCAATCTGTATGTGTTTACAGTAAGCCCATGATCGACCTACTTGTGATGCTGTGTGCAAAGTACCACCTCAACCCATCAGGCCACACCATTGAGCTAATCTCCACCAATAAGAACCACATTAAATTCAAACCCAATTCTCTTATCGGAGATCTGGAAGCTGAGAAAGTTCTGCTTAAGCCCAAAGGCATGGAGGACAAGAACAAGAAGTCTGGATCACTAATGCCAGAGGTGAAGTTCTGGTCTTTAATTACGCCTTTAAATAAAAACCATTTTTCATTTGCAAATATTATTATAAAAATTCTAACCATATTTCTTCCTAATACTGTGTTTAGCCTTTTTGAATTATTAAATGTTCCGTCTTGTTTAATGAAAATAGCCATAGGCTCTTGTTTCTTCTTCTCATCATATTTATTTTATTAATTTGGTTACATCTGTTTCCCTCAGGCTACAGTGCGTCTGGTAATAAACTATAAAAGGACCCAGAAGACAATTTTGCGAGTAAACCCTAAGCTTGCTCTGCAGGAGCTGCTGCCTGCTATCTGTGAGAAATGTGAATTCGATGTGCAAAGCACCGTGCTGCTGCAGAACGTGCACTCACAGGAGCCTTTGGACCTGATCAACTGTCTCAATGACCTCGGCCTCAGGGAGCTCTACGCAAGAGACACACGGGGTAAAGACAATAACAAATACAGTAATAAAAAAGACTTATTTGAAATCCAGTTGGCTCCGGCTCCACAGAGGTATATTCACTTGGTCAGAAGTACAGTATGTCCTCTGCAGGAACTGACTGTCACTGCCATTTTAATAACTTTCCATTTTGTAATCTTTAAACAGTTATCAGTCCAACAGACCTCCCTCCATCACCAACTCCTTCAGGTAACAATAACTTTTAAGGCTGTATAATATAATATACACAATCTAAGCTTCCATATTCCTGTTAGAGCTGCCTAATATTGTTTGCCTTAACTGCATTATGCAAATAGAAAATTTGATCAAAACAGATCTAATGCACAGAAATACTAATACGTTGGGATCTGAGACTAAATCGCAACATGCACTAAAATAATTCGAACCTCAAATTATGTATTAGAAGTATTTTTCTTACACAATAAATTACTTATATAGTTCTAATCCAATTATTAAAAACTTGTCAATTTGTTTAACAGATGTTACTCAACCTGGTAAGGACAAACTCCAGAAAGAAAAAGAAAACAAGGGACTGTTCGGCAGGTTCAGAAGAGGAAGTAAAAAGAAACCTGAACAGGTGCGTGTTGATTTAAAACAGTTTCACATTAGAAGGTGGAATTGTAGAAATTGTTTAGCAGGCAAATGGTTTAATACAGTGTCCTGGTTATTTTTTTGGCTAAGAACCTATTAAGGGAGAAAGCAGCTTTTCCAATAAGTCTCTGACCCATGCGATTTGTTTGCCGTAGTACAGGCGGTTCAGGACAGATGCAATAAATGTTTATTTTGGGTGCTCTTTAAACTTTGCATGGGCAAGCCCTGAGCTTTTCCATTGGTCAGTGGTCATGCTTGTCCTTGTACCCAAATTCAGACTTTTGCTGACTAGAGACAGCTTTCAAGAGTTCCTGCCGTTGAAGAATGTTTCGTGTGTGATTATCTGCAAGTCTGTGAAAGTAACAAAATTGTTTGTTATTTTGTTTATCTTTTTAAAGGCATCGACTGTGAGTGCACCAGCATCTCCAATCAACAGGAAATCAAGACCTGCGAGCATGAGTTCACTCAGCATGCATTCCGCCACATACGACTCGAACACTATGCCGTCCGACATGCCAAAGAAGAGACGGGCCCCTCTACCCCCTCAGATGAAGTCCTTTGACCTCAACAACTCTCAAACAAGCAGTCATCCAGATGACAACCAGGTATGCAATGCTTATTCCACTCTTTTCTGTAGATTTACTTTTAACATCAAATCCTGAGCTATTAGTTAATCAACATTTTCAGAATAATTCTATATGACACACACTATTTATGTACTACATTCAAGTATTTATATACTATACATAAAACTGAATAAATTTAACATACATGTATTTAAAATGTCCAGCAAATTAAGATCCTTTCAGCTTATATTATGTTGAGTGAAAGCAATCAGATTGCGAAGTAACTTATCTGGATTGTGAAGGTCACAGCATCTCTGAGTCGAAGTTTATCTACTGAATCATCTCTTAAGAGGAGTAAGAGGAAGGCCCCACCACCCCCTACCTCCCCCGGCAGCCCAATAGTGACCCATGATGAAAAAACGCAGGATACAACTCTAACAGGTCAGTGTGCAGCCTGTGGCACCTTTTAAACATTTTAAACATTTATTAAGAGCCTAAAGGCTTAACACAGTCCTTCAGCAGTAGTGTTTCTCCAGCTGTTGTCATACAATGGTAGTAGTGTATCCTTTCAGTCGAAATTATGGATAATCTGTAAAAAAGTAAAAAAAATTTAAAAAAAAGATTCATGTTGTTGTTATATAGATCTTACATTTGTCAGTTAATCAGCTTTTTGATGGTATCTAACTAGTCTGTAAGCAATTTTGGGGTTCTTGCTTGAACAGAGATAAACAGTCATACTTTGCCCTGCATGTAAACACAGCTTGACATAAAGCAGTGAATGAGATTGTAGACAGTTCAGGCGTGCTTAGGCTCAATTCTGTACACATTCTGCCTCCTAGTGGTACATTTGGGAAAGTACACCTCATTCAGACTGTTAATTATATTTTTGGTGTGTTTATTGGTGCATATCTAAAAACTCTAATCGGCTACTTAAATATCAGATTTTAGAAGTTCTAGAATGTATTTAAAGCATCGCTATAAAGTTGTGTGACTGGAATTTGGCTGTATTAAAATAACTCTTGGCCTAGATTTGAATGTGTGCATCTGCACTGTTTGACAAAAACACATGCGCACACACATGTGTGCACACACACACACACACACACACACACACACACATTCAAAACAGGTTCAGCAACTGGGTCAAGGTGAAGATTTTTAAAAGTACATGCCGTTTCTCCTGAAGCACTCTGGCAAAGAACTGGCTTGTATGGCTATAGTGACCTGGCTATTTTAGGCAGGTCCATATACTGTGGCTGCAGTGAACTTTGGTGATGCTAGTAAAAAAAAGGTAAATTTAAAGTGTATTAGCTAAATTATAGTGCTTTAGTGCATGACTATGAATAACCAAAAGCGCTTTCTATCCTGCTTACAGAAAAGCAGAAACTCTCAGCATAGCCCATATTTTAACCAGCAATACAGTTCTTTTCACACAGTATCCTTATTTTTTTCTTTTGTTAATTGTAGAACAATATGAGAATAAAAACAAAGTGTTGAAGCAAAACAACAGTATATTTAAGAGGGACTTGTGTTGAAATTTCTTGTGAATGAATACAACAATTGACATTTATAGAAGACTTCAAGCACAATACCGTGATGAGACTCTTGGTCACAGTAAAACATTTGAAAAGGTTAAAAGAAGGCCGTATGTCCGTGAATGATGATCCCATCCGTGGTGGCTCGGAGCCCACTGTAGTTGTTCCCATGAACATTCAGTGAGTGGAAAGTCTGACCCTTAAAAATCGAAGAATAACTTGTTGCCAAATTGCGTAAAAGACGCATCTGTCTGTGGGAACTGTAAACAGCACTTGCGCATTACAGGAACTCATCTGGAAGTTGCTGTGACAATCCTTGTACAGTCCTGACGTCACTTTCCACATGTTTGGACCATTAAAAGAGTTCCTGGGAGGCCAGAGTTTCAGACCTGAAGCAGGCAGTTCGATCGTGGCGCCGATGTTCTGAGAAATATTTCTATCTTGATGATATCCAAGCACTAGTGAAACCCTGGGATACAGTAAGTGCACTAGTGTACCTGGGGATTACATAGAGAAATATAGGCAGTTTTTGCTCTTATAATCATGGTCTGTTTTTCTGCACAATCAAAAGTCCTTGTTTGACATGAACTTTTCCCGTAATTAGTTTTAAATATTAAGATTATTAACTTTATCGCACATTTTAATCCATTTATGTGAAACATAATCACATTAATCGAAACCTTGTGACCAGAATTACTGTTCAAGCTATGCTCTTAGAGAACAGTTATGAACATACTCTATTCAAACAGAATCAATCATTTGGACAGAGGTACAGAGGTAGCTCAATGCTTAAGACATTGCCAATCACAGAACCAAACCCCAGTCCCATTAAGCTACCACTTTAACAAGGCTCTTAACCATTGACTGCTCAAATGTATAACAAGTTAAATCTAAGTTCTTCTGTATAAGAGCAGACGCCAATTGTTATAACTATAAATGTACCAGACAGCCATAACTTTTAGCATTAGCTAAAAACCATTAGTATTAAAATGATCTTTTTTGGTTTTTAAGTTGCCCTTGTGCTGCTGGTGTGGCTCTGGCCAGGGGTGTGTAGTTCCACAGGACCTCTGGTGGTGTTCTGTGGTGTCTGGCACTGGGAAGTTGGCAGTGGATCCTTTGGGTGCTGTGCGTTGTGAGGTCGGGCCAAGGAACTTGTTAGTACAGTGCCTCCCATGGGTGCGTCATCAGACTGATATCTGGGGAGTTTGGCGTTTGCACTCGATGTTATGATACCTTTTTTTGTGGCCAAAATTGACTTTCTTTGTCATGTCGTATTTGTGCTGCATTTGCTTTTCTGTGGAATTGGTCAGGGCGGGGCCAGCCTTTGGGGGCCTTGTGCGCCCATGATTTTGGCACCAGATTACTGGTATATAATTGATAATCAATGTTATTTAATTCAACTAACTAATGTTACAACTGATCGTTGTCAAAAATACTTACAATAATACTTAAAAATAATTACTCATGTAATATTATACTGAAAATGATAAAGTGTAAAGTAATTTTTCCATTCCTGTATTAAGCAGTTAAAAGACTTGACTGTGCAGAAGTGGGTACAGTATATGACAGAAAGTGGGTATCTTGCCATGATGCATGCTATTGCTGCTCAACCTCATGTGGTGATGTCATCTCATTCTCTCATTTAACCAGAGTCTAATTATATGTGCTTATCAATGTTTTTATTTTTTTCCAGACAGTATTTTTTTTCTTCATTTTTATGTGTGAAAACTCTTTGTTGATTTCTTGTATAGTTTATATTATAAGGTTGGTTAAGGAGTGGGGTTCATAGTCAAATACTAGCAACAACAAATTATACAACTCCCATTATAAAATAACTCAGTCCCACATTATAAAATTAGTATTGATGTTATAATTATAAGCAGAGGTGACAAAAACACACAAATCCAGTACAGTACAGGTAACGTAAAAGGTTATCCTTGGTAAAATATTACTAGTAAAAGGGGAAGTCCTCCATTTACAATTCTAAAAAGTGCAAAACTACTTACACTACCGTTCAAAAGTTTGGGGTCACCTGCAAATTTCTTTGTTTTTGTTTAGTGATTTATTTTCTACATTCTACAACAA
>JAQMYJ010000036.1:20945177-20959736 GCA_030014305.1 Clarias laeviceps | reverse complement strand
ACAATGTAGAAAGAAATAAAAATCAGGAACGATCATGGAGTTAGAAAGTGACCCCAAACTTTTGAACGGTAGTGTATCTTCAAACTTATTTAAGTATCACAAGTACTGAGCTTGTGTTAGCCTTAAAATCACAGTAATGGGTTTTCTCTCTCTCTCTCTCTCTCTCATGCGTAATATGCAGTAGGTGTTGATATTAGCCCTTGAATGCTACACACAAGACAACTTGTCTTGTAAGACAACTCCATGCAGAAGTTGTAGTGAAGTAGAAAGTACAAATATGTTTTGTATGATGTAGTGGAGTAATACAATAAAACTGCTCGATTAAATTACTGATACATGATATATTTACTGAAGTAGCTAATATTTACCTAGTTATCCTCCACCTATTTTCATAAGAGTGTCTATGTTTGAAAAGACAATATGGCTCATATATTCTTTTTGTGATATCATAAAATCACAATGAAACCTACAATTCCTGAACTTACACTTTCTTCAGTTTCCTTCAGTCAAAAATGTTATTAAACAAGCTTTTACTTGTTTGTTTTACATTATGTTTAGAAACCTTGATATAGTATAAGTGAATTTGTTAATATATCTGCATAGCCTCTTGAGTGTAGGACAGTTTAAGGTGTTACCAAAAAAAAGAAAACATTAGCATTTATTTACAGATTGCATTTTGCTGTTTCAGAATGCCATGTGTGACTCCATTTGTTAAACACACCAAAATTGTCTTTATTGTTGATGGCCAAGCACATGCATTTCACAAGCTGACTGCTCATATAATTAGTAGTTAATAATACATTTACATTTTTAATTAGATGAGCCTTATTGGGTGCTCATCAGTATCCGTACATGCACTGCAGTAATATGACCAACCTGTGAGAAAAACTGCACCATCTTTTAATTGACTATTAATGTGATTTTTTTTTTTTTCCTTTTTCTTTTTACGAAACACAAAACTGTGTGTCTAGAGAGAAACACACAATTGTGTCTAAGAGCCCTTGTTAGGCTCACAACTTTGGGTCTAACAAGGGCTCTTATTGTAACCATAAATGTTTTACTTTTCAAAATGTCTTGATTATCCAAAGCCCCAGTGCCAAAGATTTCTTGTAAAAATGCATTGTTTTGCTTAGATGTGATAACAAGCCTTTCAGCAAAAAGTATCTACAGTACATGGGGCAAGGATTTAGCTTTTAGGGAGTAATTGCACCTTAATCACGGATTTACAGACAGACTCAGCTCATCATTTATAACCACAAAAAGGCAGCTACTTGAGACATGAGAGAAGCTTCTCTGAGTTCATCTATGAACAGTTGCAAAGGGAAATATTTGACCTCTCTCATGATAAAGACTTTACAGCGATGTAAAATTAGGTTAAACAAAAACCTTGTTAAAGAATGATAAATTTTATAGACATTTGAATAATTTTGAGAACATACATTGACTTAACTTAGAGTCATATTGAAATTTTTTATTTAATTCACAATAGCCACGATTCACCATTCAACCTACAATTTCAGTACTTTTCAATAAACTTATTTATTTATTTATTTATTTGAGGGCTGGGGGTGACAAGCTTCTTGTACTTCTCTATTGGAATCTTTCCTCGATCTTCACTTGCAGTCTCCATTCATTTGTTTGATGGCTTCTCTGCTGCAAATTCCTTTTTTAAATCCCAATGGGATTTAAATCCAGGGCACAAGAAGCCACTCTAGGACAATATAAGATCCATTTCAATCTTTGGTTGATTTGGAGGTGTGATTGGGATCATTGTCTTGCTGCAGAATCTAGTCATCACTAATGTTCAATTTCTCAACAAAAGGCATCATGTTATTCTTTAAAATGGCCTGGAATTTCTGGCAATTCATGATTTCTGCAGCAGAAAAACTTCCCAATATCATCAATGACCCACCAACATGCTTGATTATAGGGATTGTACTCTTCTTGGCATGAACTTAGCCTTTGTCATGTAGGGTCCATTTGTCAAAATAGTTCCAATTTAGGTTCTTCAGTTCATAGAACTGCCTCCCAAAACTCTGCAGGACTATTTGGAATAATCTTTCAGTTTTTGGCATATTCTACCTAATCTTTGATGGTTTTCATAGTCAAAAGATGAGTTTATCTTGGAATCTGGCCATAAAGTTCTTGTTTTTTCATTGTTTGTCTTATATTTGGCAAACCCCAGTCCGAGCATTCTTCATGTCATCCTGCAGGTGGTTTGTAGTACTGTTTTTTTTTTTTTTTCAATCTAATTAAGTTTCAACAGCTCTTGAAGAAATTTTGGGAATTGTCAAGTGGCCAGGCAGGTTTATAGCTATAAGGTCCCATACAGTATTTCACTGTCTGTTTAACAAGTTAACATACTGTAGGTCTCAGAGTTCCAGAAAAACTTTAATTGAATATTACTGATTGTCTTTGTCTTTAAAATGCTTTTTTTCTGCAGTACAATGTTTTACCCCTCAATTTGTACTTATTCTGTATGTGTGCTACATTTTCATATCCTTTCCCCATTGTATTGGAGTATGATTTATCTTTTAGTAGTTCAGCAGTAGATTTTAAAGGCCCAATAATAAAGAATTGGCAAAGTTTGCAGTTGTCTCTAATCGCTTGTGTCTCCAGTGCTGTCTTATTCCCTGCTGATAGCAATAATCAGCTTCAAAGAATAGGAGAGGGAGGCACGGACTAAGGCAAAGAAAAATTAAGGGAGATGGACCTGAAAAAGAATGAGATTGATCACAAAAAATGAGATAAAAATGGTAGAAGAAAAGCAAAAGCATGGAATAAATTAAATAAAAAATAATAAGAGAAAAAAGAAAAGAAAAGAAAAGAAAGCCCAGATTCTGGTTGCAGCTATCTATTTCCATGGCAATATACAACTCCAAAGAGAGCGAGAGAGAGATCACAGAGCACTCTGAAGAGAGAAGCTCTCTCTATGAATACTGCTACTGCACTCCAGTCCCCAGCGACAGCCCTTGAAGTGCTGAATGCAACGGCTGGCGCAGGCAAGTGAGATGTCTTAATTAAGAGCGATCCACTCACTCTGAAGAACCATGTGGCACAGCAGCACTCTGGCCTGGCTGCTCCACTCTCACACTAATACTACTCCATCAGCCCATTATGTAAGCTGTTCCAAGACACCGCTGAGGAGCAGAATACATATCTCTTTATTAACCCATGCTGAAAATGGCCACTGAGCCAACTGTGAGAGAAAATGAAAATCAGAGTAAAGGCAGCCCTTGCCTCGGTATTAAGTGAAAGAAGCTCCTCATACTATTTTAATGATCAGATCAAGTGCCTGGAAGCGTGAGGGGGAAAAAAAACTCTATTGCTAGAGAATGTAATAATTTATAACACTAGAAAAGGTTTACCAGTAGCAGTACTTTCATAAGAGGCGAAAATTTGACTGACATTGCAGTCACCCACCCATGTTTACTCACTCTGTTTACTCAAGCAAAACTCTAATAACTTTTAAAGACGCTAGGGCTGTATCTATACATTATTCAAAAGAGCTCATTGTGTCAGCGTTCAAATGTTTGTTTTCCCTTCACAACCTGGTGTACAGAAGTGCAAATACACAAGAACCAATCAGACTGGCACCTACAATGCAAGGCTCTGAAGCATGTGGTGAGCAAAGTGAACAAAAGACCTCATGTTCTGTTGATGTCTGAGAACGTGGCTACATTTTATTATGTGTGATAGTGTGGACTATAAAAGGAAATTGAGCATGTGGCAGGTTTTAGGAGGAGGTGGTGATGGTGTGCTGAGTTGTCTTGAGTGTATTTATTTGGGAGCTTGGTATCAGCTTGTATTTATGCTGTACAATGCTGTAATTATCTTAACCCAGGTATTTTCAGGTAACATTTGGATTTGAACATGTCTTAGGGAATTATGTCATAATAATATTTACCGCAATGTTGCAGGATTGCCAACGACTCCTGAGGAGATCCAAGAAAATCAAGAGTCTTTTATGGTTTCTGACAACCCTGTTGTCCATGTAAACTCCAGTCCTGAGAGCTTGAGTCCTCTGCCAGAGCTTTTAGAGGACGACAGTAGTGTCAACCTCTCTGTTGATGTCTCTCTGGACTCAGGCAGAGCAGAAACTGCCTCCCTGACTCAGGATACAGAGATGGAAAGTGTAGCTCCATCTAGGGAGAACCCAGAAGAAGTGTCACCTGATCAGACCACAGATGGCAAGTACGACAGTTTTGAGCATAAGACTATTTAAAATTTTTGTCTGTGGGGTTGGTGCTTGTGTTTCTAAACCTTTACATGATATTTTGTCCTGACAGACTAGCTGCAGACTCTGAGGTGAAAAGTAAGCAGCCAGAGGCTGATTGTGATGCGCTATTACAGTCAACAAACAATGGTGTGTTGTGTTTCCATTTTCTTAAAAAAAAAAAAAAATCTTGGGTTTTATTTTTCACAACTCACATACTGTACAGATACGTAGATGTTTAAAAAATTTACGTAAAAAAGTAATTCTATTAAATTTAAGTGCAATAAAGTGTCATTTTTGTCTGACTGCTCAAGTTTCTTAATTTCTTTATTCTTATACAGCCAGTGTTGAGAAGACTGAAATGGCATGTTTAACTGCTGAAGGTTCCACAGCAATGAAGGAAAAGAGCACTTCACCAATGGTTGCAGCTCAGGATTCCATAAACATAGTCATACACACCCAGCAGGCAGAGCCACAGGCTCCTCCTAAGCCCAGTTATGCAGCAGCTGCAGTACAAACAACACCAAACATTTCTTTTACTGGAACCAATGCAAGTCAGACACAGACTGAAATTCAAACAAAGATATACAGCTGTAATGAGTCTACCCCTACCCCGGAGTCAATTGTATGTACGCCTGTAACCTTAGGAAGCCCAAAAAGAGACATTGCCACATCTACAGAAGAGCCCCAAGCTCAAAAGATTTACCCAAAGTCTACTCAAAGCTTTGATAAACAGGCATTCACATATACTCACCTCCCTGAAAGGCCAAAATCCATGCAGACCCCCAGTACTGAAATTCAAAAATCTACACAGATTTCCTCAGGAACTAAACATGGAAGCTTACAGTACCTTCCTGCCTCTGACTCCAAGCCTAAGCCCTCAAATGAACTCACTCGCGAATACATCCCCAAAGTAGGTATGACCACCTACACTATTGTGCCCCCAAGATCCTTGGACAATCTACGCTTCTTTGAAGTAGAGCTGACGCTTGAGTCTCCCAGTGTGCCTGGAATCCAGGAAGTGAATGTGGAGTCTTTAAATAAAAAACCAACAGCAGCAGCAGCATCTCCCACCAGGGTTGAGTGGAGGTCTGGCAGTGCCAGTGATCTCTCCCCATCCACTTCCCCAACTGTAAGCTCTCCTTCAGACTCCTCTTATATCCCTCAGCCCAAGGAGAAGAAAATTCCACCTGCGACCAGGCCCAAACCAGCTTCTTTCCGTATACCACAGCATAAAAGAACTCCTGGAGGTTACGTCAGCTCGGCAGTAGTGCGCAGTAGGAGTTTGAGTGAGGAGAAAGAGCCTCTAGGTAGCCCACAAAGGGAGAATTTCAATGGGCCTACGGAAGATGTCTTCCCCCTTCCTCCACCACCTATCCAGTGGGAGGAGGAGAAAAAGACTACAAAGGAACAGCATAAGACTCCACCAATATCTCCACTAAAGCAAGACAGAATGTTACAGTCTAGTCTAGTTTCTTCCCCAAGTGAGACTGAAGTGTTTAGTCGATCCGCACATTCAGTTTTGCCACGCCAAATGAGTTTACCACCTGCTGGCCTGACTCTGGAAAAGCTCCGGACTTTTTCAGCACCAAAGCCATACACCTCATCCACACCATCACGATTTGCCCAGGCTGTCAATTCTGCAGTCAAGAGATCTCAGTCGCTTACCCACAGTCCTGTTGTGTGTGGCCACAAGTTGCCTTTGGCGATGACTAAACGGTGTACAATCAGAGAGACAGATGAGCTTGTTGAAATACCCTTTTTCAAGGTGAGTATGATTTTCTCTTTGGGTTTTTGTTTATGCAGATTTCAAGAAAGTTAAAAAACTTTTTAGATATAATTGTTTTTACTGGTTTTAGGCTTTTAGTTAAAACAATAGATTTGTGATGAAAGCAACACAGAGACATTTTAGCTCATTTTTGTTACACTTTTGTTGCACTTCATATATAGTACATGAAGTGTGTGTCACAAAATCTCAGGAGAAATCCATGTTTCCAGCAACAGAGGTCATCTATGCACTGTTCTTTTCTTTCTGTCTGCACAATGTGCCATTTTTTCCCTATTTGGCATCACAACACAACATGTCTAAGAAAAGCTTTTGTTTGATGACATGATAGTGTGCATGCCACTGTTTGGTTTCTCTCTGTTTGCTTGCAATATGTCCGTGCATGTGAGGTACTGTATGTGAGGTGTGTCGCGGGGGTTAACTCAATGCCGCTATCTGCACTGGTATGCATCTGGAACATATCATTATGAGTATTTGCATTTTAAATCTGAATTAGATGTGTCCTAAACTAGAGGGGATTATTCATTCATTTATTCATTCATTTTATTGATCCCCATTAGAACAAGGTAGAAAAGTCATAATTATCAGCTGGTTTCCAAAGTTCTACATTACTCAAGCTCATAATTGGTCTCAGCTAGAAATGTGTGTAATCCAATGTGTGTGGAACAGAACAAAAAGGTATGTTAGTCCACATCTTTGTAAGCCTATATGTATGTGTGTGTATACTGTATAGGATGTGGACAGTGAGCATGGACAGAGGAAGAGCAGCAGTGACTCCTATGTTTCTCCAGTTGAAGAGGCCGAGGAGGTGTGGAAAAAAAGATCGCCCGATCTCTCTTCAAATAGTGGGTCTGCTGCTCAGTGTCTCTGAGTAAGTATAATAGCATTTACTATTCTAATTTGTTTAAAAAATAATGCAGACTCAAAGTCACAGAATGATGTACAAATTCATTTACATCTGAAGGAATATCTAAATCAGCAAGAGCCCTCCCATGTGTGCTTTATTTACATATATGCATATGGCCCTATATTTTATAGTTTAGGTGCATTTAAATATAATTTATATTGAACACACATTTATTTATGCACGTAATATAACAGTGAGGCATACAAAAGAATTTGGCAAGCTATAGTTATCAAGATAGAAGAAAAAAGAGTAAATGGAAAAGAGGGAGAAATTTATATTTTATTTAAATGTTAATGAGCACAAATTGAAAATGCAAATCAGCTATTAACACCGTTTAACACAGCACTCCATTGCTGACCTCAAGTAGGTGTGCAATATTTTGTTTTATGAAGATGTTGAAATAACTTGGGGTTAAACCCTATGTAATTTTTTTTTCAGTAATACCAGTAAATGTAAATAATATTTGATTATATAATATCATAATATTTGATAATAATCATTAAAAATTTTAATTTTAGATAACTTTTTATTGCTATAATTTTCAACCTTTTTTATTTTAATTGTTGCAACGGCCCACCCACTAGTTTGTTTAATTATTTAACAGTAATTTCAAGATGAATTCAGTTTGTGCAATCCTAATTGACATTTATGTTTATTACATTGCAGGGATATATTGTTGTCTCCAGTGAAGTATCCAGTCCTGAAGGCTTTTTCTGGCACAGAGCATTTAAACACTTCTTTACAGTAGCTTTAAACTTTATCCCACCTTAGTGCCTTAATGAGCACTTTTTTTCAGCTCAGCGCCTTTATACCTTGTCCTTACCTTTTGTCCACTGTGAGGACACTCCAGCACAGTGCACCTGAACTAGGAAGAGTACAGGATGACAACAGCACTGTAAATTCATTTAAGTTTGTTTTAATCCTCTAGGTTTTTCCGTTTTCTATTGCTTGGTTACATTTCTCTTCAGGAAGTCACAGCTTTTAAGAAACACTAATAGAACATGCTATTTTGTGCAATGCAGTGTACACTACTATAAAAGAGAGAAAAGAAAAGAGATATTCACAACTAGCTTATTGCTTGATTAGCAGTTTGTAGGAAATCACACTAACATTCAGCCCGACAGTGGGGAATGGCCACTTTGTTCTATTATATTGTCATTTGATTTTAAATTCATCAACTCTCACTGCTCTCAGATAATTTACAGTGTTAAACCTGACATATGCTAGCATGGCATACATTGAAAAATATTGGTTAGAAATTATTTTCAGAGAATGTTTCATGTGCTTTTGTGTTTGGGACATTCATAGTATTATAGTAAAAACACTGTCTGGACCTTAATGCTTCTGGCAGTGTGGGAGTGTTAGTCAGGGTCTTGATAAGATCAGTTTAAGCAGGTGTGCTAGCACCTAAAATGAACTAAAATGAAATGTGCCCTGTACTGTTTAAAATGTCTGTACACCCTCTTAAGGGTACATTTTTTTTTCCCTTTTTCCATCTCCAGCAAGTCCACTTTGAGTAAGTGTGTAAAATTGTGCTTAGCAGTTGGTACAGTAGTTAATACAAACTCTGTACTCCAAGCAAATGTGTAATTCTCCTGAGGGAATAAGGTCACTGGGTTGAAATCATTATCTCGCAGGTAATTCACAACGCATGCCATTTTTCCGAGCTTGAACACACTTGATGCATTTATTGTAGCCTTTATCTCAGTTGCATAATATGATAATCCTTATTATGTCTAATGTTCTATTGATTTCTATTGATTTTGAACCTGATATTTTATAGTTTTTTTTCTTTAATTACAAATATGTTCAGGTTTATGGAAGATGGGTAGTTTTATTTGTGTGCTTCCCTTTAACTTATTAGATGTAGTGTGTAGAGAGTACTGTGTTTATCAGTTCATGTGGATAAGGTACTCAGATATGCCAGCCTGGTGTTGCCTTAAACTTGTGTGCATGTATACTGAATGCATACCTTTAGTGCAGCTAAACATTACTGGTGGACATTACATACCTGTAAATTACATAGATCATAATGAAGTAAGCAGAATGTAATGGTATGTAACTGCACACATATAATAATGCATTAAACAGATAGTAGTTATGTGTAACAAACAGGTCTGATGGCTGCAAAAGGAAAAAAAAACAAGCTTTTTTAACAAAGCTGAGCACAAAGAGAAACACACTGGTCTGCTCATATTTGTTTCAATGACAGTTCTGCTGTAATATATTTCCAAACTGTGCATTAAAGTGCAATGCATAAACCTTTCACGACTGTGTTTTTTGTTGTATTTTACAAAGTTATATCAGTCTGTGTTAAGCTTTCAGAAGCAAGTAACATAGTAGAGCATGGCATGCCTCTTTAACTAGATTCATATCATTCGTGTTAGTGGATCGTTTATAAACAAACATCAATAAGATATGTACAGTATATAAAACATGATATACAATGTTATTTTTATACAGTATTTAACCCATATCGAATACAAAATAAACATTATTAATATTTATAAAAAACTGAGGGTGACCGTTTAATTGTTTAAAATGAGCTACTACTGTATATGCATGCAGCAAATGCTAAATGTTAATGCAGTATGCAAAAAAATTATTAAATGCAGTTACAGTTAAAACATTAGATGTCTTTCAACCACTGTAAAAAATTATGCAGAAAGTTATGAAGTAACTGTACCTAGTTATGCCCCACCACTTTTTATTTGTGCCATTGCAGTTTCTTTTTAAGAGGGCTCAATATAGTCCATAAGGCCCAGCCTTAAGACCCTGGATAAATGTTTTTTTTTTTTTAAGTACTTGAAATATCTAAACAGATGATAATGAAAACAATATAGACTTTGTTAAAACTGTAATGGATTTCCTAATTACACTTTTTGATTATATAGCACACAGTTATGAAAGGGAATTGCCTACTTGTAATCACACTTAAATGTCATCCAAATAAAGGTGAATTCCCTTTTGTATCTGGCTCCTTTAAGGTTTCAAGGTTTCTTCCTCATGCGGTCACAGGGAGTTTGTATCTTGTCACTGTCACCTCTGGCTTGCTAATTATGGATAAATTTATAAATACAAAATTCAATATTGCTTTGTGGCAATGTTCACTATTAACAGTGCTATAAAAATTTTATTTAATTGAACTTTATAGCCTGTTTGTTTAAATTGTTTGATGAAAAAAAAAATATGGAGCCTATAAATAACTTAAACTTGGACCTAGTGTGTGTTATTGATTGAAAGTTCAGGAATAAATTGAGATTAATTATTGCACACATTTTAAATATAAGCATATTGTTTGAAAGGCTGGATTGGCTACAGAATGTTTATAAATTTTGCCTCAATCTGTACTAATGTGATGTGTGGATTTTTAGATTGTACTAGAGGATCACACGAATGCGGCAGCACTGTTGCCTTGCAACTCCAGGGTCCGGGTTCGATTCCCACCTTGAAGTCTGTGTACATGGAGTTTGCATGGTCTTCCTCTGTTTGGTGTGTGGTTTCCTCCGGGTACACCAGTTTCCTCCCAAAGTTCAAATACATGCAGATTAGACTATTTGGCGTTCCTAAATTGCCAGTAGTGAGTGAATTTTGAACGGGGTCCTACCACAGTCGTAAAAAATGGGAATAAATACAACGGTAATCACCATTTTCCTCCACTGTCCCTTGTTGGCCTACAGAGATCCCTAGATTGATGGATTCATTCTTTTATCCTATATACCGCTTATCCTGTGTAGCGGGTCTCAGGGAGCCTGGAGCCTACACAAGAACCTAGACCAGGGTGGACACACACACACACACACACACTACGCCAAGGCACGCATATCCACACACACACACACACACCAATTAACCTACTCTGCATCTTTTTGGACTGGGGAGGAAACCGGAGGAAACCCATCAAGCAGGGAGAGAACTCGCAAACTCCACATACACCGACCCGAGCGACCATGGAGGTGCTTGAAGACTGTGCTAACGACTACGCCGCCTATACACAGTATATGAGATAAAGCAAAGTTCATTAAAACCTTTACGCCCACGTCCAGCGTTGCAGATTTGTGTCCTTTACACTATATTTACTCGACGTATTTTTTGGCATGTATGCTGCTGCTGCAGACATTTTGTTAAATGTACGTGTAATAAGTAGCTGCAGTATTTTTGGGCGTCCTCGCAGGACTTCACACTGGTCTTTACAACTGTTTCTTTCCAGACACACACATTCACACAAAAACACAGATCAGCATTTCCATGCACAGCGCTTTATTTACGACTGAACGTCACCGCGACGTGTCGTAACGCATGTGCACGACTAATAACAGGCGGTCCTTTAACCCAGCGCGAGCGCGTGAATTAAAAATAAAATAAAATTAAAAGGGGGGGGGGGGGGAAGCGCGCCGCCGTTTACCGGGTAGTGATGGGTGCACGAGGGAAAGAGACCCGGTGGGAGACGAGCAGCAGGTACAATACCTCCATCACACGTTTACACTCTGGTGATGTCAAGCAGATCACGCGCACATTTTTTTATAGCGTGTTTACTGTGTATACTGGGTGTTTCTGAGCTTTTGCCCCCTACAGCGTGTTGGTAATGTAACCCAAGCGCTTATGTAATGTGCTTCACGGCTGCTGTCCATAACGAAAGATTGCCGCTCCGCGCGCACTATGCATGCGTCAGCAAAAAAGTGCGCGAGACACATTTATTCCAGGCGTTAGAAGGAGACGATAGGACGCCGGTACCGAGGTTATATTTATCCTTTTTTCTTGTCTTTTCTTTATCTGACACTTCGAACGCATTCTCTCTGATGTGAGATTAAAGACAAGGAACGGATCATACAGTACGAACAGGTATGATTACACAACAGGTAGGCTTTTATTTTCGTTATGCCTAATCATCACATCTACAATAGATTTCATTCTAAAGATTAGAACATTGTATTAATATTTCAAAGTGAGAGCAATGACGTCACCACCTCCTCTTTATTAACCTCTGTGTAATAGTTTTTTGATGTTCATGCAACTCTTTGTTGGAGAATTTTGCACGTTCGTGGTTCATCTGTGGTTTAATTTAGGCAAAGTTAGGATTTTCTCTGAGGCATCTGACTCTCACTGTATACAACTGACTGGTTTAAAATCCTGACTATTTTTTATACGTGGTTTAAATGACAGGAAAGTGGATATTCTCAAATATCCTTGAAATTAAGGTACCAAACTGCAAACTTTTTTCTTGTTGTTCAAATATGCAACTTTTTTCACCATTAGTGTGCATGTTTAATACTTCAAAATGTGAAGTGTAAAGAGATTATATATTTTGTTAGTTTTGCTGCAGTTGGTTAATTTATACATATTTAAAGTCATTCAAATTACTTATGAGTAATGGCTTTTATATGTGCACTATGATATAAAAATATAGTTATGTCAATGGATTCAGTTTGATTAAAACCAAAAGGCTCCTGCATCCTTAAACTGCTTAGGGAGACAAAGGGTAGGTATGTTTAGATAACAACCCAAGCAAAGTTTTCCCGCCTTGCTGTGCATATGAAGGCGGGAATCTATGTGGTACTTTGTGTTCTAGCAGAGCCCTGCCTTTGCTGACTGTTCTGTTTGTCTGGGTGCTAGACAAGCAAAGTGTGTTTGTGTGTGTGTGTTTGCTTGCAAGTGATTGCATGTTAATGCCACATTACAGTTAACAGGGTGAATGTAGAGATTGTAGTGCTGCAAGTAGTGGGCTGTGTGTTTTTGGCTGGGAGCATGCTTCAGGCTATAATTACCTACTTTTTTGCATTACCTGCTTCATGCACTGAAATGAAAAGGCATGTAAGTCTACAACCGGTTCCATGCACGACATTCACCATAAACTGGTTCCACAGATTGTTAGTTTATTTTATAAAAGTCCCCATTTTATAAGTATCACACAATAAGGACAATGCCATGTAAAGGAGGGAATTTATCACTTGACATTCACAATTTGGAGTCATTGTTTGCTCTTTTTGAAGTGAAGCTATTTTAGCACACGTGGATTAATCATTTTAAAAGGAGGATTAGTGTATAAAGAAAGCATGTTCTATAAGCTTCCTTTCGGTAGTTTTGCTTTATCAAGCAGAACTGATCCTCACATGGTTGTAAGAATGCAGTCAGCAGTGGTCTGCTTTAGCTGTATAGGATTGTGGTTAACCCAGTGGTTCCTAGCCCTGGACCTGCATTATGCTTACTTTGCTTATTTTGCACTTTACCTACTATAATATAGCTGATCCAGGTAACCATTATAATCCCTTAGACATTAAAAAGACAGGTGTTCTTCAGGGTCAGGAGCCTAACAATAATGTGAAGATGCTGGATTGGAATTATTATAAAAAGCAAATGCTCAAGATTTGTTTTAGATGGAATTACACAATCGTGTACATTCAAAAACCAAACCCTGTACGTGGGGACATGTAGAAGTTCAGAATTTCAGTTTAATAGAATCTGACAACCTGTTCTCTTTCTCCTCTTAACTACTAAAAGGCCTTCAGTATGAGCTAGAAATATATTCAGCCATAAGCGTCTAAGCAGAACTACTGGAATTTAGGTTTGTAATTATTAGCACAAATCCTCGGTACAGCCTCCAGCTGTAAAAGTCTAATCCTCCCTGTTCAGGAGTTCAGCAGCATAGGTTTTTTTGCCGTGCTTATGAATGACCTCATCTCAAAACTCCACTCTCCTGCAGAGAGACTCAGGGGAAATCAGAGCAAACCTAACCCACAGGATAAAGTATAGCGTAGGTTTCTTGATTAATCATTAGTTAATGATTAGAAAATGCGGACTGTAAGCTTTTTCCTTATGTTCAGGCTTCACTTTGTATCAGATAAACATATGCAAATGCTGTTTTGGCTTATCATATTACTTGCTGGTTATATATAGGGCAAGCATGAAGCATAAATATATACATATTTTATTAATGGATTGGTCTATGTAGTAACATTTATGTTTCTATCCAGCACTTTATGCTTACCCTGTAGGTTCAGCTATATTCAGGATATTTTTTGGCACACAAAGCTGAATTTCAGGTTTATATTATATGTGATGCAGATGTTTTGACAAAAGTACAGCTTTTGTCAAAACTTCTTTTTTTAAAAGAACATTAATATAGTAAACAGTCCTATTGTCATTATTTAAAAAATAGTAATAATAATTATTATTGTGTGCATAATTAAGTGCTAGTGATTTTACCAAGAAGTCTTGTAGCAGTGGTCAATACATTTCTATTTCTTACATTTTACTCAGTGTGATGTAAGGCTGCAACAATGAATGAATCGATTAAATCGATACAAATCGATTGCTTAAAGAGTTGGCAACGAATTTCATAATCGATTCGTTGTGTCAACCGGCGCGGAGACATTTGATTATTAAAAAAAAAAAAAAAAAAACTAGTTGAGTATGGAGCGGAGTGGTCTCGCGCACTGATGCTAGCAGAGTTCGGCACCTCATAGATGGGGCGGAGCAAAAAAAACAAAACGAGCGGAGATAGAGGAAAGATACATGGCGGAGGCTGCTGGGTCTTGGTGCGCGTCTCTTACTGGTATAATTAACATCCGTGCATGCGTGTACTGTTTACTATAACGCTGTGACCACGTGTGTGTGCGTAAAACATATTTTATTTTGTGTCTGTATGCGTGT
>JAQMYJ010000036.1:20935032-20945077 GCA_030014305.1 Clarias laeviceps | reverse complement strand
CCGCAAATAAAGTGACAATTTCTTTACCCGCCCCAACCCGACCCGCGGGTTACCAGACGACCCGCGCATCACTAGTGTGCGCGCGTCGTTGGACAACGTGCCACACACACAAACACACAACCCTCCTACTCTCACCTTTACAGACACACACACACTCTGCTCTACACAGAAATGTCTATGTTTTTTGTGTTAGTCCATTTTTATTTTATTTTATTATTATTATAACAGCTTAAGTAGAAACGTTTGTGCACTTTCTAAAGATTTTAGTTCTGTTTTTGAATAAAGGGTTGGAAATGAATGCTTTTCTAGTGGTTTGTTTTTTATCCGATTCATCGATTAATCGGGTGGGGGGGATTAATCGCTTATTAAAATAATCGTTAGTTGCAGCCCTAGTTTGATGCTTAGTTAATTTTTGACATTTGTTCATATTGTTTATAGATTAATTTGGTTAAAATATCATTTGAACAAATGATTTTCCTCATATCAACTGCAATATTACTGTTCTTTCATTTTATAAAGAAGAAAAGTTTATAATTAAGCAATATCACATGAGAAAGAGTGATGTTCTGGTTATAAGCACAGCTCTGATGCAGTCATAGGGTTTAAGATATTATAGCCATGACTGGCGGAATTAACTTACTACGGCTGACATTTAGTTAAATTCTTACCAGTGCTATGTAGCCAATATATGAGGAGAGTAAACCATGGAGGTGGTGGACAGTCCAACAAATCTCATGCGTTTTTCTTAATTTTTTCACTTATTCCGGTTTAGAATATCGGCTCAGTTAACTTCCGGGTTCCAGGGTTAAATCACAAATAAATGTTAAATGGAGTTAAATGGAAAGCTAGTGCACAAGCATGTACAATCTCTTGTTTAACACACAGAGTAGTGTCGTTGATCAAGGAGTTACAAAGGAACTTGGGATTCATGCAAAACCACATGCTGGCAATTCATAATAACATATCAGATGTGTTTTAGCATCCATTATCACCACTCTGGGAATGCCTCTCGTCCAATCAGTTTGCTCAGTGGGAACTGTCTTATATAATAATTATTAGGTATTAAAGTATACAGTGATATTGTGTAATGAAGAGGAATTGTATTGTAATCTACTTAATGACCTTGACACCTAAGAAAATACAGAGGCAGAAACAACGAATAAATGTTGATGAATAAAGATGAATACACACAAAATATTTAAGCCAGGTTATTGTCTGGCAGAGCAAACAAGGGGTTTCTATTATTTTAGCAATGACACAGTGTTCCCTAAATCAGGAGATTACTTACCTAAGCAACAGAATGGCAAACGTCTAAACATGACAGGTAATATTTTTTATTACACCTTCACGTAAGATCCACATTTCTAACAGTAAATAAAGATTCAAGTGTCAAATTCTGATTGTGATTCAAGATAAATGTAGTTTACTGCAACTAATGCAGTACTTCAATTCAAAACTGTATTCTATTCATTTCATGGGGGTGAGCCCTCTGTACCACATTTATCCTGTTACAGAGAAGTGCCTACACAAATACTTTCACTCCACTTGTATCTCAGAGCACCCTCTGAAATGGCCCTCATTTAGTTCGATCCCAAATAATTTTCAGGTTATGCGTAAAATGTTTGCACAGAGTGAGTGTGGTTTGAGTGTTCTAGTTGTTCTTCATAGCTGTATCTGATTCAGATCTTTACAGCTTGCAGAAGTGTCAAAGCAAAACTAAACGTAGCTAGACACTAGCCTTGGTATAGGCCTAGTCCACACTAACACAGGCCATTAATAAAACACTGTTGTAGTGTAACTGGAAAGAGAAAAAGTTATTAGGATTAAATTTCTTCTTGGGTGATAATATGTGGGGCGTTCAAGTCAAACCGTGACTTGTGATGAAATTTGTCATGAATAAAGACATAAAACTAATTGATGTTTAACGACTTTAAACACAGTACGGTGATGAGACTCTATGCTGCACAATGGTGCAAATGTTTTGAAGATGGTTTACATCCATGAATGACGATCCTTCCTGAGGTGTCTAGGGAGGACACTGGATTTATTCCCATGAACATTCAGCAAGCAGAAAACTGATGGATAATACTTGTTATTAACTTGCAGAAGTGACCCATCTGTCAGTGGGAATGGGTTTCAGTGGCCGAGCAGCTGCATCCAAGCCTTACATCACCAAGTTCAATGCAAATATTGTTCCTATTGTTCCTATTCATAAAGAACAAAATATCTCTTAGCTCCACGATTATTGACCAGTGGCACTTATAGCAGTTTGAGTGCTTTGAGTGGCTAGTCAAAACACACATTTGCTCCACCCTCCCTGATACCCTAGACCCCCTCCAGTTTGCATATAGACCAAAGAGTGTCACACACGACGCTTTCGCCTTAGCCACACTCACTGCTCTCACCCACCTGGACAATGGGAACATGCACGTGAGAATGATCTGCATCGACTACAGTTCTGCATTCAACACCATCATCCCCTCCAAACTGGTTAAGAAACTTGCTGATCTGGGTCTGGATATCTCCATATATTGCAACTAGATCTTTGACTTTCTGACCAGCAGGTCACAGGTGGTGAAAATCAATAGTCAGATCTCGTCATCACTAACCCTTCAGTATAGGTGCACCACTGGGGTGCATTCTCAGCTCTCTCCTGTACTCTCTGTTCACATACTGTATAATTGCACTGCTAAACATAGCTCAAACTACATCTTCATGTTTGCGGACGACACGATCATTATAGGTCTCAGCACAGATCAGGATGAGACTGCCTACAGAGAAGAGGTCAGGGCACTAGGCAGCTGGTTTAAGGACAATAACCTTCTACTGAATGTCACCAAAACAAAGATGATAATGGACTGTAGGATGGCGCCGATGTTGAAAGGGTAAACAACTTCAAATTCCTTGGCGCCCATATCTCAAATGACTTTTCCTGGACATTACACAGTGACACCGTGGTAAAGAAAGCTTGCCAGCGGCTCTATTTCCTGAGGAGGCTGAGGAAGTTTGGCATGAAGACCAGCACTATCACACATTTCTACAGGGGCACCAACAAGAGCCTGTTGACGGGATGTATCACAGTGTGGTACTGTATGAGTGCTGTTCCAGCCGAAGCCGGATAGCACTGCAAAAGTGGTAGAAAAGTGGCCAGAATATCACTGGAAGCACGCTCCCGTTCATCTGAGATATATATTACAGACGATGCCTGCAGAAAGCACATAGCATCATCCAAAACCAGAACCACCCCGCACGCAGACTTTTCTCTCTGCTGCCATCTGGCAGGCGGTACAGGAGCCTGTCCACACACACCAAGACAGTTTCTATCACCAGGCTATCAGGATTCTTAACTTGAATTGATAGGCTGTGTGATATAATAATTACACCATGTTTCAGAAAGTAAACATTTTTTTTTAAAGGAATGGGTGCACTAGGACACCTTTTAAATGTATTACACATTCAGGTTGACTGGCTCTTTTCATCCTAAGCATTTCATTGTACTGTTGGCCCTGTGTTGACTTGCATATGACAAAGAAACTAAGTTAAAGCACGCCACCACTGCACTCTAGAGCAGTAGAGACGTGTTCTCTAGAGTGACAAATCACGCTTCTCTGTCTGGCCATCCGATGGACGAGTCTGGGTTTGGCGGTTGCCAGGAGAACGGTACTTGTCTGACTTCAGTGTGACAAGTGTAAAGTTTGGTGGAGGGGGGATTACAGGTATAACATCTGGTGTGGCGTCGTTTCTGGAACTCTTAATGCTTCAGCATACCAAGATATTTTGGACAATTTCATGCTCCCACATTTGTGGGAACAGTTTGGCGATGACCCCTTCCTGTTCCAACATGACCGTGCACCAGTGCAAAGCAAGGTCCATAAAGACATGGATGAGTGAGTTGGGTGTGAAAGAATTTGACTGGCCTGCACAGAGTCAAATTGGACGTTACTCAAGTTCATATGCATGCGAAGCCAGACAGGCGAATACTTTTGCCAATATAGTGTATGTTTGAAGGTATTTACATTGGATTTCCACATATTTGTTCCATCCAAGAAATTTCTTGAAGTACACATAATGGAAACACTGCCTGCCCTACATGCACTTATTTCCCTCTCTTATTTATTTTATGTCGGTGTTAAATTGGATGCAAATTGGATCAAGATAAGCTTTTTACAAAATTGATGACCTGTTTCTTCAGCCACCATGCATGATGGGTTTCTTCCGGGTGCTCCTGATATCCTCCCACAGTCCAAAAACATACAGATTAGGTTAATTGGCATTCCCAAAAACACTGAAGTGTGTGAATAAGCGTCTGAGTGTGTGTATGTGTGTGTGCCCAGCATCCCATCCAGGATGTACCCCACCTTGCGCCCCAAGGTGGGATAGGCACCAGGCCCCCCGACGACCCTGTATATAGGATAGACAATGAGTGAGTGAGTATACATTTTATTTATGAAGGTCATGAGTTTACAGATCAGTTACTCAGTTCTCGTTAATAATTTGCACCCAATGTGATTGAAATACTAAATTTCATTAATGTATCTTTAACTGCTTATCACCGAATACTCCTCTCAGACCCATCTGTATGTGTCTGTGCTCATTGTATAAACATTTGTGCTAGTGTTTCTGCTGTCGTGTAGCCAGTGTGATGATGGCTCCTGATTTGGCTGTTCTCTCCAGCTAATGTAATTAGAAAGCATTTGCATTGACTGATTACAGAAGAATTTGACTCGGGTGAGTGTTATTTTTGGAGTCAACTTGGCTACTTGTTCTGGTTTTAGACATGGTAGGCTATACACACATGTTCAGCCTCAGTATGGGCTGCACTATGTTTATCTATGCGTTTTCCTTGTCTGCTTTTACACTACAGGCTGCTTTTTGCAGTTTATGTTTATGGCTGGTCTCTAAAATGAATCAAAATTATATCTAATCCTTATCATTAATGTGAGAAATGCCAAACTGGAATACACATGCATTTAAAAAAAAAAAAAAAAAAAAAGATTTTCACTTTAAATATTTCTCTTTAAATTTGAACATTCAACAGGTTCAGACTCACTTTGTAACTAAATCTCTACATATCTACAGATTTGTCATAGTTAATGTTGTTGAAAGATATGACCTAAATGAATAACTAAATAATAAGGGCTTAAAACTAACTTCTGTGCCTTACTGCACCAAATTATATTGCTACCAGGCTGTTGTCTTTTCAGCTGATAACATATCTCTTTTTCTCCCTGACTGCCAAAGTCTGGTGTTGTCATCATTAGCTGTTATTATATAGAAGACAAGGACACACACTCACTGCCCTCAGAACTTCGGATGCAGCTGATCTAAAGCTGTCCTTGTAGTAACGGACAAGAGGAATAGAGAAGAAGAGGGGTGGAGGGGCAAAATGCAAAGTCGTAGGTTTTACTGTCTGACTGACCTCCAGGGCTCATTATTACACTAAACCACACATACTGTACTAATAAAGGAGAAACCTTTTTGTAGGAAAGAGAAGATTCTGAGCAAAAATACAAAATTAAAGTTCCCTAAAAGTAAGAAGGAAAAACAAGAGAGAAGATGAGTAGTAATGCTCTTTGAAGCAGAACTAAGTGGAAGGAATGAAGCAGTGGAGGGGATTTTGAGCTGGGAGGCAGTGTGCGAGTGTGAGCAGTGTTCGTTCGAGAGTCATCGAGTTAAAAATAACTTTATTGTGGTAGATCATGTTTTGGTAGGAGGGACCTGCTTTCCATGCTAGGACAGCCCGTTGGGCAAGGGAGCAGTATGCATGTGTGTTTGTGCGTGCGGGTGTGTGCACGCTGACAGAAGAGGAGTGAATGCTGTGCTTTGCTCAACACACACATCCACACACCCCTTTGTGCTGTTCCTCTACTACCCTGACGCTGTGTGTCCTGTGCTTTAGATGATGCGGTGGATATAAAGCTGGGCTCCATGAGTGCTATGAGTGACTCTCTGGGTGAGCTAGACACTCCAGGCAGCCTCGGCGAGAAAGCGGCCATATTTCGTGAAGGGAAGGGCAATGTAAGCACACTCAGTGGCACCGACCATGCCCTAATCGCTCTGCACTCACCCTACCAGCCGCCCAGTGCTGTGCACAACAGGACTGCCGCCACCGCAGCAGCACTCTGCAGGGCGAATAGGTAGGACTGCTTTCCTCCCTCCCTCCTACAGAATTCTCTTCTTGTACCTGTAATCATGCCTTTTCCATTAATGGGCTCTGTTTGATTTATTGATTATGATGTTTAAAAAAAGTCCTGCCTTGTGGAAATGAATGGTGGGACAAGTGCAGATCTATAAGTGTGACTGAGCGTATACATAAGTGTATGTCTGCAAATAAGCAACCCTTATTTGCACACTGTTTCCCTTTTTTGTACGGATGTGTGTCTATCTGTCTGTGTAACTCACTTTTCAGCAGTTAATCTTTAACATATGTAATCGGTAAGAACGTCCCAACGAGACACAGAGCAGCCTTTGTGCTCTCGCACAAGTTTGGCTGAAAAGTGCAGTAGACTTTGTCCCTGTAAACATCGTCTCAATGTTCAGGCTGCACTTCAAAACCAGACAGCGAACTGGATTCAAATCAAGCACCTGCTACTTTCCAGGCTGTGCTCAGTAACTCAGTAAGAGTTGGTGTTAACAGAAGTTAAGAGATGTCCTGAACTGGGAATGCAAGGCCTCTGTGTAAAGTGTGTTTAAATTCCAAATTTGCAGCCTCGCCCCATGCCATTTTTCCCATAGACACGCCAATTTTTGTTTGCTCTGGACACTACAGGATTATACAGTTACACAAACATGTTCAGCTTGTTTGTGGCATAAACAGCAACCAAAACAACCAAAATGGCTGACATGCTTCTTCATATCATAGACACACCCCAGCAAGACACATGCCAGGATTACATACAAACACACAGCTTTACAGTCTATGTTAATACCTTGTTGCTCTGACAAGTTGACATCTGTAAAACTTTCTTAAAGGTGTTAGAGAAGAGCTGGAAGCTGTTTGAGAAACAATTATGTTTTCAAACCAGTTCTCCTCCTTTATTGCACTTCTTCTACCCGCTTTCTCTTTTTTCATTAACGCTATTTCTTTCTCTTTTGCTTCCTGGGATATTTACATTGTAATTTTTTTAATATATTTTACCCTACATACGCAGTTTTACTCTTTCATTTGAGCCCATGCATTCATCTCATTCATCATTACCAATAAAATTGCTTGAGGTTTATCGACAACATGCGGCCCGTTATTAAGGATGAGCTCACCACTCCAGCCCGCTGCTCTCCAAGCTGCATGAGAAATTAGATGTCTCAGGTAGACACGGTGATGTCATCCCTGGCTTAAGAGAGCGTGTCTCCAGGGAGACAGCGTTTCACTCAGCTGGCCCACCATCAAAATGACCTCACCTCTGTCTCCTGCCCTGCAGCATAGCCTCTCAACAGCTCAGTGAATGCATTAAGAAAAACAACCTGTCTCAAGATGATTTCTTTTTAATAGTTCATATGATATGACAGCTTATCATGTAATAATGCCTGGAAAATGTCTGGTTTTCTCTCTTTCTTGCTAGGAAATGTCAACAGGCAGAGGAGATGCAGCTTAATATGGTCCAAAACACCTTCTCAGACCTGTTTCCCTCAGAGTGTTTGTTACCCTGGACCAAAAACAGTTCAACTCAGGTAAAAAAAAAAAAAAAAAAAAGCTCCCCTAGTCCTAAATGTTCAAAATGTTATGGTTAAAATCATCAGTTTGACCTTAATAAAGCAAACTGTATTTTATTAGTTTTAAATTAGCAGAAAACGAATGGGGGCCAGTGGGCCATCATTACTTAACTTTACCCAATGGCTTAGGTTTCATTTAATGGTACAGTAGACACTGTTCATAGATCATATTGTTTTCGACTATTCATAGCGATCATAGTGGTTTCAAAGTTTTCAACTAAACATTATGTACGTGTAGTGGCCTTTTCAGCTTAGTTCACAAATTTTCTAATTAAAGAGATAAATAGACATTTTAGACAAAGCTTCAACATTAGCTGGGTAAATACAGGCGCATGCGTAACCTAGTGATTACATATGCTATCCCCATGGTTCTTAAACTGGGGTCTGGGCCCTCCTAGGGCCATTGAAACATAGACAGAGCATTTTGCTTTACACTGGCGTCAATCAACCAGAAATACACAGCATGTGGACGCCTACTGTAACTACTACACCAAATGTGAGCCGTCCCCAAACTTTTGCCACACACATTTAAACATAGTTAACACAATTATTGAGAATTTATCTTTACTGGAACTAAGGGGATCATACCTGTTCCAGCTTGACAATACCACTCTGTACAAAGCAAGTCCACAAAGACAAAGTTTGCCAAATTTGGAATGGAAAACCTCAAATAGCCTAAACAGAGTCCTTACCTCATTGAGTGTGTTTCTATACACATTTTAAAATGTGACTAATACTAGAATAGTTTGATAATGTTTGCAAAATAAATATCTAATGAGGGGAGCTAATGTTACAGTTAGAGGCATATCTGGCTACAATAGGTTTTGGCATACTTTTAACTAAGATGCTTGTTTTTTTTTTCTCCTTCTGAACCCATACTATGATTTGCATAACCTTTTGGCCAAAAGTGAGAAACTTTATTTGTGAATAGGGTTACTGGGACATTGGCTGTAATGATTTATCAGCCTTATTGCATGGGAAAGAGGAATGTGAGGCTTTAGATCACACTAGATCAAAACAGAATGTTCTAGAAAGCACTGCAATTCCTTACAATATAAAGTGAATATCTTCTCTATTGGGAAACAAATAGACTACAAACAAAATATTCTATTTTGACTCAAGGCAGCAAAAAAGGCACGTTCGTTATCAGTCATTTTCTGAATTTCACAATGGTTATGGTCAGAATAGGCTAGCACAAGGTTTTTGGTCCTGTCGCAAATGGTGACCCATACCCTATGGTCTAGCTCAAGTCCTCACTTTTGTGATGTAATGTTTTGTGTAAAACTTCAAGGTGCATTCATTAAGTAAACAAACACAACATTTGCTTACATATAAATACAGTACATACAGTAGTTCCAGTAATATTATAATACTTTGTTACTCTCATGAATAAGTATGTCTATTAACTCTAAGCACTGACTATATGAAGTTTGTAGCTAGCTAACTATGCTAAAAAGAGCATAGAAATATTAACTTTTTAAATAAAGCCAAACTTATATTTGATAGTTTAAATATGTTTAAATGAGAAAAGTTACCTTCAACAGCTAACAAAATCATATTTAAAAGCAACACCATTGAAAGTGAAAGTTGAAAAATCACTCTCCTGAAAAGGCAAGATTTGAGAAGGTCAGAAATTGTCTTTACAGTATAATTAAACACACCCTTAGCCAGTAATATAAAAGACCTTATGCTAAAATAAAGCTAAAGAGGCAGACTGACAATATGGTTAATCCTCTGGCTGTACTCATACTGGTATTAAGACACCCCCTCCCCTTTCTCCAACACACACATACTGTACACTCTCCACAAGCAGCCATGGTAGGCTATCAGTGAAAAGTAAACATGGTCAGTATGTCAACTTATCTCTCTACTGTTTACACTGTTTTAATGCCATGGCAACCATTTTTCAATGTATTAAATTTTGTTTGCCATGTTAAACAAGCTGATTAGCACTCCTATGCCATATACACTCATCACATACACTGTGCTGATGAACAAGATTGAGACCAAATCGTTTTATTTACACTACTTCTATGAAAATCAAATAAAAATTATGGTAGATGAGCAATAATTAATTATTCCGATAATCCAGAAGTTTGCTTGTTGTCATTGTAATTTGTGAATTAGATGAAGGGTGGTAAAAATGCTGACCCAGGATTGTGTGTGTAAGAAAAAACAGTGTTAGATTAGTATCGTTATTGTGGATATGCAATTAAACTTGCTTTAGTCATGATCACTATTTTCATTGCATTTATATATACACTACCGTTCAAAAGTTTGTGGTCACTTGCAAATTTCTTTGTTTTTGTTTAGTGATTTATTTTCTACATTCTAC
>JAQMYJ010000036.1:20878738-20920496 GCA_030014305.1 Clarias laeviceps | reverse complement strand
TGTGTGTGTGTGTGTGTGTGTGTGTGTGTGTGTGTGTGTGTGTGTGTGTGTGTGTGTGTGTGTGTGTGTGGTGGGTTACAGAAAGCACGAGAGCCTGATCTGGATTCTTAGCAGTCATAGACACAGCAGTCACAGGTCTTCTGGTGTTGCATTTAAGCACATGGGTAAGAATGTGTGTGTGTGTGTGAGAGAGAGAGAGAGAGACACGCACAGGTCAGCATTCATGTGTTCAGTCAACACTTCCAAAGAAATCACCACCACCCAACTAACCTTATTAAAGCACAGCATATTGCACATTGTACAGTTGAAGGATTTGACCACAAATCTCAGTAAACACATTTTGTGTACGTTCACTTATTTTGGCAACTTTATTATCCTTTGGCACTTACAGTATTTCCACTCCGTATCCTAACCTACTTTATGAAGCTTAAACCATACACAATTTTGGCCTTTTTTTTAGTTTGTTTAAAAGGTTTTTGAGCCTCACTACTCTATTTTTCTTGGGTAATTTTGCTACATCACTGCAAAATCACAATTAAAACATGTGCTGGCTATATTTTTTTATTGCTCCACATATGTTATTGATGCTAAATTGTATATTTTCATTGCTATGAACAAAACTGCATGCTTATGAATTATGTCAAAACTGTGGGTGGTGTAGTTAGAGCATTCACAATGATATGACCATAATAGTTTTGACAAAGTATTTTGGCATTTGTAGTTTTTATCACTTTTGTGACTCAAACATGAATAGTCCCTAATAGTATTACAATAGTTTGTAATACTTATATCTTTTGAAACTGCTTAAAAAAAAAAAACAACCTAAAATCTATTTATCTCATTTCAGTCAAATTCCTCACTGCAAAAATTTGTATTTGCAAATTGTATTTTCTTTTTTTTTATAATGTATAAAAATGTGAAAATTACCGTTGACTTCCATGCCATATGTTATATGAATTCTTTATTTGTTATTGAAAAATAAAAATGTAAGAAATCTTTCTTTCATCAAAAATTATTTCAATAATTCCATATCCATGTTTCCATACTCATGGACTTTATTAAATTGGACAATGGACTTATTGCCTATTTTAAACAGAAATATGTGGTTACTACCTGTGATTCAAATTACACTGACACTAGAAGCCACATATACATTAGTTTAGCTACTTAGTGCATTGCAATCTATGTTCCATTTCCATATATAGTTTGGGTAAAAGGGCTTCCTAATTAATGAGACGTACCTGATGTAGCTTCAGTTGGAGCCAACTAGTAGTGTCCTTTTAGGGTGCCTAAATGATCTCAGTTGGCTCATCTTGATTTGTAGGAGAATGTTCTTTACTCTGATTCTCTGTTAGATTGCTGAGTTCACCCACAGAGAGTAAGCCCAATGGCCACTTCAGACTTGCCAAAGAAAATCAGAAGAATCTCAAGTGCATGGTGCAGGTCCTCAGAAAGCTATTAAAGAGTAAAAAGCTGAAAATTGATCCTGCTGAATCAATAAATAGTTTAAACTATTAGTCTGAGTATACTCTGAGACTACTATAATTTGGTCTATATTTAAAAATATGGACAGTTCATTTTGCCTGTCCAAAGTCACTGTCCCAGCTTTCTTTGTAACAGAGATGAGTTTCAGCCTTTCAGTACCTTCAACATCTTTACATGAGTCTCATCCAATCGCATAGAAAATGTCTCACCACATTTACCCTAATGACGCATTTACCTTAACTCACAACAGTGTTTTGTCGTTTCTTTCTGCTGAAAAAGAATTAAACACACAATTCAGTGTATTAAAAATAAAATAAGTTCTAAAATTTACGTGCTTGTAGAAAATAAATCTTTAGTCTTTGCTAGATGACGGCCAGTGACTCAGCTGTTTGGACTGCTTGAGGAAGATAATTTCACCATCTGGGTGCCAGGAGAGAGAAGAGTTTTGATGGATGGATGAGCCAATGCAAACTGCTTAAAGCGATTGTGGTGCAGTGCAGGGTGTGATAAGTGCCTTCATGTACTGTAGGAGAGGGCTGGTCTGTTTGTGCCTTTGTAGGGAAACATCAGTGTTTAAATCTGATGTGGGCCACTATAGGAAGCAAGTGGAAGGAATGCAGCAATTGGGGTGATGCGGGAGGGCTTGGGAAGATTGAAAACAAGTAACATAGATGAATTCTGGATCTGTTGTAAGGGTCACACACCAGCATTGGGCAGAGCTCGTAGGCTTGAGTCGCAGTACTCCAGTGTTGATGTGAGAAGAGACCACCATAGTAACCTCAGTCACAGAAATAGTCTGCAAAACACAACTTCAGATTTCACACAAGCAGAGCTCCTTTCCCTCCATTTGGGAATGGGATGTTTCTGTATGATTTCTTTTATATCTTCTTGGTTTTTCACGAATTACTGAAGCCGTGGTTTGTAACAAGTGTACAAAGCATGTGCTAGACATTACCAAGAACAGGACTTGACAATCACTAAAGGGACAAGAAGAAGGGAGACCCAAGAGACCCTAAACATCTGCAGAAATATCAAGCAAGTACCAGTCTGTCAAAACATGAACAGTCAGCCCAAACAAGTGGCAAAACATGTGAACTCATAAGACCAAGATAGAACTTATTGGGCATTTAAATTAAATAAAGATATTTTTGGTGCAAAAACAAGACAATCAAAACACAGTGTCCATGGAAAGGCATCTGGTCTATTTAGCATAAATTGTTGAATGCAGGTCTTTGTTAAACAGCTGAATATACAGTAAAGAAAAATGTCATGTTACAGAACAATAACAACCTAACGCACAAACCCAAGTCATCAAAGGAATGGCTTCAAAAGATGGTCTAGGTTTTGGAATGGCCAGATTTAAATTCTATTAAAAATCTGTTTAATTTTTTCTTTTTGTATTTGTTTCAATACAACAATCAGTAACTGTATGTGATCTCATCAAAACTGTACCACTGATTAAATACTTTTGATATAGAATATGGAATTTACTTTTAATAAATACATATTTATTAATTTAAGAGGCTTACAATTAAACCCTAATCTATAACTGATTGCACATTATAAATAAAGCCCTATTGCTCTATAGCTGTATGGTTCATGATATTCCAGAGAAATACAGAAAACACTTTTACATAAACATTCAAGATATGTGTATATTTTGTGTACAGTAAATGTGTACTGTATGTTTGGTATATAGTGTATATGTATATTTCTATATACCTACACTGTGGTGCGGTAGTTAGAGCTCTCCACACGTAGGCTAACTCTTGGCCTAAGTGTTGTATGGTGTTTTTCTTTTGTGGTCGGTCAAGGCCAATGTCTCTAAGGCTGATTATGTTTTGGGAATGGCTGAGACTTTCTTATCAAAGTGTTCTATTTATTTCAGTGTATTTCTTGCTAGCTGTGATAAGTATTAGCGTCTGCCTGTCTGTGTTCCCATTCCTGATAATTCATGTGAACTGTGGAATTATTAGTGCAGAGAAAATTATCCTAGCAGTGTTCTAGTTAATGTAAGATTCATAGACATATAGTATATACAAAGAGACACATGAACTGACCCAACAGGCAGAAAGAGAGACAAGACAGACAGATATTCAAACAGTAATCATGGCCATTACAAATCTGATGGACCTTCAAGAAAATTATGTCAAACTGTAAAACACAGCCCAAAACATCCGTCCTAAAGCAGTGTGGGCTTCACACTTACACATTTCCTCTAAGGTGTAATGAATTCTAAAGTAAATTATTAATATAAATTCTTTAATCCCTTCTTCCCTACTCAGACTCAGACTAAGATATGCATGTGTGTGTGTGTGTGTGTGTGTGTGTGTGTGTGTGTGTGGACACTTCCTGAATTACCCTGAAGTTAGCTAGGTACAACCAGTTATTGCATCTCCCCAGCAAGAGTATGAATTTTTTTTTTTTTTTATAGTTTTGCCCACTATAGTCAGTTATTAACCCCAAATTTCTTACAGAAGAGTAATGGAAACTGAATGTTAGTACATGCTTAAATATTTAGGTATTTAAAATAATTTTGTATATCTCCCATAATTTTCATCTTTCAAGGACAGTTTTTTGTATAAATGTAGAAATCATGCTTTTCCATTTTAAAACAGCATATCGTCACTCTGTCTGTTTTTTTCCTCTCACGACCAATCATCCCTTTACTGCTAACTCTCTACTCTCTCTTTCTCATCACTTTTATCAGCTCAAGTATGCATTGTCCCTTGTGAGTCTCAGTTAAAGTGCTCTTTCCTTTGCCATGCCTCATCAATTTATTTAGACACCTCTACCTGTAGTTTACTGAAAAATATAAAGTTTTTTATTGTAATTATATACAGTATATTGTGCAGAAGTAATTGCCAGCAATATAAGTAAGACTTTGGTATGATTTAAATCCTAATTGGAATTATAATGCTATTTAAATGTCTTTGTCCCAGGAGATGTGGTCAATTTTTTCATTTATAATATAAGAAAGAGTACTAAGTGCTCTGGAACAAAAGTAAACATCTATTTCAGTTCTTCAGAGAAAAATGAAGTAAGGAAGTCACACCATCTTTTGGTGCCTTTTAGAGGGAAGGTTTACATGTTGTCAGCAGATAAACTCATTGTAGGTCTTTTCCCTGACCTTCAACATTCAAGCTTAGCTCCTCTGTGCTTTATCAGGAGATTTTATTAGGAGGGAAAGCTTTTCTTACAAGAAAAAAAACACGGCATGTTTCCAAGGCCACAGGAGGAGTCTGACATTCAGTCTCATATAGACATTGTCCGTGGTACAACTCCAGACTTCGCCACGGGCATTTTCAGCTATTTAGATCTTCAAAAATATTAAACCGAGCAACTACATTTACACCCTATCCAGGGTGTACCCCACCTTGTGCCCCAAGTCTCCTGCGATAGGCTCCAGGTCCCCGCGACCCTGAATACAGGATAAAGCGGTATAGAAGATGAGCGAGAGAGTGAGTGAGTGAACTACATTTATAAATATATATAAAAAAAAAAAAAAGAAGAAATTGGATGGACGTTTTCTGCCCAGCAGCCTACTGAAGAGAGCAGTATGAATTTCCAAGCCAGACGAGTCACGCTTCCCGCCATCACTCCGCTTTGTCTGCAGAAGCGGGTAGGAACACAAAAACTTTCTTTTGAGCTCAAACAATTGACTAACATTTGCATTCTCTTCTTTGGACAAAAAAGTATAGCAAAACAAAACACTAACATTTCTTTGACTGCTTACATGTGCTTGTTTCATCGTTCTCTAATGTTAGACATGGTTTAGACTTTGGTTTTCCTGTATTGTGGCATGTTTGGAAGGCTGGTCTTGTGGTGGAAACCATAGACATTTATTTCCTCCATAGATTTTCCCATGATGGAAAGCCTGACTATGCAGGATGTTTGGGAACAGAAAGATTTAATTTATTTCCTCGTGTTCCTTTGATTAATCTGCATTCCTCAAATCATTGAAATGTACCGATTTGTCATTTTTTAGTGTGTTTGAGATGCGCTTTTGTAGTATCATGAGGCACTGTAGGCTACATTATTACAGGTCATTGATTACAAGTTATGCATCCGCGTGCAAGTACTTAGCCAAACGCTGTGTTTCTACTGGAAAACTTGGTAATTTTACAGTCTCTCGTTATGAAGAATCATCCGTGCAGATTAGAGAGTAATACAATGAGACAAGGTGCAGTGGAAAGGGTTCAATTCACACTAATGTCTACAAGAAGCACACGTTTAAAAAGTAAGTTTTATAAGAGTTTCAAAATAGAATGGGTGTCAAGTGCATGTAAAAAAAAAAATAGCAAAAGGTTAAAACCTTAATTTTACAGGGATCTTTAGTGTCAAATATTTTACCTTAACTTTTTTTTAATACTACATTTTGTGAATATGAAACATTTCCTATTTTGTTTCATCATAGTTCATACTATAAGTGATCAATAAAAATTAATGAGATACATAACAGAATAATGAGGTAGAAAGGGTTAAAATCATGTGGAGAATACTGTGAGAAAGCACATCCATAAAATTGGTTTTGAATATTTGTGTAACAGACAATTTACCTAGAATTGAATGATTCTAAACAATTTCTTTAGTGCATGTAAGATGTGACAGCTGTTCAGAAATATCAGAGTTTGGGAGCCTGCCATTCATGTCGAGAGCAAGAGATGGATGGATGGCGAGAGGCTGAGGGAGCACTGGATAAGTACTGAGGCCAAGGCCAGTTGTCTGATTCTCAGATAAAGATGCAGCTGTGGAGTGAGAGGTCATGAATACAGAAGGACAGACTTTAGTCAACTGGTCTATACTGTCCTGTCCTTGAGTTGAAGACTGTTAAGCATCTCTAAAGGCCACAATAGTGCTAACTTGGATAATACGTACAGTCCTACAGTATGGTCTTCATTTGAGTTCACCAGTTCTGAACACACAGTCCTGCAGTCTGCAGGGTTAAATATCAATTCTAATACTTTTTTCAAGTGACTATGCATACTCAGTTTGTAATCCCTTTAACTTTCAGACTTACTTTCCTCATTCCTAAAACAAAATAAACTGGATCAACGGTATCTAATCATGATCTGAACAAACAAATTGAAGCTAGCTAAATGTTATTCTCCAAACTATTTAGTACTTAGAGTATGCAGTCAGGTTCAGGATGGAAACATACTGTAGGAACCTAGAGGACACAAAAACAGTCATCCTAAAAAAGGCAACATTTGTATTGTTTCAAACAAAAACAGCTGAGAATACATCAATCCTCCATTGAAAATGTAGTACTAAAGTTCTCTTTTACAAAATGATTAGATGATGTTAAATAACACACTAGTGTCCATCAGGAAAAGTAAGGCTTATGACAGAAAAACACTATAAAATGACCAAAAAAAGGAACGGAAAGCTTATGTAGTGTTTTCATTTTGTTAAGGCCCAATACACTTATTAGGCAAGGATCCCTTTTCATAAATACATAATAAAAGGTACATAAAACAGCAGTACCTCCACTGGAATTAATTAGAAACTGGAAAGAACCAAATTTTCATCAATGCTGTTTCTTAATTGCGTCGTACGATCAGAATCCGACAGTGGGTGCATAAAGCTGTCATGGGTGTAATCAGTTTACTGCTAATCTTATTTCCTTGTTTAACTGAGCGATAGCTGGAAGGAGACAGTCTCCCAGTGTTCTACTCTCCCCAAGCATGCTCTGCTTCGAAGCTTATCTCTGAACACGGAGAGAAAGACACACATTATACACACACATTTTAACGCATGACTTGTGGACTTTCTCTATCCTCTCAGGGTTTAGAATATATTGTGCATGTGCCTCTCCATGTGTGCTTGAAGTGTGTGATTGGCAGGGGTAGCTCAGTGGTTAAGGCATTAGGGGCAAGGTCCAGAAGGGGCCAGGTTCAAATTCTACAACCAATAAAAGTTGTCCCTGTTGGGCCCTTGAGCATGGCCCTTAACCATTTACTGCTCAGGTATAATGAGATTAAAATTGAAGCCTCTCTATATAAGGGCGTCTGCCAAATGCCTATATGTAAATGATTGTATGCATTTGGGGTGTGCCAGGAGTGGATACAAGAGTGGGTGCTTCAACTCGATCTGCACCCGCTTTTCATTCCCACTTACCTGTCAGAAAAGGTAAAACTGAAGACACAAGATTTCAGACATGCTTTTACTTTGGGTGGCTATTGTTCATATAAACAGGAAATTAATTGATCTCTGATTATATTTGAAAGTGGTGAACTTTGAAAGACTGGTAACATCAGAAATTGTTAGTGATAGAGAGAATTAATGATATGGGTTGTATGAGAATTCTGCATTACAGAATAAGGGAAGAACAACTAAAGTCAAATTGTTAAAAAGGCCTCTGTTTTGTAGGTGTGTGTGTGTAGGTGTGTGTGTGTGAGAGAGAAAGAGGGGAAAAAAACAGTAGATGCTTCTGAATGCAGGTCTTTGTGTCCAGTGATAGCACTCAGCAAAGCTTGCACTGCCCTTACATATGTTTTATCTGCACTCTGCACTGAACTTTTATCACACACAGATTTTTGGGACGAGAGAAAGAAATTACTAACTAAAGCCATTTAAAGTTAGTAAGTTACTAAATAAAATGTTTTAGCATTGCACCAGACAAATATGTTTTCTAACAAGAGCATTTGAGGATATCTATGGATTGTGTCTTTTTCAGTTAGTTTTTTTCCCCTCCCTCATCTGTCCTCAAAATTCTAAGGACAGCTCACAGCTCAGGGATGCCAAATAAGGACACAATGAGAACGCTCAGCCTCTGCATGATGCTGCATGTATATTTAAGTATCTAATCAAAGAAGAGTAAGCCACTTCCACAAATGTGTGTTCTCATGAGGCAGAAATGGCCGTTGGAGTTCCGCATATACAGTAGCCAAAATGTGCACAGATGACAACTAATGGAAGCAGTACTCTTTGTTATAATTCTGAAATTCACTGCTAATGATTTTTTCTAATATAACAGTTTGCACTCATGCACCTACTGTACATAACCACCAGGCGATCATACTGTAATGTTATGCACACAAACCTGGAAGCCATTTTAAAAGTGCTCCAGCTTAATGTGACTCTACAAAAAATAGGAAAATTATGATTTAATACAGTTTAAATTTTGTGTATGGATTGTGTGTTTGCTTTGAAGCTCTGTTTGATACAAGTGCAAAGAGGCACATTTGCAGCGATTAGGTCTGAAAAGTGTCACTCCTCCGCAGGCTGTAAAGGAACCAAAGGCACTTTTGGGACTTGATCAAGTCAGCACTGATTGAAAGCTCTGACAGCCTCTTAAGGAAATATATTCACACCAATCAAAAGATACCCTGTCCATAAGGGGTTCAACACAACACATCACATACTATTTAAAAAGTAGATTTCATTTAGAGATATGGTTATTACAGGTGGTGATGACTGATGGGTGCTAACACTTTCTCGACACCTTGCAGATTTTTCTTTACTTTATTAAAGGAACACCAATAAACTTTAGTACAGTGGTGTAAAGTCTTACAGTGTGCTGTAAAAAGCTGATCACTTCAAAAATGTTTTTCTCTTTGCAATTTTATTTTTAAACATTTTTCTAAAGGCAAGTACAAAAGCATTTTTAGGGCACACATTGAATTACTTTGAAATTGTCACATACACATTACTTCACAGTGAAATTCTTTATTCTTCGCATGTCCCAGCTATTTTTTTTATTTTTTTTGTTAGTAAGCTGCCATTATACTGTGGCAGTCACTGACCTTTCTTGATTGCTGCTCATACACAATCAACATTCTCTGGTGTTCTGCTTGTTGCAGATCTTCCAGCACATGGATCTATTCAACAGATTCTTGATCATCTTGGAAGGGTTTGTGCCACACTTTTATTTGTTCAAGCTTAATGCAAAATCTGATGCGGATTTGTTGCTCTACTCATTCAGTCATTTTGAATGCAACGTCCACACAGTACACATGCTCACTCAATGGCATCTAGTGGCCCACTGACTAGTACAGTGAAGTCATGATTGTTCACGCATGCATATTCTATTCCATTCTCCCTGGCTGCCAGTTACTCAAATCATTCATGTTATATGATCAATGGCTGGACTTTTTCTGGGCAGACATGTTTACATTATTAAACAAAAGAACACAGATAAAGTTACATTTATTTAAACATAAAAATATGGAAAGATATGAAGAAAAAACAAATTCTACAAATATGTGTTTTTTTTTGTTTTGTTTTGTTTTTTGAGGTATTGATGGAGGCAACTGATAAAGTACCAAATGCAGATCTTTGCCTGATTAAGGGTTAACAACTCTTCTAATCCAGTCTTAGTGCTTTACAAGGCAGATGTTTGTGAACTATGAATGTTGCAGTAAACAGGCTGTCAACATAGTTCAATCTGTTTAGATACTAGGGTTAATTGTACCATTCTGCATAGGGCTCGGGAATAGACAGCATGTATTATGGGATCATTGGTGAGGTCAATTCATTGTTTACATGCAGCATTCACAGACATTGCATGAGTTAAAAAACGATCCAGTTTTAAATGAAGAGGAAGGGGATGAATCTCAGCAAACTCCAGGCATAGAAGAATGCCTAGCAGTGATATATGGATCAAAATTGTCTCTTTGAAGGCATGGAACCATGTAACATCCTAGAGAGACTGGAATGATCTGCACAAAAGTCTCTAAAGCCAATGTTAGAGTGTCGTCGTTGTTCTCCACACCTATTTTGACAGTTACAATTAGCATATAATCATATATTACCTTTCCTTGTTTAATCACCACATATGAAGTCATTGTAATGGCCGTAGCATATTTTGATGACAGCGGTCATGGGTGCTTCTGAGGCACTTTGCAGCACAACAATATCTTCTTACCATAATGACTCAAACACTAGTTAGACTAGCTATCTGTTTAATGACTGACTAACCCTGCCAAAATAACAGCTCAACCATAAGACATTGCATCAGGACTACACGTTCCCATGCCCTATACAGGATGTAACAGATGCTCTCGATTGGCTCTGATTGATGGGCAGAAGGGAAGGCAGTTCCTCCCACTCAGAGAGCAGGTTCTCTTCAACTCTCTCGCACAAGGATTTAAAGTTATGAACTCCCAGTGATGAGGCAAAAACATAGATTCACCAAAGATACTGACAATGTTAATGTTTTCTAGATTCAACTGACTAGAGGGAGTAAGACTGGAGGGAATAAAATAATTACATAATCATTGGAGGTAATAGACCTAATGTTCTGTGACTGCACAATCTGTTTATTGTCAGATATAAGATCTTAAGACATTTGTGCACAAACTGCTCCATGTTCCCTGCTGTGTTGGTGATGTTTTTTTTTTCTTCTGTTTTGCACTATAGCTGTACAGGATTGTGGGATGTGTAGGACAATGTAGGCTTCCTTTAAAAGTTTTTAAGATGGCGTTAACTCATCAAGCAGTAGTATATGTTCTATTGATCCTTTTGATTAAGACATACAGTAACTGGAAACCATGACTTCCGAGTCTTTTGGTCATTTTAGTTCTACCACGGCTGATGAGTAAAATGAAGAGTTTTTTGAAGGTTAAGAATATCCGAGCAACAGTAGCACATCTGTATGTTAAACGTCATACTGTAAGCCTGAAGACATGAGACCAGTTCACTTTCACCTCATCACTGTACAAAGCATAAATAATAAATAGGCTTTAACTAAACCTTGATTGGACTCTTTCTTTCTCCCCCCCCCCTCTCTCTCTCTCTGACTGTCTTTTCTCTCTCTCTCCCTCCCCCATGCTTTCTCTCCTCACATTTCGTCTCATGTCTCTTGACCCTTCTCCTTCCTTTACTTCCCTTCCCCCATCTTTTCCTAACCACTTTTAAAATAAAAACTTTACATGAAGTTGATCTAAATTAAAATGATATTTAAACAAAATGGTCAAAAAGGGTGCAGCACCTATGCTGAACATTATAGAGAGGACAGATGGGGTTGATCTTTGCCATGGGAAAAGCTAGGTGAAACGAGCCTTGTGACTTTTTCTACCCCTTCTCTACTCCACCTCCTTCTCCCCAGCTCCCTTCTCTCTGCACTGTCTTCCTCTACTCCCCTCTCTTTCTGGTGCTGGTGAGGGTGGAGCTTGTGCTGGTATGGGGTGGGCAGGGCTTACCCCTGGCGGCTGCAGTTAGTGAGAGGTGGCAGGTGATTGGGCAGAGTTTGGGTGACATACAGCAGGAGAGGCAGGAAGTACTGGAGCTCGGAGCCTGTTCTCTTAATTACCTCATTTCAGTTCAGCTGCAGAGAGAAAGAGCCAGAGAGAGAGAGAGAAGAAGAAGCAGAACGTCTGGAAAAGACAGAGAGGAGAGAATAAGAGACAGAAGAGGAGAAGAACAAGAGAGACAGCGAGAGGAAAAAATAGAGGGAGAGAGCTACTGCTCCCTCAGTACATGCATGTTTCTATGTTTCACCTAAAATCCTGCTCCTACAATGCTGTGTACTCAGCCTTACCTAAACTGCAGAGCTAGCCCCAAATCACAGCTCTGCTTTCCGTCTAATACGGTGGTAAGTTATGCTAAAATACTTGTTTTTATGCATGCGTGTTTGTATCTGGTTGATGCCTTGCAGAAGAGGCTAAAACCTTCCTCTCTTTCTGCAAGGGATAATTCGAGCTATCGTTGATAGCTGTTCTAAACTTAATCCGGACCGAAGGGACTCCGATTTGGCGATAATACGCACTGCTCGTTCTGCTGTTCCGTTTGGCGAGTGCGAGACTAGGAACTGTGAAGCAAGTGAAAGGGAACATTCATGATCTGCTCCCAGTTTGCTGGCCTGGTTCTCACTGCTTCACTGTCATTCGAAATGAATGGAGTGTTGAGTGTGGAGGGCGTGAGGTGTGAGGTAGCTTGCAGTATCAAATGAGCTCCATTAATGACACGATTCTCTGCCCTTGCACAAAAGGCATATAATCGAGTAATTGGTTAATATATTTATTCTGACATTTTGGACTCCTTATCTGGATCAGTAGTCATAATTGTACTGTATATCAAATGTCATATGATTTCACAGTCACTGCAAAATGACTCAAAACTTTTTTCACTGGCTAATAAATGGGTTCCTGTGTGGAAGGTGATCAAAGTATACAGTGAGGACAACAGCAGTCGAGCCGTGGAGGTTCCCAGTGACATCACTGCCCGGGATATCTGCCAGCTGTTCATTCTGAAGAACCACTGCATTGATGACCACAGCTGGACGTTGATTGAGCACCTTGCTCATCTGGGTATTGGTAAGTGCATCCATCTGTGCCCCCATAATGCCCAAAAACTAATTTAGCTTTAATGGAGCATAATGGTATCACTGTTTCATGCAATGTTTTATGAGTCTTGATATTCAGGCGTGCGTGCACCATCACCCCATGGCAATATCTGTAATGTAACAGAACTCGCTATAAGAAATATGGCCTCACTGTGATCTAGCTCTAATCTTGCAATTTAGTCACATGCTGTGGAATGCCAAGTAGACACTGATCTTATCTAGTTTTAAACAAAACACAATGAATGGTGATTGTGCATTGAATCCCTTTTCATGACATCAGCAGACATTTTTGCAACTAGGCTTAATTTGTTTTAGAGTTACAGTTTAAACAGATGTACCACATAAAACACCACAGGCATGTTCATGTTTTTAACTTTATCCATATGATATTTGTCCTCATATGTTACATCAAAGCATTGAATTTTGAGTTCGGCTGTCAGGGTGACTCCAGCATCGGTGGCCCAGTAATGCTTTGCATGCCGTGGATAATTTAAAAGTCCGAAAAACCACTTGCATTGCGGTTTATTCTTGAAAAGTGCTGACATTGGTAATGAAATCATACTAATTCATAGATGGTGTTAGAGTTAGAGAACTGTCTTAACACTCGACAAAATATGTCATTTTGTACAATTTATGTGTATCAGACTGAAAAGTCCTCGATAAACATCTTTACCTTGTCAGGCAATAATCCTTGCTTTACATACAGTGGGGAAACCACCATCCTCAGACTTCAGTTTCTCTTACAGCAAGACTGAAGATGTCTGTGAGAAAACTTGCTCAAGCAGAAAACCTCTTATAAAATCCCCCTTTGTGTGACAAGCGGAAGGATAAACAGACTTTATGGGGTTAATGGTTTTGAAGTCTGAAGCAGACACCAACAGTTTAATGTAGTGTCTGGGAGTGCAGACCTTACCTTCAATTAATCGATTGTAGTTTGAGTAGCAAAATGTAGAAAGGCCAAAGAACTCTGGCTCTAGTACTGAGCAGCTTTTGCTGTGTGCTGGAAGGCTGATTAATGACGATGTAAGTGAGGTGTGCAGGATTTATGGCAAACAGGAATGAGACAAGAAGATGGTCACAACACAGAGAGAAATACGGATGAATATATTAGTTTGGAGAAGGAAATTCTCTATTTCATCTTCTCCAGAAATTTCAGTTTTTACTAAATATTTTTTTTCAAGGACAGTTTAATTGAATGGAGATTGAGAGGGTAGAAATCTGCCCAAAGAAATTAGTTATGGAGCTACAACTTAACCCTCTAAAGTTGAACATCCAAAGCTGATTTTAAGTACAACTGGGCAGTTCTGCTGAATTACGTTTGATGCATTCATTTTTTTAATATCCAAACCTGTACTCGAGTACAACTGGGCAGTTCAGATGCATTTTGTTTGCATTTGCATTGGGCACGAGGTAGGAATACACCCTGATTGGCATGCCAGTTCATCACAGGGCATGGTTTCTGAGTTAAATGGTAAGAAAAAGCTCTGTCCATTTGTACATGGTTTACATTTTTGCGGTCACGAACTGAAGTGAAAGTCAGGAATGGTTGATTATAGAGGGAGTAGTTGAGCCAAGAGGAGAAGGGAATTCAAATGTGTGCTTGTGCTTCAGAATTTACAAGCAAAAGAGTTTAACACCGTTAAAAGGAATATCAAAGCCCTCAGGTTCATCTCTGGCCAATCCAGAGGTAGAGTAGTAGAGGGAAAGTGAGCATTACTGTGAAACCTGAGGGGAAGCTAAAGTCATGCTCATGACACTTGGAATAATCGAGAAATGGATGTCATCAGAAAGTCAGGCTGGGGTTCAGGCCAATGGTGTGAATGAATGAGTAAATGGATGAATTGTTTTTGGGAAAAACAACAGATGTGTAGAGTTTGGAATATGAAATGTTTGTGGTGAGTATATGACATAACTAAGAAGAGGACTTCTAACTGTGGTCTTTCTTTGGAATCATACCATAAGTAATTTTCATCTCCACTGGACAGGAAGTGGTTAACATCTCTGGCAGCTACGTACCTTCCACACAGGAATATTCCTTAACACAATTCTTCACACCATTGCATAATTCAACCATCTGTTCCTTCATCCTCTTATTCAATCTACTGTATGTATTTCTTTCCTTTATGCATCCCTATTATAAATCTATCATTTTTGCTCCTTCAGAATGATTACACATTTCTTCTTCACCACTTTTTCTCCCCTCTCCTGGATCTATTTTTAGAGAAGGAGCCAGTGAGCCTTACCTACTGTAGCACATATACTAAACAGGTGTCCATCCATCCATATAGGAATGTCTGTAGTCCAACTAGGGACTGAGCAGGCTAATGGTGACCATTGTATCTATTCCCATTTTGTATGACCGTGGGACCTTCAGTCACTAAACAGACCTAATTGAATGCTGCACAGATCATTGAAACAGGACTTTTCCTAAAACGTTTCTCCATTTAAATTTTTGAATCTAAACCTACACCCACAAATTACCTCTAATTTGTTCCCTTAAATGTATGATTAGTGCTCAAATGAGCCCATCTGTGGCCAACAGGCTTTTGCCTGAAGGAGTTTGATGTTGAAATTAGTTTAAAATCAGTATTCAGTTTATGATGTTTAATATTTATCTTAATGTTGCACAATAATCAGGAAGTATTTATCTAAACAGTGGGACTCCTCTTCTCATGATGCACACATGGAACAATTAATTGCTTGGATAGATTCCCTGATGGTCTGTTGGGTGAAGCCTAAGCAATACTGCTTATCTATAATATTTTAACCCGTGAGACAATAGTACCATCCATTGCTCTTTATCTGAACCGAAGGCCTAAATAACAATAAATTCTCAAAGAATGGCCAAATCTATGAATATGAGTAGCAAAGGGAAAAGCTAGTGTAACTGTTGTGCTTTGGGAGAATTAAGCTTCACTTTTTTACTTTGATGTCACCCAATACGACGTTCTTCTTACTGATTACCTTTATCATCTGATGAAAAATGTAATTCCTAGGAGAGGTCTTAACGAGAATGATTAAATTCCCCATCCTGCAAGTATGTTGTTCTAATTTGTTACCATGAAATTTTAAAAACTCGGGTCTAACCATTAGAATTAGAGCAACCAACCTATCTTCTACTAATAATGTAATAATGTTTCTGTTTTGTTTTTTACTTGGGAACGCTGCAGAAGTTGGGGTTTAAATAATTTACTGCATAAGTAAAAGTTTATAAGGCTGCACATTACTGGCAGATGTTTAACATGTAAAGGACACTAAAAATACACAGTAGGCCCAGTGATCCATGCTGACTGCTATTAGGCCCTGGGCTGCTAGATAGTGAAAAAAACCCTGAATGAAGGTTCGGTAACTGTAAACTTCAATGGGAAATTTGTTACTTTGTCAAATCAGTTTCACAATAAGGAAGGAGGCCTACTCATGCTTAATTTTGTGTTGATGCAAAATCCATCTTGGATGTAAAATTTATTGCATTGTCATTTATTAATGAATGACTCAACTTTATTTATTTATTTATTTATTTATTTATTTTTAATGCCTTGGCTTTAAGACAATGTAAATATAAAATTTCACCTTGTACTGTATATAAATTTTATAAATTTCCCTCTGGGTAGCATTTAACTTATAAAAAACATAACTGCTGGAGCTTATATGGCCAGAGTGATGGACTCATGTAACCCTACCCATACCTCAAGAGCTTTAACTTACTTTAGGGCTAGTATTATTCTTATTCTCTTAATTGTTTTTGCAAGAGCTACAAGTACATTTACACACAACTTATCCAGAATGCATAAAATGCGGATCGGAGATTCCATAGCCAGCTACTGGCAGAAGCTTGTAACTGTCCACAGATCAGCGACGACTAGAAATACCCTGTGCCTCACAGCAGGAGATCACAGATACCCAGAGAAACACCCAGCATGCCAGTGCATTTTGATGAGGCTCGCCAGCCCTGATTGCAGTTATGCTATGGGAATTAATTAGTCTTGAATATCATCATTCTCACTCTTCCAGATGGCCTGCTCTAAATAGACGCTTTCCATTCATTCATTAAACATTCGTTTGGGTTTCCAGGAGCTGAATAATGTTTAATGAGAAAAATGAAGCAATGCAGTCGAGTCAGTCAGCCTTCCCTGACTCCCCGCACCTCACAAATGGTATAATCAAAGATTACTCATTGATGAAACATATTTAAAAAAAGGAAAACTTAGTTAATATATTTTTAAATCTCATATTAGCTGATGGTTGGGACAACAAAAGCTAGCGAAAGGAGTAAGACAAAATCCAGATACTGAAGGTGCTCTTAAAATGCAGCGCTCTCATAATAATAATTTACTTTATTGAATTGTGTGTGTAGAAATAAATATGCAAATGGACATAGGTGTATGTTAGTTTTTCTTTTTTTTTTTCACTGACTTCGCTTTTCTTGTATTGCTTTCAGAAAGAATCATAGAAGACCATGAATCAGTCTTGGAAGTGCAGTCTAACTGGGGCATGGACTCAGACAGCCGCCTGTATTTCAGGAAGAATTATGCCAAATATGAATTCTTCAAGAAACCTCTGGTGTGTAGTGTTTTTTGTGTATGTGTGTTGTTCTCGGGGGAAAAAAAAAAGTCTGTGCTGCCTAGGTAATGTATAACAGATTGGCGGAGTAGCAAAAATGCAAGACAAGCTTTCTTTTTCATTTTAAGCAATTTATAATCCATGCACAAAATCAACAGTTTATATACTCTGAAGTCCCAATCATCAAGCCTTTTGGAGCTTTTGTCCTTATGACAAACAGAGACTCGACTCAATAACTAGTCTTATTATACTTATTAGGAGAGATCAGTTTATAGGTTTTGATGGAGTTTAAAGACCGGTAGGGAGTTTTTAAAGATCAGTTTGACTTGCATCTGACTATGATCAATCGACTTAGAGAGGATTATTTCTTTCCAGCAGGTTTAAATGAAAATGATGAGTTATAGAGGTGACTGACATTTTAGGGCACAGACTGTGAAAATCTGTTTTGCCCTCAGAGTCTTTAGTAATCATGATGGCTGGTGTCTGTTGGTAGCGATTGATGTTTTTCTCATGTTAACAGGATTTTTTTCCAGAAAGCATGGTGTCAATATCGAGTGAAGCAAATGGCCTCATGAACCACTCGCAGCTTATCCAGGTATTGCCTTTCAGCAGTCTCATTCTCGCCTTCTGTTTTAACTAGGGCTGTCAATATTATCATGTTAATGCATGTGATTAATCTAGAAATATTAAAGCCTTACTACATGTTTTAATGCTAATTAATTATATAATAAAGTTTGATCCTAATGGCTTCCCGTAATCGCAGCGTGGCTGTGTGTGACATAAGATGACTGAGGAAACATCACCAGGTGTGCTGAACGGCTGGTTCCATTATAAAAAGGTTCTAGATGGAAGTTTGGATAAAAACAAAATTGTCTGCTCGTGCTACCTTCAAGGGGAATTAGACTCCTAGAATCAAGACTACATGTGAGATGTGGGAATGGAAGGTTCTTTATTCCAACATCGCATATTTATAATACAAGTAAATCTGAGTATTATAACATTTTGATTAATCAGACTATGACTGTAATTAACTAGATTTAAACAATTGTAATCGATTGACAGCACTAAACATATTTAAGTCACAACATTAAAAATTTAATAAAATTCCCTCTAAAGACGACAGCACTAGAAAACAGCCCCCCCCCCCATCCTAACCCATTACAATACAGTACTTTAAATTTACTATACTTTCTGCAGTACTGTGGGAATCTATTTAACATCTCATGCTTGAAGCATCAATTTCCATGAATCGTTTATCTGATCATCCAAGAAACATTAACTTAACCCTGTCACCTAAATATATACACTTTATGAAATATTTAGAATATAGCACAAGTCACAGTTAAACAGGAAGCTGCTTTTTTACCTTTCCTAAAAGTCATGATAAGAAGAAATTAGAAATTAATCTCACATTTTTACTTATTTTCATACTAATGTGTAACTGATGAGGCCACTTTGAAGTCTACTACTGTTAATCAAATTTTAGATTGAATTTTAAGTATAACAATTTATTTTATGTAAATCATAGGGTGTCTTTATAGAGATGGAGAAAATTCAGTTACATAGCGTGATTCTTTTATGTGGCAATTCGTAACACACACTCTCTAAAGATTTGGTGAATCAGGACATTTATGGAATAGTGATACTAACAAAATCGAAATACATTTACACGTTTGTCAAACGGCCATATCAAGAGCAACTTAAATTTTTATCGCATTGTACAACAGGGGAAACTTGGTAGAACCTGGGACCGTCTAGACCTTAATCAACCGGAATCAATTAACTTAACCACTTCCCTACAAACTGAATTGGCACCTAGGTATTGTTATATCATATTGGGAGGTCCATGGTGATGAGTATCCCTACTAAATATCTTAACCTTTATTCATTTAAGAGCAAATACTTCCATTTTTAAAAATGTTATCTTAGATTCAGGGTTGAAAATCAAGTTTTTTAGTTTTTAATTAGTTACTTTTTAAATGGTAAAGGTGTGAAGTAGTACTACAATTGTGAAAACACTACGTTGTTCAGAAAATACAGCAAAACTTGTTATATTCCAGGTTACGGATTGAAAGTCTTTGAGTTTAAGGGGTTAACATGGAAATTTGAACACAAGTTTTAGGAACTTGTGTGTTTTTTATCATTGTACTATTATGTGAAATTATGTGAAAGACTGTCGATTTAAAACATGTCTGATTTGCGCTGTTTGGGTCTGTTTGCTCTCAGACATTTCTCAACTCCAGCACATGTCCTGAGATCCACGGCTTTCTCTACTCAAAAGAGCAGGGCAGGAAATCCTGGAAGAAGTTCTATTTTGTGTTGAGAAGGTCTGGGCTGTATTTTTCCAATAAGGGCACATCAAAGGTAATAGAAGAAAAAAAAATAACAACACAATAATCTGTAATTTTACACAACAATCACTCTGACTCCTTTTCATATACGACACTGAAATACATAGCTAAGTGTAAGTTGGTTGAACACCTTCTACTCTATAAAGGTATACAGTAACTCTACCTGCCGGCTCATAGTTCTAATCATGTATTGCTCCACTTGATCTTACCACTTGGGCTCTAGAGGCTAGTAACAGTACTTATCACTACTAGCTTATCCAGTCTGAAACAAATATAAGTGACGGACAGAGCTTGGTTTGATAAGCCTGCGACAGATCATTTCAAAGCACCCTCATTCAAGCACTAATCTCCTGCAGTCCTGCTGTTAGATGTGACGGTTAGATCGAACAGCTCGGCATTGTGGCCCTCGGCTGGCCAGAACTGGTCGGGCAGGATTGTCTGCGGCAGATCCTGGGGCTGTGCCAGTGTCTGAACCCTTCCCACTCACCACAGGTGAAGCTTATACCTGCTAGGTGCCATGCCAACCAGTGCTGCCCTCCTTCCCTTTTTCCTTTTTTCCCAACAAAGGGTTGTTGTGAGCCACGTAAGAGGAGCCCAGCTCTCTACTAACTAATACTGTCCGGGTGCACAAAGCCACTCTGCGTCTACTCCACATCTTTGCATTTGATTACTTAAAAAAAAAAAAAAAAATTCTGCTGCACATATTAAAGCTTTTAAACAGGCAAAAAAAGCTTTTTGCCTGTTGCATTCCTTTCTCTTTTTATGTCCTCAGGTCTGTCAATCTCTGTCTCTTTTGTGTGTCTGTGCCAGTTATTGACTGTTGGGAAATTAGAATAGTGTAGCACATAGACAAAATGAGACAAAGGCTTGCTTTGTGTTGCTTTGCTTGGGAAAGCCTTTCTTTCTTTCCTCCCTTTCTCTCATTCTCTTCTTTTCACTTGGCTCCCTTTCACTGTTGTTAAGATAAAGCTGCTGGCATTGCAACATGTATGCATCTATCTTCTCTTGTACATATTACACCCTGGTTGTAATTGAGAGGGTAGCCCCATTTGAGACAGAAGGGATTGCTATATAAGCGTCTTACATTGTGCGAGTTTTGCCCTTGATTTTAATCATAACATTGCAAAGTCCTTGAGAATGTTTCCAAACACTGAATGCTTAATCCACATCTTTTAAGTGGAGCTTAGACAAACCCTCAAACTAAATCCACATCATTTTAACTGGTCCAGTAATTTTAGTCCCACTTCTGCAATGCAAGCCACAGTCTTAATGTCCTCCTACGCGTTAAACCCTGTTGCTGCTCTCAGCTTCTTCACCGAGATGTCTCAGAATAACAATTTTAATCCACGACAGCCTCAGCTGTGCTTCCTGTGCTTCAAAAGTACGCCTTCACCTTCAACTTTTTCTTTTTTTTTTTAACTATTAATAGACTTATAATTATTCACATTAGCCTTCTGCTGTGATTTTTACTTTTTCTTATGCAGTAATTTAGAAAGTTCCTCGCTTCTTGCTTCACTCTTCTCCTCTTTGCTTTTCAAGCACTCACCAGTTCATGCACACCCTGGGTAGGCTTTCCACATTTTACTACACCCATCATGCTGGACATAGCTTACATGTTTACATTCATCCCCCTGCTATGGCAGGCTTAGTGTTAGAACTTAGGGACAGGGCCAGAGGAATTTAGGGCACCCCCACCCTCTCATCATCTCCACATAATCACCATCACGCACATAGTTGTTTATTGCATTAAAACTCAGTTGATGTATTGAGAGAGGTTTATTTATGTGTTTCTTCCTCTTATGTAAGGAACCCAGGCATCTGCAGTTTGTTGCAGAGTTTTGTGACAGTGATGTCTACACTTTGTTATCAGCCAGAAAAACACACGGAGCTCCCACAGACTACGGATTCTGTATAAAGGTATTTGCGAACGTTGCTTTACAACACACCCAAGCTAAATCCGCAAACACACACGTTTCACATATTTGATTGTGCAATGTTGATGTTGAATTATATTACACATACCATCTGTGCATAGTTAAGTTTATGATATAATAGCCCTAATTAAGTATCCCATTTGTCTGTAGCTCATTGTTTAATGGGTGTTATATAAAGCCATAATCAAACACAGTGTCTGGCTTCTTATCTCGCTTCATCATTTTAGTGTTATGAGAAGCCTGAAATGATCTAACTCATGGAGATATTATAAAATGTGAATGATATCATAAAATGTTTGAGAATGTGACGAGAAAACGTTTCTATGTGTGATTCGGTGTACAGCCGAGCAAGTCAAGCTCTGCTAGGGACCTCAAACTGCTGTGTGCAGATGTGGAGCAGACCAGAACCTGCTGGATCACAGCTATGCGCCTCTTCAAGGTGAAAAATTCCTTTGCCACTTTATGGCATTCTCTTTTTTTTCCTTCCTTCTCTCCTCTTAACTTCTCTAAAATCCCCTCATAGCCTTTCTCAAAATAATATACATACTTAACTGAGCATATGTGAAAAAAGCCCACATAATGTCACTATTTGCTTATTGGATCTTTCTCGACCTCCATAACTTATCTGTAACATGGTTACATGTATTGTAATGTATGCAGTTTGGGATGCAGCTGTACCAAAACTTCATAGAGCCTCATCATAAGCAGAAAATCTCTCCAATGGTGAGTTGATTTCTCTATGGCAATGTCTTGAAATTTGACAGTTAGTTAGTTAGTTAAAATGCATGCTGGTTAGTGGAAATCCAACAATCACAGTCACAATCCACAGATCTGGTCAAAGCACACTAAGAAGAAAACATAACGTGATAATCAAGATTTAAAAATAGAACAGGGGGAATTAAGAAAAACTGGGAGAAAACATGGGTGAACTATAGTGATGGTAGATCATTATAGCAGTTTCAGAAGTGTAGTGTTGAACATCTTGATTCTATTTCAAACCTGGTTCTCAAAGGAAATGTTTTGAAACAGTTCAAAGCGCGCATGGTCTCTCATCACAAATTCAACACATTTTTGCAGTGAACACCCCAAGCAGAATTAGTTATGCCCTTGATCCAGCTATGGGTCTTAATCATGTATGTGTTATACTGTATGTTCAAAAACAGCATGTAGTCCAAATTATATACAGTACATATTACATTTTACAAATTCCTGTCTCTTCTTTGGGTTAGTCCAACTTGATAAGTGTATGGAAGTAAGTCAGTTGTCATTACTTAAGATTAGAAGACAAATGTCAATTTGTCAGAAAATAAAAGCTGACAAAATAATGTTTATCTGATCTTGTTATTGGTTTGTTTGACAGGTCAGTCCCATTGGGTAAAATGTGTGCGAGAGAAAGAGAGACTTACTTGGAATTGTAAAGGGTGCTTTGGCCCTTGGTGCTTTGGTATTAAGTCCTAACTATATGAGGAACACATTATATACACTGGACAAAATAAACCCTCCAAATTACTGGCCTGCAGCAAGCAAACGACTAAGGAGATTTTAAATGACTGGAACTGGGTTAAGAACAGTCCAACACATTATTAAAATACCTGGAAGGATAGTGTTGAACTATCAACCTTGTGGAAGAAATGTGGTCAGAAGAAAAATAATGAATGGAGATTATTTAAAGTCTGGGTTAAGTTGCATCATTAAAAATCAACAGTAGAAATCACAGCTATGTTTAATAGTGGATGTAAAAGCGTTTCCACATGCACAGTGTGATGAGAACTCACAGGATTGGAACTAAACAGTATTAGTAGACTTTGGAACAATGGAAAAAGGTCATATGGTCTGAAGAGCCCACACTGACCCTGACTATTCCAGAGCAATGAATGCTTCATGGTAAGAAGAAAAAACGCTATTTGGAAGCACTGCACCCACCATGCATAGTGCCCACCCTATACAGTAAGTCTCTGGAGGGAGTGTTATGATCTGGGGTTCAGTTGGTCAGGTCTAGGCTCAGCAACCTTATGTAGCAATAAAATTAAGTCAGCTATTTGAATGTACTGAATGACCAAGATGACCTACCATTTTTTTATTATTATTATTATATATATTTTTTTCTAACTTGTGAAAAAGTATTTCTGGGAACATGAGGAATAAATTTCACATGTGTTGGCCACCACATTGTCAAAGCTCAAAATGGTCAGATGAAATCTCAATCACTCATTGTTTATACCACTTTATTCTGTATTCACGGTCGCGGAGATGAAATCTTTGTAAATAAAATATGTTTACAATGGCTAGTAATAGGGAAAATACCTTATAAAACCACCCCTTAAAACCTTATAAAAAACTACCCCTTCCCCTTTTTACAGAAATGGGAAAATACAACTATGTTCTACATGTGCTATGTTAACCACTTGTGCATAACCATTCAGTAGTGTCATAAATATCCTTGACTGAACAGTCAAGAATAAAAAGCAACAAATGTCACAATGTGAAACAAAGTTCATACAAGAAAATTTGAAGGGAAAAAAAAAAAAAAGGCAAGTGAACAGGACATCTGTCAGGTGTCTCCTTTGGGTGCTCAATACTAGGGACTTGTCCACAGATCTGAGTACACTTGAGCCCAAAGTCTGGTACGTTTGTGTAATGTGAACCAGGTCCACTTGAAAGGGTGGCTTTGAGCATGCTACGCTGCACTCATGGAAGGTTCAAAGCAGATATCAAAGTTGACTATACCAAAACAAGGAAGTGGATGCCTTATTAGAATGTGACATTTTCAAAGTCCTCTGCCTCCTCTAAAATCTAAGTACAGTATGTGTGCAGAACTTGCTGATCTCATCCTCTAAAGATTGCAAACCAAACCAGCTAGGTACATACTGCCACCTACTGTATTGGAGAGTATAGACGCTCAAATGTACTTGGCTACAGAACAATATTACTAACATGAAAGATTGGATTGGGCACCATACAAAGCAGTAGAATGAAAACAGCTATAGTTTTGAGTGAGGTCCGATGAATTACTGACTCCAGAGAAAAATGTTGAGTGGGGTTAGATCTTGTTTTATTACATCTCCTGTTGTTAGTTTTAAAGGCATCTTGGGTCTAAAATAAAAGGAAAATTATAAAATTGAATGTGTAAATCAAAGTGCCCATGGATCCAGACTGTTAAGCCAACCTGTACAATATACAGTATGAAGTATAATTCTAACCATAGAAAAAAAATCTACCAGAATCTCATTAGCCGTAGTTTACATACTAATGTCATAATTTATTTAAAAAATGCAAAATAACAGAAACAGCATTTTGCATTTACTAAAAAAGGCAAAATAACAGAACGCAGATTATGTATCTTTTTTTTCTACAACCATACAGTAGATTTTATTGCATTTGTTAACACTAGTGTATAAAACAAATGAACTATATTTATGATTATTATGGTGTTTGGACTAAAATATGTAGTATGCAAGGCATAATATAGTATGTCTGGTTATAATGAAGCACATGGCTGTAATCAATTTGATGTTGATTATTTTCCAATAACAGCATGTCCTGGTAAGTTTTGTTCCTCTTACACCACAGTATGTCACCAACACGAACATTTTAGTTAATAAATCACAGCACATTGTACTTTTTATTAGTTTGTTGTTGCCTTAAATGTTGCGTCGAACACCATGCTGTGGAAGTTAGTTTCTGGAATCGGTTATTTTATAGATACTATAAACATTCATTACCTTATAAGGTTCATTTTTATCCCTCTTAAAGTAATACACAAAAAGCAGCTTGCTTTGTTCCTAAGCACAAACTGTTCTGTTCTGTAGACTTTTCAGTGTTAGATAACTTAAAGGAGCAGCTTTTCATCTAACTGTTACACAATGACAAAATTGTTAAATAAACATTTCCTTATAGAAAACATTCATATATTAAATTTAGCTCAGAGATGAATTAGCTGTTACTGTAGAAAGTACTGTATTAAAATGAAGGCAGTATTATAGAGCTGTGGCTTGTCAGAGCTGCTGTTATTGCACATCAATCAATTCCTTCAAAACACTCAAGAATTCAGTGGTACGGTTTAATTTTCAGCTTACAAAAATAAAACTCTCTCAGAGGTTAGAATGTTCCTCTTAAATTCAGCATGATGCGTCTCTGTGTAGCTCCAGTTAGGCTGTTTTATAGACCTTCTGAGTTCTCTATTGATGGGGTAAATGGAGTCTGCAATTTTACACTCATTTCTGAGAACAATTTACTAATGTTGCCTCTAAATAAGAGTATTGTATGTGACTAAAGCTCCCTGAGCTATTTTTAGTGCCTTGTACATAATTGAGGAGCCAGACTAACTCTAAATATATCTCAGCATCAGCTGCTCACTGACTTTACAACTCGTCACCTCTGCCTTGTTGTTAGTGGAACACAGCAAGTGGGTCCTAACCTGGACGGAGTGCAGGAGTGTGAAAGCATTTGTGGCTGCAAGTCTAGAGTCTGAGACAGGAGTCACAGTATTATGAATAAATGAGGAACAAGCCATCCGTATATAATGTGGGGGTGATGTGCAGCATCGCTTATGAGAGTCATAAGACTTTTCAACACCTGCTGTTCATAAAAGTGTTCCCTGAACCATTAGGATCCAGTTACTGTTAAATGTGAGGCCCATGGTACATAGTGATTATAGTAATTCTAGACAGGACTGACTGGAGACCAACACAAGAATTATGTTATACTATTTGAAAAAGCATACTCACCCCTTATTCCTTCACCATCTACAACTAAGCAACAGGGTTTTACACAGGAAGGGATGTAAATATTCTTAAAACTTAAGCCTGTGACAAGAATCATCTTGGTTAACCATGTTCAATAAGTGGAGTAAATGGTTAAACTGGTTCAACGGGCAAAGGCCATGATTTGTAATATAACTTTAGGTGATTTTTCCACAAAGTCTTTACATACATACATTTAAAATAATTACAACACAGTTATTATTAGTAGTATTAGCATTATTTATAATAATTACTACTAATAGTAATGATCCTGGTCAGGGTTGTGGTTTAAACCACAGCTAATAATGACAACACAGGAGAATTCACCTCTGATGCTACACCAGCTTTTTGAAAGGTCACATTCATACACATTCATGTACTCTTTCTTGTACCTAAGGGCATGACCTATTTAGTGTAGACAGGCCACCAACCTACATGGTATTGAACAATATGAGGAAACCCACACGAAGATGAAGCCAGGACATGCAACCAATCACATACAATAACCTGAGCTTAGGGTTAAACCAGGGAACTGTCAGATCAATACTAGCCACTACTGTATGCCACGGTAACTAGTTGTACTTCTTATTTAAACACAAGTTCCACTAATAAAAAAAACAAACAATGCAAATAATTATCAGGGTCAATGGTTAGATCCCTGCCATGTCGCTGTATAGGGTCTGTGCATTTTCATCGCTGTTCAATGCATGCAAATAGTTTTTCTCTTTCTTAAACTGGTGGCAAATACGTTTAGTGCCACAAGGGGCTGTTACAACAGAAATAAACACACTAGGAATGAACCCACTATTAAAATTTTGTGACGCAGAATCCTGAAGGTACAAAAATTCATGACAGGTTCTCACCATATACTGTACATACAGTAGAAAGCTTAGAGTGTCTCATTTTCTGTAATATAGTAATTATGGAGGACCAAGAGATAACTAGTGACATTTTAAAAGTGCCCAAGCATCAACCTATGGTATATAAAGCTACTTATCTACACAAATACCTATGTCTTAAATATTATGGTCTGCACTATTGGCGATCCGAACAAAAATTGCATTATTAGAACACTGGATGGCAGCATGACTCCACAAAGATAAAAGAGCATTGAAGAGTATGTGCGTGCGCGCGTGCGTGCGTGCGTGTGTGCGTGCGTGTGTATGCGCGTGCGTGTGTGTGCGTGCGTGCGTGCGTGTGTGTGTGTTTAATGTACTGATAGAATAGAAATTCTGAGTCCCTAGTTCTTTTTGTGCGTTATGCATGTGTGCATGTTTTTCAGAGAAGCATTTCAGAGAACTCTCTTGTGGCCATGGATTTCTCAGGGCAGAGGAGCCGTGTGATTGATAACCCATCAGAGGCTCTGTCAGTGGCTGTGGAGGAAGGTCTATCATGGAGGGTGAGGCACAAATGTTGACTGAAAGATATTGCTTGTTTTCTGTGAAACTGGAGATGTCACATTCTCGATCTGCTGTGTAAATCTGTAGCAATACTAAGCGCTGATTGAGCTCGGATATTGATTCGATTTCATTTACCGTTTCTGTTTAATTGGCTCTGACATGTTGTGCCACAGCCAGTCAGAATGTTTTATTTACTGTAGAAGTGTGAAAAAACAGGCATATTTTGTCAGGTCTAGCACTGTGAACCCAAGTGTCTACTGACTGACATGAGGAGCTCAGTCTGGCAGGTACTATGATGATATAGCTTGTCTCCAACTAATATAATTAATATAGTGCTCAAAGGGTTAATAAAACACTTTATGGTTTTGAGACCTATCTTTGGGTCACAACAGGATCTGTGTGCATAAAGCACTGTAAGTAATAACAGTTGCCATGATAGTAGTAATATGACTTGTTTGTGGGATGATAAATACGTTTCTCTTTCAGAGGAAGAGCTGCCATCGACTCAGCCACGGAAGCTGCTCCCCCTCCCAAAGCTCCCTATCTAACATAGGTCAGTCTCCCATTCTCACTTTTTTTTTTTTTTTTACCTTTTATGGCATACGCTGAATATGTTCTCCTGCTCTGTAGCAATCCACATGGCTCAGCCGTGGTTCCACAGCAAACTGTCTCGAGACGAGGCTCACAAACTGATCACCCAGCATGGCCTCATTGATGGGTACTTCATGTTCCATGTGTTTTTTTTTTTTTATTATTATTATTTTTTATTATTACTATTAATCTTTTATCCATATCTTCTCTATATCTTCTTTATTCTCCCACTATTTTGTTTCTATTCAGAGTTTTCCTTTTAAGGGACAGCCAAAGCAACCCCAAGACCTTCGTCCTGTCCCTGTGCCATGCACAGAGAATCAGACACTTTCAAATAGTGCCTGTAAGTTCTGTTTCAACTTTGGATAAGTTTAGATTTACATTTTTTTTTTCTTGACAACACCAAATTGCAAAATTGAGATGAAATTTAGCATTAAGGCAGTCCACATAATTCAGTCATCTTGGAGAATCTCATCTTAGGTTACCGGTATAAGTGAACATTACATAAGCCCATTGCAGAAGCCACAGGCTTCAGTTCTTATTGATGTCTGCTGAATACATTGAAACCTAAACTATCTATTTAATGCAGGTATTTGAGTGAATATTCCGACAGTCTGAAAAATACGATTTGGACATTTGCAATGTAGACAATAGAAATACATTTCATTTGTATTGCAACTTCCTTATTAGCGTTTATGGTTTTGCTGTCAGATCAATGAAATAAGTGTATTTATGGTTGTGTGTAAGGTTGAGGATGATGGCGAGCTCTTCTACAGCCTGGATGATGGAAACACACGCTTCAGTGATCTGCTACAGCTGGTGGAGTTTTACCAGCTAAACCGTGGAGTGTTGCCCTGCAAACTCAAACACCACTGTGCCCGAACCACCCTGTGAACCCAGCCCAAAACCATTGTCCAATCACCCTTTGAGCTGTCAAAAAAAAAAAAAAAAAAACAGCAACTACTCCAACCCATTCTACTCCAACCCCAAGATCATCCAGCTCCTTCCCCACACTTATACACCCCTTCTCGTCCCTCTGCCAACCATGAAGTTCACCTCTGACCCCTTCGCGCTCCATGACACGACCACACACATTCACAGGGTGACTCTGGACAAATCGACAGCGCAGCTCGTGCCTTGGACAGGAAACTCACACAGACTCTTCCTGTCTAGTTTCAGTGTTCACTCCTATGTGAATTAATGATCATAAGCTGTGGGGTGCTGCAAGATCAAACAGACTTTAGTGGAATTGAAAAGGGACTTGTTAAGTGCTGAGGCATATATGAGTGTCCACTCTGAGACTGTGTTTTATAATAAGGCAGGATTGATAGCTCTTTATGAAGAAGGTTTCGGTCGATTGTACTGTACAAAAATGTAGACATTGCAGCTTGAATGATTTGTATGAAGCTTTCGAATTCTGAGGTGATGGGAGAAGCTAAAGTAGCAACCTGTCAGTCAGAGGGCTGACAACTTTTGTGTCCATATCATGTGAACAGAATAGACAGACATGGTACAGCCATAATCACACGTGCACAATAAGCTGACACTGCTGGTTTTGCCAGCAGGAAGAGGGCCTTCAGGGGATGTAGAAACCCTCCTTTGAGTATAATGTTTTGGGTATAATGTTAAATGTTTATGTCTCCTTGTTAACTCATGTGACAAAATAATTCAGGTATTTTCTAAAAAAAAAAAAAAAAAAAATGTGATATGTGTAGTTTGTTTGAGAGGTGAGACTTTGCTCTGTGCATGCTGTAGGCCACATTCTGTCCAAATGCAATGGGTTGTATTAGCATGAAAAGGCAGCTGTCAGTGCTGCTTCACACACTCCAAGCAGACATGAACACATTCTTTTGGTCTTTGCTTTACCAGAACATGGAACGTACATACACAGAGACATACACACTCACTTTAAACACATAGAGTACATATGAACATAATATACACACACAGCACCCTAGATGCTGGATCACACTGTAAGTGGTTTACATGCTGAACATTAAAACTCGGACAGAATGTGTGAAGTCACTCGTTATCAATAATTGAACAACTCCAATTTTATATTAAAATGCATATTTTATGGATACTTGTTATGATTCAGGTTCATAGTGTTTAACACCTGAAGTGGTAAGTTTCTGTTTTACAGAACAGTGAAGATGACCACTACAATCATTGTCTGGCGATGTGCTGTTTCTTCAGGTTGTGAGATTTCAACCTCAAACCTTCCCTTAAGAAAACAAAAGCTATTAGTGATTACGAATCACGTGTAACTAACATGTTGTACTGTAAAAAGAAAAAAAACAACAACAACAACAAAAAAGCTAAATAAAGAACACTTGATATAAAAAGTTTTAATACTGTAAAAACATTCATGCATTTGAGTTAAAAGCTAGGAAAATGTTTCCTTCTTTGTTATGTCTTGTTAGGTCTTGATTTTGGACCATGCTTATATCTTAGGTTGCAATTCATATATTTTTTTTAAATAGAAAAGCAAACAACTTTTCTGCCTGTGTGTAATACTTGAGTCATGTTTTATAAACTTTAGTATGCAAAATGAACCGACCCGAATGATAAATTGTTTTATATTCCTGGATTTAAAAAAAATGCATTTAAAAAGGTCTTGATTCACCATCGTATTTGCACTGTAGTCAAAACACTGGTAACTTTTCATTTCCAATGCTGAGGGATGACTGTGACTTTTAAATCCTTTTGTCAAAGGAGTAGATTTATTCCCATGCTTCTGCTGAGAAGTGCTCTGCTCTTTTGATACAGGCCCTGACAGTGTAGTGTGTGTGAATGACACTGTTTATATATGTCTCCTATAAAACTGGCTTTGTTCACCTGCCTTTACACTGTCATTATTAACACGTGAACTCAACTATTCATGCTCCTGATTTGAAGCACAGAATATAGTTGTGTATATTTGTAGTGTTTATGAGGGCTTCTGTGAAGTCTTATCATCATTTTCTTTTTGGCTTATCCATTATTCTTGTATTGTGGGTTTATTATGGGTCAGATTGCTAAATTGTAGTGACATTTAGGCATTTGGCAGACGCTCTTATCCAGAGCGACTTACATTTTTTTTATGTCATTATACATCTGAGCAGTTCAGGGTTAAGGGCCTTGTTCAAGGGCCCAACAGTGGCAACTTGGTGGTTGTGGGGTTTGAACCAGGGATCTTCCGAACCATAGTCCAATGCCTTAACCACTGAGCTACCCCTGGCCTTGACATGAGTGACATGAATGGAAAGAGATATAAAGAGAAGTTTAGGAGTATACAATATGCACATATAATGATGGGTTTCTGTAGTTATGAATTTTTACAGATAGTGATGAGCCTCATTTAATATATCATTTGTTAGATGCAGTTGCAGATGATGAGGATTTGAGATTATCTTCATAGACATCATTGTTTATGATCTGCCTTTAAGCACAAAGTAGGTAATCTACATGACATTTAAATTGGCTAGAGCAATAATTAAAATTTACATGATTCTTTATTATGTCCCTTTCAGGTCAAATCTAGCATCCAGCCAGTAAACATGTCATAATCTGTTTTTTTTTCTTTCTTCTTTTTTTTACATATTTATTTATTTCATTAGTGTTAAGGCTTTAGGATCTTCAGCAAGGTTTCAACCATTGCTCATTTTGGGCACTTAAAATCTCATGCTCATTAAGTGAACCATCAACAAATGTACCACACCACAGTGAGCGAGACACACAGATTTTAAGCAAGGTCGATGTGATGGCACCTCGAAGAAACCTGCAGAGAGTCTCTACCAATATAGTGTTATTAGCACCAACAGGCATAAAATATTCACGGCTTCCTGAATAATTAATGAACAATCAGTATAGTATAAAAAGAATTTGGCCCAGTGGTAAATTGCAATGTGTCTCACACCAAGCAAACAGTAGTTTGTACTAAAACTTATCATCACTATATCAAGCTCAATACTCAGTACCATATCTATACATGAATGACTGGGCAAAAATAAATAAATGTATATAACGTATACTGTATGTTTGCATATTTTGTCCATTTTACCTTAGACCAGTAACTCTTTTCAAATGATTTAAAGTTGATTAAAATATTATTTAAAAAAGGAGAGTTTTGTCATCAAGTATTTCACATATGTCCTGAGCCTTTATGTAATACAAATAACATGCTGTTGAACACAAGTATCCTATTTGCTGGTCAGAATGCAGTCTTTGTGCAACCGCCTCCAAGCCATTCTTTCGGCTTCTAAGTCAAGTTTCTATCATTTCTAAGTCAAGGCTTAAAAACCATTTATCACCAGCAGACACATATTTGAATTGAAGAATGTACCTTTTTTACTTGGTGCTACAGTTCTGTTTACTTCTAAAGGCTTTTTTATTCACCTTAAGAATACGTTTCTAGACTTTGGTACAGAAAGAAAATGTGAAATTTCCTGACTTTATTCAACAAATCAGAATTCTAAATCTTGCTTCAAAATTATATTTTGATGCTTGTATGCCATACAGATCCAAAAAGGATCTTTAAACATCAATGCAATTTTACACGTCTCTCATACAGTTTATTAGCTGCACAATTTTTGTTCGGTTTAAAGCCAGCAGTCTGTACAAAATTAGCAATACAATTAGCATACTTGTATAAGCTTATGCTAAGCAATTGCAATCAATGATGTAAACCATATGGTAGCATGCATGGAATTATGTTTCTTTTTTTGTTGTTGTTGTTGATTTAGATATTTGAAATTTCCAGCAGATGGCAGTAGATGACTTGCTGAGTCTGCAGTTTAATTCATTCAGAGTGCCAGCACAATATTGATTGTAGACAGCTTGAGTTTTGAAGGGTGCATGAGCATTAAAATTAATAATTTTGGATGTAATTATATCTAATAACTTTTTTACATATAATTATCAGTGATATTTTATTTAGATATATACAGTAGATAAATTGCTCTATATACTCTGCAACCAGTCAACAGACAAGTTGCACAGTTTCATTAAGCAATTTTACAGGTGATACAACAATTCTTAAATCAAATCATTTATGTTATTACACATGATAAATAATCATATCTATATTTGTATTATGTTTAGATTTATATGTAGTTAAATAGTATAATGCATAATATGCTATTACATTTATATTGTATTTATTTGAATTCATATTTCTATTAAAAGACTATACTTCCTTCATTATGAAAAATCAGCTATAAGTCCTGGTCATGTTGTTGGGGATCAGGCGAATGTATAGAATGCTTTATAGAAATTGTTGTCTGATCTAGAGAATTGATAAAGTAGATTATCTAAATACAGTAACTTAATTATCTACACCAATAATAATAATAATTTTAACCAAAGATTAAAATTTTCTGTCCTTAAAAAACACACACACAGAAAAAAAATACACTCTAATGTTTCCTTGGATTTCCTTTATCTTAAATTATATTATACTTTCACCATAGAAATTCACAGCATTTTGTTTTTCATTCAGCGCTGTATTTATTTTTGATTGATATCTTGTACCTAGCGGCACGGTGGTGTAGTGGTTAGCACTGTCACCTTGCACCTCCAGGGTCCGGGTTCGATTTCCAGCCAGGCTTGATTCCTGTCTCTGTGTGCATGGAGTTTGTATGTTCTCCCCGTGCTTGGTGGGTTTCCTCCAGGTACTCCGGTTTCCTCCCACAGTCCAAAGATATGCAGGTTAGACTAATTGGCATTCTCAAATTGACCGTAGTGTGTGTGTACTGCGCGTACTGCGCCTCCTGGGATAGGCTCCAGGTCCCCCCGACCCTGAATACAGTTAAAGCGGTATAGAAGATGAGTGAGTGAGACTCTTACTTTTTCTTACTCTTACGTTTTTTTTGAAAATGCTCTTACTTTTACTATTAAACAGAGATAGCAGAGATTTCTCCTGTTCATTTTTGTGTTTAAGTAATCTCTGCACATGTCCATTCATGATTGTTTTCCAACCAAGTAATGGTTCACTTCTAGCCTTTCAGATTGTAATAATGTGGTTGACAGTTCTTAACTCAGTCCTAGTAAGTTAAGTAATTTCCTTAGTTGCTTTCTTTGAATGAGGCCAGACAATTATTTGACCCTTCTGAAAAACAATAATTTTTTTTCAACAAACATGGGATACATCTTCCGACATGGCTGTGTAAGAACTGAGAAGCTACTTACTGCTTCAGGTAGTGCTAAAATAATTGTTACCAGCTTATCATTAAAAAAAAAAAAAATCCAAATAGTGTATATTTCTTTACTTAGAAAAATTTTAAATGTAAAAATAAAATATATTTAACCAAAATGCTTTAATTATGTTAATTTCACCCCTTACTTGACTTTTTGTGCTTCAAAGACCATGTCAGATAAAGAGCAGGTTAGCAAATGCTAATAGAAAAAAAATTAAACTGTTGAGAAATGTAGTTAACAAGGAAGAAGTGAGTGAAATAATCAGTGGGTATTGATGAGAAGAGTAAAGAAACAACTAAGTATAAAAACTAAAGTTTTTTGTTTATATGTCACAATGAGAAAGACTGATGTAGATAATGCTGATTTACAAAATTGTCAAATTTACAAAATTGTCTGATTTAAATTCATATATATATATATAGAATTGATTTCTTTTTGTATTGTGATTTGAGGGCTAACCAAGGAATATCTGGATAGAGAAACATATTTCCAAAATTTAGGTAAATTTAAATAATACTAAATAATAGTACTTTTTATATCCATAAGACACATTACAGGTAATACAGATTTAATTTCTTTGTGAATGTAACCCCCCTCCCCCACATGTTTCAACACCTGTATCTACAGTATTACCTTCTGATAATATGGATAATTCACCACTCCTTTTCCCTGGCCTCTCTCTCTCTCTCTCTCTCTCTCTCTCTCTCTCTCATGTAGAGACTGATATCTTAAATACACCCCCTTCTTTCTTACATGGTTTGCTGCTGTTAAACGCTCTCTTGGATGTGTTTCTACCATTGATCCATGTCTAGCTCCAGGGCCTTCCACAGACAGCAGCTGTCAGAAAGAGAAAAAGCTGCAGCTCTGGAGTAGATGCTCCTTAATGAATTCACCATGTTAGTTACAGCCCAAAGTGAGCTATGCCGCTCTGAGGCCTTTCTGGCTGCAGCGCCCTCACTACCGGTCAGGAGAAGTCAGAAGCTCTGTTGCTTGGCCAAGGGGAGGCTGGGAACAGCTGAGTCCTGTATTGAGGAATCAAATTTACTTCACTCTTGCTCTTAACTGTTAGGCTTCATGTGGCACTATGTGTATTTTATGCCATAGTACAGGTACAGTGATCTTGTCTCTCTATATAAATATATATGCATAAGGATAGGATTGCAATAAAACTTGACTTAGGCTGGTAAATGACCCCTTGACTGGACTAGCCTGCAGCCTGAACACAGGCTTATTTGACTTTCCTTTCTACTGTTAATGCCACAGTTAATGTCATCTAAGCCCCCAAGGTAGAGGATGAACTACCTTCAGTTTAGGTAAGAATCATAATAAATGCGCATGCACGCACGCACACACACATGCACATAAACACAAACAGAGAGAGACGTATGGGGAAATAGAAATAAAGATAAAAAATATTTGCTACACACAAACAACCTCAAGGATTTTTTTTATACATTACTGATTTAAAAGCTCAAGTCAACTCAATCCTCGTGACATGACTGATATATCATATTTATACAAGTGTTTAATGTACAGTAAATCTAAAATTCATGTACAGGTTTGAAACACTCTTTGTGTCCTAGTGTTGATTTTTTTTTTAGATACTGTGCTATCTGTTTTTGTACGTATGTCTATGTACATAATTGATTATTGTGATTGTCTAAAGTCTAAAAAAAGTATTATAAAAATCTTATCTTTTTAGCATCAGCATTTGTTTGTTAACAATAAAAAGGTCCCTCCAAAAATAAAATAATTCATGAACTACATCAGAATTCCTTGGAGCCATGTAAAAAGGAACAGCAGAGTTCCAATCATTAATTAAAGTATGAAACTAAGAATGCTTAAATGACACATAACATGCTTCAAAGAACAACAGATGTGTGGCATGCAGAGACAGCAATTTGACCATATGACTTGAATAATAAGTTATTGTTTCTTTCAGTTATTAACATAAATAAATCACTTATGCTGAATATCCATAATTAAAATCAAGTTAAAATAATTTTAAGCCTCCTTAAAATGGATTGATAAAGAGACAAAATTACAATATTTAACGAAATATGCTACTATAGATACCAACATATATTTATATAATGGGCCAAGCGCAATAAATCCTTAATCAATACATCTTGTATCAGCAACTTGTAACTGTAAATTTTAATATTTTCACGATTTTAATGTTTTTTTTTTCTATCACTTCAAACTTTCTTTCGGTTTAAATGCTGTACTTTCTCACACTGATAAATTATATTCAAGTTAATTGCAATGTTTCAGAGTAGGCTCTCTCATCTGTAGGATAACCCTAGTTTTTTTTTTTTCTCTAACCATTTCTGAGGTCTTTGGATGGCAAATACCTTGCTTTGTTATTTGCAAGAGTAACACAGTTTCTGGGTTTAATAATCAATTACTGAGAGTAATTCTTCATGGAGTCACTAGAGAGTCATTAAGTCTCAAAAGTCAATGAGAAAAAAAAACAACTTATGGTATTCTTTCCAAAGCTCTATTTTTAAATAGCAGGGATTTGGTTTTATGCACTCTGTGACGTTCTTTTTTTTTTTTAAGCCGCCCAATTATAAATGGACTTAGAATTGGGAACAATTTTAAGCATCAGTATGTTAGAGTATAATGTCTTATAAAGGTGTTAAATAATTATTGATATTAACCTACAGTAGGTGCATACATGGAAGTTGTTTTGCTTAATTTTATATGATACACAGTGAAGTTCAAAAGTCTGAGACCACACTTAAAATTCAGGATTTTTATTTCAAATAGAAAATAAACAGAATGTTTTAGGACAAGAAAAACTGAAACCCTACTGTTCAATACCGTGAATAATCATGATTCTGCAGATTTTCCTGGAGACTTATCCCTAAGTATCTGTTCAGATGATGCTTCACTTGATATGATATTACATGGATAATTTACACAAATTATTACACACTTAAGCTGTCCAAGCTTGCTTAAGTGTACACTTAAAAAAAGCAAAAAATATATCAAATAGATACATCAAATACTAAGAAATTATAAAATTCTTAGATTAGATTCTACCTTTCACTGACATTTTTGCTCATAACATAAATTATGAAAAAATAACAAATTAGAAAAGAATGCAAAATTTGTTTTCGCATTTTTTATGTTTGCATTACAAAATACTGAGTTGCAAGGAATGTATGCATAGAGTAATAAAAAAGATTGTGTATGCAGATGTGTATAAATGACTCATTTGTTTAATGTCCAGATTTAACGTTTATTGCAACCCTTGATTACACACATAATTTTCTCTCTGGTAGTGCATCCAATTCAAACTACATGAGCATGCATTCATTGAAATAATCATTACAGATGTTCTCATAATGATAATAACTTTAGTAATCATCATTTTGTCATTACTGGTCTGTATCATCAACCTATTTATGTCTCATGAAATACAACCTTAAATTGGATAGAAAATACTTTAGTAAAATTACAATAAGAAAATGTATTAAAAAGATGTGTGTCTGTAAAGTGATTTCCATTCTTTTGTATCTGTTTTCAAGACATTCATATGAGTATGCTGACATTTACTGTTTGTTTGCATTCATCACAACGTGAAGACAAAGAAAAGTTTGACCTTAAAATTATAATGCCACATAAAAGAATGGGGAAAATAGCACTTAAATGAGAGATGCAATCATGGCGAAAATTAATGCTATTACTACTACTACTGTTACGACTACAACTACTACTACTACTACTATTAATACTACTACTACTACTACTACTAATAATAATAATAATAATAATAATAACAACAACAATAGTGGCATACATAGGTGAGGAAAATCATGTACACAACAATTAGGAATTGCATATGTAATTTGAAAGCAACACTTAGAATTTCATTTGTATATATTAGTTAAGATAAGACCACTGTAAAGAAAAGCACAGTGAGCAGATCATCAATTCCTTCATTTCCCGAAAGTATTTAGTATTCATTGCGATATTCTACAGAAAACCTCCAATCTATCAGGTAGCATTACCTTAATTGCTGCAGTGTGTGGCATACACTAACAATATTTCTAATCCTAAAATGTCTGAAATTATTTGATTTCCTAGTCTTGCCATATTAATAAAGAAAAATCAGGAAAATGCTTTTCTATATAGAAAGTATGATTTCCTGTTCCAAACATCAGGGGATCTATTGTGCAGTCTCTGTGCATCTTGAAAAAAATGTAAATCATGTTGTCTGTTTCTATTGTACACCTGCTACACAGAAGAGAGACTTTGTGATTATTTCTTTATAGAAATATGAGCTTTATGGTACAGCTTTGGTGCAAAAAGTCTAATGTATTTTGAAATGTAACAAATTGTGTTTTTTTAGACCATGACTGATCACACCAAGTCAGAAACTGTCAATTAAGTAAATTGTCAAATAAGTGTCAGAAACTGTCTATCAGACAGCAATAGATTTTATTTTTAATGCATGATCAGATGATGCTGTTTATCCTCTATTTATTTTCCGAAATAACTTTATCCCGGTCAGACACGCAGAGACACCAGTCCACTGCAGGGCATGACACAGAAACACGCACACACACACACACACACACACACACACACACTCAACATCTCCACTCACACCTATGGCCAGGCAATGTTTATTAGCACGGGGGAACCAGAAGTACCCAGAGAACACCCAGGCAGACATGGGGAGAAGTATGCACAGATCCAAATTTAGAATCAAACCTCAGACCCGGGAGCTGTGAGGCAGCTCAGGAAATAAAAAGGAGAAACTTGTATATATATTTTTAAATTGCTACAGTGCTGTTCACATCAATCTAGACATCAGAAGTCACCTCTAGTGAAAGAACTGACTGACTGACTGACTGACTGACACCCCGCTGTTATAGCATGCATGTGTGGGAGTCATGTACTGTAGGGCATCTGTAAGTGGTATTGTAAACCTAACCTGTAGCTCAGTAGCCCATCAACAGATTAAGAATGTATTAAGAATCTTAAGAGAATAATAGACTTCATATTTTATCACAAAAAATTTGGATGATTATATAAACAATCCACAAGGTACTCGAGTAATAATCATGCTTGTATTGCATGTACTGTATGCATGCATGTAAAATAAACCTAGGTGGTTAAAGATTCCAGACAAACAGGACACTTATGACAAAAGTTTTTCAATGTACATGCAAGTAGGAGGTGAAAGTGGTTCAATTTGTGTTCATTCTCACATTTATATTCACTCTCTCTCTCTATAATGCTTATCCTATTCAGGGTCATGAGAAGCCTGGAGCCTGTCCCAGGAGACTCGGAAATTAGGCGAGAGACACCCTGGACAGGATAGAGCACATATTTACTCACGCACATACACACACATACTGTACACTACTGGTAATTTGGAAACACCAATTAGCCTAATATGCATGTCTTTGGAATGTGGGAGGAAACCGGAGCACCAGGACGAAAACCCACTAAGCAGGGGAGAACATGCAAACTCCACACACACACCCAAAGGCGGGATTTGAACCCTGCAAAGCCACAATGCTAACCCCACACCACCATGCCGCCATTCATATTCATGAGTTCACAATTATCAGCAGATTCATGAAAGTGATTACTGAGCTAACAAAAGAATAACACATGCAACAGATTGATATTTTAATCTCAAACACTCAGAGGCATTATGTAGCCTTATTGAAACATTTTATTAAACAGTGTAATTTCTTCTACGAAATACCAGTTTCAAAATAATTGGCTTCCATAAAATGAACACTTTTTGCGATGCATGCCCTGGAAACAGCAACAGGAAGATAAGTGAAGGAAGAGACAGCACCAAGTCTCTGAAAAATCGTACAAGGTTACAGACGTTTTACATCATTTGTATTTTTATGTTTGTGTATGTGGACCATTTTTCTCAAATCAAATTTTTGGTTGCATAAAAAAATGAGTTGCTATTGCTTTAGGGAAGCTCAGTTTAACAAGGTGAAGAAATAATTACAGTAGATAATAATTTGAATAACTCTTAACAACCAATATTTTTGTAGTCGGTATAATTAACTAAAAGTTCTGTAACTCTTCTAGTAATGTAATGAATCAATGAACAACCGATCCTGAATCACTGGCCATGGAAACGCTGTCACTGTCGTTCAGTCACACTACAATGAACATGCACAAACTGCAATACGCTTTCCATGTGACTTTCTGAGGAACTGTTATGACGCAAACCATGTTATACTTTCATGCCTGTCTGATTCAGGTAAAATTTAGTAAATCAACTCAACATTTGAGTGGAGAACTAGTCTCATTTTTAAGCTGGCCATGAAATCTAGAAAGTAAGTCTATACCAAACTCTTGCTCCACATGCAGCAGGAACTCTGACAGTGCTACTCTCAGTTTTCTTTCTCCCAAATTCACTATCTATCCTCAGACAACCGCCTGGCTGATGGGTGGTCTGACATGCTGACGGGTGAGCGGGTAGGTGAGTGGGCAAGAGACCTGAGTAGAGGAGCACTCATAGTGAGATTATAGGAGGTGGTTTGGACATTGAAGACATGAAGAGGAGACAGCTTGGAAAAGAGATAGATTGCTGTTCCAGCTGATCAAACAATAGGATGAGAAAGAGAGGAGTGTCAGTAGAGGCACAGGTGAAGAGGCTGAGAAATATTCAGATAGAGAATAGAGAAAAAAAAATCCAAGAAGTCGTGAAAGTAAAACAAGCAGTAGGTTTGTGACAGCAGCATACTGTGCAAAAACCATGAAAAGTTTTTTTTCTTTTATTCTTTATCTTTGTCTGACCATCGAGCAAAATTAATTGTCTATATAGAAATTACGAAAATATTTGTGACCTGATCTTTTCATTATTATTTTGCAAAAAAATAAAATATAAAATCTTATAAGGTAGTTATAATAGAAATGGACAGTGTTGAATGTGAATATTTATATGCAATTCCATCATGTGATTATTAATTATGTAGACAAACTAGGAGGAAAAATAATATTTATACAATCAAAAATGAAGATGAAGATGAGTTGAGGTTATTTATATAACAATTTTCTAAAGCCTGGTGTTGCAAATACTATATACATGTAATGTCATAATTTGTAAAAGGAGGTGAAACTCATGCACATACACACACACACACACACACACACACACACACATATACTACCGTTCAAAAGTTTGGGGTCACTTTCTAACTCCATGATGGTTCCTGATTTTTATTTCTTTCTACATTGT
>JAQMYJ010000036.1:20845822-20876034 GCA_030014305.1 Clarias laeviceps | reverse complement strand
ACGGTGTTTTTTTGGGTTTTTAAAAATTGTGGGTCCCCCCCCCCCCCCCCCCACCTCTGGATATTATTCTGATAGCTGCTGAATTCAAAAAATTTGTTTTTGACCTTGGTACATATCGGCCTATTGATACATCTAAGAGAGGTCCAGCATACTGTGTGTGCATGTTCCTCCAGCCAGCAAGAGAGAAAGGAAAGGAAACAGAAAAAGAGAGAGAAAGAGAAAAAGAGAAAGAGAGAGAGGGAGGGAGGGAGAGATCTGTGGGTTTCTTCTCTGATGTGGACACAGGCAGAATGGCCGTGACCCCTGCGGCCTGCAGCTTTTAGACAGCAGGGTGAGTAAGTCCCCCCCTTGCAGTATACGGCAACACAAAGCATGTTTGGCCTGACTACTGTGCTGTGTTCAGCTACAGATATGCTGCATTCATGGCTTTTCGCACAGGGCTAATGGCCAGGCTGTGTGCCGCCTCTGAAATGAGCTTTGTAATTACTGCCCTTAGACACTACGGTGGACGCAGCAGAGCCGCTTTATGGCGCCGCACCGTGTTTTTCTGTCAATAAGGATTGATGTGGCTTTCAGCAACGTGTGAAAGACCTGTTGTCACTTTCATTACCTGAGCAATTTTTGTGTAATTCATTACTGAAAAGAAGTGTCTTAGGCTTATACATGACATTGTACATTTCATTCAACAACAGCAATGCGATTTGTCAACTCGAAATCTAAAGTGAACTTGAAAAGGATACAAATATCAACTGATTCAAGACAAGAAAATGTTTTAATTGATTTTATTTTGTAAGAAAGTGCATTTATTTTTTAGTTTTTTTGTTTGCTTGTTTATTTATTTGTATTTTATTTTATTTTTACCAAAGTGCACCGTAACGCCACTGTAACAATGAAGCTGTTAATACTTTTGCTTAAATTACATATAATGCTCATGACACATCTGCATCACTTATTCGGATGTCGGAAAAGCATGCATGCTTGACTGGTGAACTATGTGTTAAGCTTTAGAAATAGTCCATTTATACCTTCCACCCTCCCAGGTCTAGCAAGACAAAAAGCAAATATTGCTGGTGTGAAAAAGAGATAAAATACTAAACCCAAAATATATACGGTACATACAGTACTGCACCCATATTTTGTTACACTTTACTTCAGCCACATCTCTCATTTATACAGTTATGTGTATTGCAAGCCACAAAAAAAAGATTGAATTTTATCCGCAATCTCAACAATGACAGTCTACAGATTTATATGACAGATATTAGTGTGTAAATCATCAAGGTAAACTTCATCATCAAGTTTTATGGTCACTGTATGGTGCTATTAGATGAATTCTGCTGAAACAAATGCACACACATACAATCAGCACAGTGAGTGATCTATGACATTGCAGGCTGAGGGTCATACAACATACTCATTTAACATGTGGCAAAAAGTAAGAAGTTTTGTTAAATTGTCAAATATCCAGCCAGACAAGATCAAAATGGCCTTCATCAATATCGGCGTCCGACTTCTCTTTCTGCAGAGCAATAAACTCTGACCCTGCAACCACTCGCTCAGTCCTGAGACGATTCGTCAACCAAGCATGTGACAGAAAGAGAGCAGGGCAAAGACTATGTGTGTGTGTGTGTGTGTGTGTGTGTGTCCATACAAACATTATGAAAACCTGATGTAACTGTATTTAAATAATCTTTCTTTCCTTCTTTCCTTTTTTCTTTCTTTTTGTCTTTAGATGACATGTACTGTGACTAAACCTCTTTTTTGTTTTTACTTCTGCCTGGCTCCTGATTCTTAAGACAGTCCAGACTGCATTTTATTCTGAAATTATTTGTCTCATGTTTTCAGATCCTCTGCTAGCAGGATTAGTCTTATTTAATATAATCCTAATACAGATTAGTGTTATTTGTAATCCCTCATTTAAGATTAAATCCACTGATTTCATGGTGAATTGTGAAACTACCTGTATATACACAGTATAATATACTGTATATATATAGATATATTTACATTTATCAAAGAAACAGTTGCTCTCTTCTCATCCTCTCATACTGCATATCATAACAGCCACTAGTTCATTTCCAGTAAAGCACAGCGGCAGCAGTCAACCACTGAAACGCATATTTGGATTTAAATAAGCTCATTCTTTTAAATGAATCTGATGTTCTCCAATTAGTATTAAAGCAAATATGCTTTGCCCTTCAGCACAAGCTCTAAAGCTGACTCATATTGACTTATCTTTGATCCCTCAGATTGAGGGGAAGTTGGTGTAAGCAGGATCATGGGGCAATATCAGGGTCAGAAAGTTTAACCCTTAAATGCCTAAGTGTTTTGCAGCTGTTCATATTTTAGTTATTGACTTTTAGTAATTGTAGATTTTTCTGAATGAGGCCTAAAAAGCAGATAATCAGGTACCCAAATAGAGAGTGAGAGAGTAGGCAGAAGAACAGAATCAAGGTTAAGGATCACAAATAAACATATATTAATAACATAACATACATATATTAAAAAATTTAAATAGGGAATTAATTAATAAATACCTATTAATAAGTGTAATTAAGAACTGATATCATGTAGAGTCATTAAAATAATTAATCAAATATCAACATATTCAAATTCACAGCAGAACTTTCCCTCAGAAATATACAAGTTAAACAAAAAGAAATATCAGTAAAAATGGGCATATTTACAGTAGGTTAAAATAAACAAATTGAATTAAGTATATCAACAAACTCAATTATTTTAAAACATAATAGCAATTTGTAAAGGCTAAAATAAAAAAATAAAAAAACAAGGCTAAAATAAATTGTTTTGTGTACTGTGACTCACAGTATTATTCAATCCTTTACAATTATATAAATCTTTTTAATAATGTAGGTTGACCTACAGTAGACCAGGTAAACTGGGACACTTTTTAATGTAGCTTACATACTAAGGAATACAAACTGTTCCTATTTTTATCCTATAGTATGACAAATAATGATATAGGGATATAAGGGAACAATATATTAGCCAATTTGTGTAAGAATAAATCAGATTCTCCTGCGCTTCAGAAATGGCACAACTCTAAGTTTAGTCTTAAAACTACTAGAGTGAAATTAGGTAATTTAGGACAGTTTAAGTAAATTCTAATAACTGGTAATGCTTAATAAAATGCCTATTAAGGTTTACTTACCCTGCATTATTTAATGCATGTTATAACGTACAAACCTTGAGCTTCAGTATTAATAAGCCTTAAGTGACATTATGCAAAGTACAGTAACATACAGTACACTTGCATTAATAATAAACTAAATAAGTCAAATAATCAACACATCTTTCATTCCATCAATATGTAAAAATATGTAACACCATGGTTTATTAATTGTCACATTTGCGATTGTTTAACTACAAATGTCGGAATAAATAGTAAGCCAATATTAAGATCTAGACCAGAGGTTAGTAAGTTATCAACGTGCTGTAATTCAATTAATGTTAATTTATTTTTTGCGACAGATTGAATAAACATAATTCCACTGAACTTTATTAACATTTAAAGCAAATGTCAGTTTAAGCAAGTTAAATTATTTGGTTACTATAACATTAATTATATTAAATAAATGCCAAAGTGCATAATTTGGTAATGTTAGGTAAATATATCTTAATGTAAAGCATTACCTATTTATTTATTTGGACATTTAAAACAAACCCCACTGAGAAGGTACTTTGAGAGCTGTTTACTCTCAAACCACTGTATTGGTGGAATATTATTAAAATGGGCGTGGGTAGAGTCTGTGAATGTAAACACTTCATTATATCCTAATGGGCTAAAGGTTAGTGCATTATTTGAGTATTGGTGTAGGCTTATTATTGTGGACATTAGAGAAAGGCATTATCAAAACAAGGAAAAAAGAGTGGCATGATAAAGAGATAAGTGGAGGAGAATGAGAAAGAGGTAAAGGAATGGAGTACAGTATGAAGGGAAAAGCGGTAGAGATAAGAGGGTATAGCTGAGTGAAGTAAAAGGAAGCAATGTGGAGAGGAAAGGAGAGGAGAGGAAAAAGAAGTAGAATGAAGAGATGAGTAGAGGTGATAAGGTATGAGGGAAGAAAAGAAAGAGATAGACAGAGATCAAAAGTATGATAAATGTGGAAAATGTGGGGAGACAAGTAAAGAAAGGAAAAGAAGAGTGGGAGGACAGAAAGTAGAGAAGAGATTTAGCGATGAAAAGAGAACAGAGAAAATAAAAAAGGAGAAGAAAATATTTTTTTGTGAAGTAGAGGGAGGGAGGGAGGGTGAGTGAAAATGAGACAAAAAGGGAAGAGTTTGGACAGGAGTAGAAAGAAGAAATGTAGATAACATAAAAAATAAATAAAATACAATGCAATAAAATAAAAGCAAAGAGGAAAGCTTTCACAGGAGGTTTAAAAAAAAAAAAAAAGGACACAGAACCCCGCTATAGGCTCTCCCTCTGAAGCCATATAGGTTCCGTATAACTAAAAAGTGAGTGCTTTCTTCTCAGGAAGGGTTTTTAGGTAAAGACTTTTTAGGAAGCTAAGAACTTGCTTAACTATTCAAAGAGCCACAAAGAAAGTATTTAAGATTTCTAAGAATGTACAGGGTAGATGAGTAGAGAGGAGACAAATATGGAGGTGTGTGAGAAAGAAGACAGGTGGAGATACAGTAGAAAGAAATGTGAGAGGTATGATGAGGAGAGCAGAGGGAAGACGTGAGGGGAACAGTTGTGAGGAGAAAGAAAAATATAAGTTATGAGAAGAGATAAGTAGAGTGGATCAAAGAAGAGTGAGGGAGTGAGGGATGGATATGGACACAAGGCCACATCAGCATAGTGTGGATTTGTGTTACTGTGTTTTCAAATAGCTCTGGGAATAGAAATGGCAACTGTGTAGACTTCCTTTGAGATGCATGAAATATGGTTCTCAACTCTGAGTTAAAATTTATTTAAATATAATAAATGCAAACATTTTAATGTAAAATGTAGATATTTACTAATAGTATAATTATTACATCATTTATTTAAAACTTTATGACCTGGTAGATCCAATTAAATAATAATAACAACAACAACAACAACAACAACAACAACAATAATAATAATAATAAATATGAATATATTATTATTATTATTGGTAGTAGTAGTAGTAGTATGCTCTTTAAAACCTGTATTTTTATAAGATGTCATTGTAAACCCCCTCAACCCTTACTCGTGCCAGTGAAATTACATTCTGTAGAGTATTTGAAGCTGGTAGCAGCAGGCCTTGTGAAGCGTTTGCTCTCCTAACTTTGACACACTTTGGGGTAAATATCCTGTTTTGCCAAACACTGAAGTGAGTTGTTATTGGAAGCTTTACACAATGAAGTAGCAAAGTGAAGCACTACTTGAGACAAGGATAGCATTTCAAAGCTATCGACAGAAAACCATTTACCTCCCAAGAGCTTACAGCCTCTTCAGGGGCTTCACCGTTATCCTCAATGCCACAGAGAATTAATTCAGAATAACAAGAGTGTGTTTTTGTTTTTTGCTTATATTTTATAAGATTTCCCATCAGTTTACAGCACTCAACAGTGTAGTAGAGATGGCATAGTTAGTCAGAAGAGCTAATGACTGTCTTGACGGATAGTGTTAATCCTCTACTTCCTATATTGCACTGGTCAAAATTTAGCTACAATTTTTGTATATATTCAGCTCATGTAAGGTCAGATTATATCAAAATACATATTAAAATGTCAAATTTAAGCCTATTACTTATATCGATTTAAAAATAGACTGTCATTTAAATTACTTCTATATTGGATCCACACTACTAAAGATATTAAATGAAGGAAATGTGGCTCTATTCAGCAGTCCCGGCAAACTATAAATATAATGCTCATCATACCAAAGTCTTTTAGCTTGTAAAAGATTTTTGTCTTTTCTTTTCTTTTTTCTCCATCTGGCTTTTCTCATTATATACGTCTAAGCACATCCTTGACACAGAGGGATTTCAAGATAGGAGACATAAAAATTCAAAGAGCAGAAGCCAAAGTGATAGAAATTCAGCACCATGCAGACAACTGAATAATAACATTAATGAAATTTTTACATTGACTAAAAGTCAGAGTTCGTCCTTCATTAATTTTAAAGTCACTCTCTCAGACTTGGAAATGTGTTCGGACAGGTGGCTCTTTTCTCCATCTCGGCATGGCCTCGTGGAGAAACCTGCTACCCCACAGACATTCTCTTAGCGCCACTCATCATTTTCAAACATGACAGCTATGGCTAACCTTTCAGCTTGAGACACACTTTACTTTTTGGTCTTCCACTTCACCACAATTTTCTATATCACCCTTTAAATTTTGCATTTTACGCATGCTGATGTGGCCCCTTGCATGCAGCTGCACATAAAACTTAGGTTTTACCAGTTCTCACTTATGCTGTAACTGACACTGTTTAATTGGTGTTTCTGTGGAAAGAAAAGAGGTGTGTTTGAATGATGTGATCTCAGACCTTTTGTTGTGTGGGAGGCTCCTCCAAAACCCTCCATGATGGAAACATACTGAGGTGAGGAGGTTAATGCAGCAAATGCTTTGTGATTTTGCTGCTGAAGGCGTTGACGGGCCATAGACAGTTGTATTTATGGCCTTTGGTGTAGTCTTTCCTAATGTTCAAGGAAGTGAACAAAAAAAAATGTTTAACAGTGTTGAACTGCTTTTTAACTTAACATGTTTCAATCATCCTGAGCATTTCATAATGGTTAGAAATGGGTCACATTTGTTTGCCTGGTCTTTAGAACCTTATTATACAGTAGTGTTGATTTATATAGAGTATACAGTCACATGCATCACAAAGATAACCTGACAAACTAAGATTTGGTAAAGAGAATCAATCAAAGTTTCAGTTTACATAATACAACTGTTTAATTTCACTCAACTCATTCATCCTCAGAAATCATTTTATCCTGGCTAGAGCTGTGATGGAGCCAAAATGCATTTCAGGAACAATGGGCATGAAGCGGAAATACAACCCTCAGTACACCTGGTGCACACATCTAGAGACAATCTAGAATAGGCCAGTGGTTCTTAACTCTGGTTCTGGAGGATCGCCTCCCCTGCATGTTTTAGCATTTTCTCAGCTCCCAATACACCTGACTTAACTAATCAGCTAATTAACAGACTTTCCTTAATTGAAATGGGTGTGATAGAGCAGGGAAAACAATCAAATGTTCAGGTCAGGTAGTCATTTAGGACCTGAGTTGAGAACCAGCAGAGTAGGTTTTCCAGCTACTAGTAAATCTGAAGACTGAGGAGGTTGTGAGGAAACTCACAAACCTGTTTCTATTATTCCCTTCAACTTCAGAAATCTAATCCAATTTAACCTTATTGCCATTGGAAGCTTTTTAAAGATGTGAATATATACATTAGGTTACAGGTTATCTTAATTTGATTCACCCATATATTAAGATCTCTATCATCACTACCTGATTTACATCATCCTCATAAAAGATACGAACATGTGATGAGTGGCTTCTCATAATAACCAGTCATATTGTTGTAATTTTAAATATTAATAAAACTACAACTACAACTACTACTAATAATAATTATAGTAATAATAGTAATAATAAATTCTAATACATGACTTAATATCATTTTAGCATTTCTAATTAATCAACTGCAATATTCGACAGCTTTTGGATATTGTCTAAACAACACCAAATGTCTTGCTGGTGGACAGTAAATAAGAGTACGTAGATTCAGTCTTTAGATGAAAAGAATGGCCGCAGCATTACAGACTAAATATAATTTCGAAAATCAATTAATTCCACCATCTATCATGCTTTCAGTTGAAGAAATAGCAATATAAACTGTTATTATTAATATCAAGGACACTTTAATCTCAGTGTCTGTATGTCTCTGTCCTCTTCCTTTCCTAGCTCACCAGGCTATTATCCCAACAGACACTTCTTTTTCTGATCAAGAGTCGCACGACTGCCTGCCTCCAAAGCCTTCTGCAATTATTCTGTCTTTCTTCTGAGGGTCTCATTCCTTCCCTCTCAGTCACTCTTCTATCCGGGCTAGAGCTCATCCCTGCCCATCTTGTGTTTAAGTAGCTTAGTCTATCCTCTGAGTTGCTGATTTCCTTGTAGGCCTGAACGTCCTTTAGATGTGATCACCTTCCTCCGACGCCCCCGGGATTAACCAGGCCAGGCCGCCGCTCTCACCAAGTCTCGCCTCTACCTTTGTAGTCAATAAAAGACTAACTAGAAAAGAATGAGAGGATAGGGGAATCAATCTAGTGGAAGCCACCCCACTGTTTTCTCATCATTTCTGGTGTCGTGTGTCATCTCTGACTGTAACTTGGAAAAAAGCACAAGCTCAGTATGGGGGATGGTGTTTTTTTCCCTTTCCTGTCTGCGTGTTATTCAGGGTTAAGGAAAGATGGGATATAGAGAGGATATGGGAGATTTTGATTCAGGGATTGTGGGGATAAATAGTGTTTTATGCTGTGTACATTCACACAGGAGGGGTGACTATTATGTGCTTTTGAGTACTCATAACACTTTAAGATCTGGGGATATGGACAGATGTGCTCTGCGGGATCTACTGTCACATGAACGTGTGTGTGTATGGCTACTTAGTAACAGAGCCAGCTGGATTAGATGGGGATGTATATTTGATTTGCTTTGTGAAAGGATAGAAGTTGTGCTGATTGGCAGTATGCAGACCAGACCCACTCAGCAGTATCGTATTGTGATCAATACTTACGTGTAGTGCTGACACTCTAAAGACTTCTGTAGTGAACCAGTCACAGTCCATGCCATCTGCTATCTAGTTTAATATGAGGACATTCAATATGTTCTCTGAGGACAAGCTCTTGCCAATTTATTGGCTAAATCATGAAGGTTTTAAGATATTTAATATTGACCAAAGCTCTGTAGGTCTTTATATTTGCAATTAAACATAACAACTTTAATAACATTGCTAGACAGTTGGCAGGGTGGCGCAGTGGGCAGCATTGTTGCAGCTTCAGGTTCCTTGGTTCAAACCCGGGCTTGGGTTTCTGTCTGTGTGGGTTTTTCTACTGGTTTCCTTCCAAATGCAGATAAGTGGATTTTGTTCCAGGAGGTGTTAATTTCTTTTTATGTGTGCATGATTGGTGCCTTGAACTGGACTGACATCCCATCCAGGGTGGATTCCCAATCCACTCTCACTTCCCTCTGACATACTGAGGATCCACCATTACCCTGACCAGGATAAAGCAGGTACAGAGAATGACTCACCATACCTATCAATGCACCATGAGTGTGGGTAACATAATTAGGACAGCTGTGTTTTCAAACAAGAAGGCAGCCTAGGGTGCTTTCACACTACGGGCTCTGGCCTGGACCCGAGAACACCTAACCCCAAAGTTTGATATGTTTGTGTAATGTGAACACTCCATACTGTGCTCTAGCATAAATCAGTGTACAGTTCCTAAGTACACATTAAAATATACAATGTACTTGAGCGTGGTTCAAATCAAATGTGAAAGCTAACTCTAAGCACACAAGTGGATTGCTGCTTAGAACACAACACCATCAGTGCTGTCTGTCTCCACCAATATCTTCATGTGTGACATGCACATGCTGATCACATCCTCTGAATTACACAGCCATACTGTAGCTGATAAAGTAGGAAGGCAGGCGAGAGGGTCACTGTTAACATTTTCTCCATTTTCTTTTAAACATATTATGCACAGCACAAGTGTTAACTTCCTTGAACTCTTCTCCTCTTAGTGTTTATTGGTGACTCGCAAAACAATGAGGTTTATACTTCCACCTACTATATTGGAGAGCGTAAATCCGATTGAACCCTGGTAAACTCAGGTTTGGACCAATGGTACCTGGGCAGGGTACGAATCAAGTGTGAAAGCCCTTTCAAAAGCAAATCTACTATAGACAAAAATGTTCAGTAGAAGCTAAATGTTAAATTGCTATTAAGTTGCACTTTTATTGAAACATCAATGTATACAAACTGTGGCTTACAAGGACAATCAGTTGTATTATACGTGTAGGCTCTAAGAAAGTGCATGCATATGAGGGCAGGATCATTTGCATACTGTATGTGGCTCTTTATTGCAGGTAAACAAACAAAAAGAATAGGATTTATTCATTCAGAAGTTGGCTATAGATTGGGAATGAACTGGAAATTTCTTTAAAATAATCTTACTTATTTATTTACTTGTGTAAGTAAATGTGTGTGTGTGTGTGTGTGTGTGTGTGTGTGTGTGTGTCTGCCACTTTTCTGTCCATCTGTATGTTTTTGTACACTTGCATGCTGATGAGATGAGCCCTGTCATAGCTGGCTGCTTCTCCCTGGGTTTGTTTCCCAGACCCTTTAAAGCTCTCACATGACACAGTCATAAACAGTCTTGACGGGTTTGAGAGACTTGATCACAGCAGAGGGAAAAAAGAGAGATGTCCAAAACAAAGACAGAAACTTGGTTGACAGTTACAGTTCAGCTGAATATGTATTGTTCTCAAACATGGCAAGTCAGAGAGTGCATATTTGTTTCATGAATATCTCTCTCTCTCTCTCTCTCTCTCTCTCTCTCTCTCTCTTTCCTTTTTCCTGTCTATCTCCCTTTGCTGAAGATTATATTTTCTTTGTTTTCTTCTTCTCCCAGACCTCTTAAATGATCCAGACAGAACATCAGGCACAAATAACATCAGACATTCCTCTAGTTCTAATATCTCAGGCAAATGACTCCCTTTTAAAATTGGACCTTGAAACTATAAAGCACTGCAATAAATATTGTTCCTTTTAAGCACTGTTTTTAAAAGGGAGATTTTCTTCCCCTTGGCTGCTCCTCAGACCCTCATGCTTTGAAAGAGGAATAAGAGATAAAGTCTATAGTGAAATGACCACAACAGACAGCTCTCTCAGGGCCCAATGGATTCGCATTGTATTATTTTCACACCTTTTTTCAGTTTTCCTTTTTTTTTAAAGTTTGATTCAGAGTGCCATGGCCATAAGATGAAGACATAGCGTAAACCGGCAGCATGAAAAGATGAAAGTTTACAGACTGGTCATTCATCCGAAAGAGAGAGGGCAAAAAAAGATGGAGTTGGTAGTTTCTCATTCTAAGAAAGTCTCACTCAGGGCTTGATGTGAGGGTGTTCTTCATGTTTTCGTCCAAGAACAGATCTTAAATGCCAGCTTTACTGCTGTTCTGCCTTCAGTATGACTCATGAGCACATTTTGATAGCACCTCTTGTCATCACAATGTGAATGTGTGCATAAAAACATGAATGAGGCATTATTTCAGACTCAATTGGCATTAAAGTATGCTTTTATTCTTCTCTTTTTTCCTCAGTCTGAGTGAGTGATCCCCATTGTGTGAGCACTGGTGTGCATAACTCTAATGTAAGACTATTCTATATCAGGGGATGAAGCTGTCTATTTGGGTGATTGACACAAACCCACATTAAGAGGTGGCTTTGAAAATTAGTCCGTGGAGACCTGGCGAAGGTGTGCGGGAAAAGGAGAGTCGTCTCCAAGAGGAGCCGTGCCTTTTTAACCCCACTCATTGGTATTCTACGGTGCGAGTGGAGAGCTGCTCTCTAAATGGCTGAGGCATGCGGCTCGCCGAGCCCCTCGACACACACACACGCAGCCGGAGCCCATGGAGAGCCGCCAACAATATGCAGCCCAGAATACAGAAATCAAAATGGGCCCAATTAATAATCACATAGTTAGTTCATATTTTATACACCGCGCAGAGCCTGTGCTGAAACAAGTTCATCTGAGCACATGAACCTGTCTCACTGTCTCTGTCTGTCTCTCTCTTCCTGTCTTTCTTTCTGTTTTCTCCATCTCATCTCTCTCTCTCTCTCTCTCTCTTCTAGCTGTCTTTCTCGATCCTTTTCTCTTCTCACATCCTTTATTCTCACTCACCTTAACATTTTGAACTGGTGTTTTTCTGTGCTCTCCTCACAGGCAAGATGCAGCAGCTGTAATGATGTGCTTGGACATTCTCGCTCTGCCTCTGCTTTTGGAAACGCTCAGCCAATTGTGTGGAAATACAAAAAAAAGGAATGTGCATGAAATGTCGATGTAATTAGAATACAATGCACGCATATTCAAGTCTGAAAAATTCAGTTATGTTCCACCTATAGCGGAGGCATTTGCTCAGCTCTTGATTAAAATAAGAACAAAATATTAAGCACTTCTACTAAGCAGCATTATTTCAGACATACACACACACATGCATGCTCACATACACACACAAACACCATTCTGCCCACGTTTTAGCCGGCCTTGACCTCGTTACCTCAGCCTCGTCTAAGCGTAAAGCTTTTCAAAATGCAGCAGCAAGTATTTTGACATATTCATTTAATTACTCTGAATAGCATGCAGCAAATGCTAATATTTTTATGAATATAGCAAAATGCACTCATCATGTCACAAGAAGCAGATGCTTTATCAAGTCAGGTCTAAAATTAAATGATAATTTGTATATTTCTTTAGAATTAGGGCTGTCTTAAAAAAAATGATTTATATATATTTTTCTATATTGCTTTGTCCAGTAAAAGCTTTCTTTAATGTATGCACACACTTCAGGCAAAGGTGTGTGTGTGTGTGTGTGTGTGTGGTCTTTTAGTCCCTTCAAAGTCAGTGATGAGCACTTTACTGATTTTGACATATTCATTTAAAGTTGCTAATCAGATGTAAATATGCAGCACAGGTTCCCCCAAGGCTCTCTTTGAAATGCAAATACTACGTGCAAACAAAGGTGCTGCTGGACACCGCTCTTGTTCTGGAGGAATCCGGGTTGCTCACAGAGCTCAAATCTTATTAAGAGATGGAAAGAATTATTCTTTTATTAAAATTTGTTTCTAATTTTGATGAAGAATATCTTGTTCCTTGTAAATATTTTGTGAGGGGCACAGTGTATATGATTATCATGTGAGGTATGAAATATGAACCTCGGCTTCTAAGATATATAGAAAAATATATATATATATATTTTTTTAAAGGCCACTCCCCTGGTTCTCTATTTTAAAATTGAAATATAAATTAGAGATTTGGATTACTTAAAAGAAATTGCAACTTTAAGACAAAAGAATTAAAAATGCATTCTCTGACTAAACTCAACGGACAATTAAAAAATGAACAGCTCCCAATTTTAGATCCTACAAAGAAATTTATGGAGCTGCACTGATTTGCTCACATTTTGATAGCTCTGAAGCACTAAACATCAAAACCTTCACACTTACTGGATTTATTAGATTGGAGTTCTCTAACATTTTGGAGCCACGGAACCACTTGCTCTTCCTGACCCTTCCATCAACAGAACACAACAGGTCCATTTTTTGAAGTTTGGATTAAATCCATTGATTCAGCTGTCAAGTGAACCAGGCTAATAAATAATGTTGATAATTCTGGGTTATGATTTCCACTACTGTACCAATAATAATAATAATAATAATAATAATAATAATAATAATAATAATAAAAATCAAGGAAACACTTTTTTTCCTTCATACACCCCATTCTGAGAACCACTGTATCAGAGAACAGTGCATTAATACAGGACTTTAAAAAAGTACATTCTCTTGTATCTTAATTATGTAGATATTACAGTATACACTGTCCATTATAAACTTTGGTGGTAGAGCATCATGGGTGAAACCTGGAAGCTCATCATAGCTGAGCACCTGTGATTGACAGGAAGCACTTTCATGCTTACACATGACACACATGGAGGCCGAGCAAAGCGTCGAGATGATCAGTGGTGAACGCAATCACACCGGCACCTCGTCCACTCCCACGTTGTCTACGTGCCACAGGCTCTCTGCTGGCACCGTGCCTTGTCGTTCCACCATTTCCAATTTCCAGCAGGCAAATTGGGATTCCTGACTGCACTCACAAGTGTCTGAAGCACCATTTTCTGACTCTATGGAGTGGAAAATATGATTCAATTCCTGCTCAACGCCTTTTCATTAACCGACTGCTGAATGTCATCCACAAAAAGTGTGTGCTTGTATCCAAGTAGAACAATAATTGTGTATTATTATTAATCCCAATTATACTTTTGAGAATTTTGTAGTTTTTTTTTTCTCCTTTGCTGTTTTTGAAATTGAAAATTAGCCATGAAGAGGCTGCAGGATAAAGTGTGTAGTGGCTATGGGGTTTCACCACTGAGCTGCGCTGGTTTAAATAGCTGAAGTTTGTACTGTAGTTAAAACAGCCGATCCCTCTGAAGAAGGGTTTGGACCCACTGTTCTTATAACCACTTAACCAGACTCAGTGATATTAGCCCTGCCATGACTCAGCTGCCAATCCATATCCCACTACCGCTGTACGCCCTATTAAAATTTTACAGGTCAAAAACCTAAAAGGCAGTTAAGAAAACGTCCTTTTTCATTACAAGTGACAGAAAATGAACAGGGCAGGCCAAGCCGTAATAGCATGATAATTAGGACCTCTCTACTTGATAAAATGTGACTGTAAATCAATGTTGGACTAATTAATCAATATTTTAATTATTAGACCTTTTAACGAACATTTTTGTCAAATTCCCCTGGACCTCATGACTGCGTGGCCTGCAATGCCATCATTAGTTCCAACAGAGAGCTTAAAGTGCTATCATTAAAAATGTTGTTCACCACCTCTACCTCTTCATCTGAGAACACATTACCATGACTTCCTCTTAAATCACTTTGTATATTCTCTGAATATTTTATTCTCAGTCAAGTTTAACCATGTTTTGAGTTACTATCAGTACATATTCAGTAATCTTTTTATGTTTTTTTATTTTTTTTTATTGTTGTTGGTTGTGACAGGTTGAATTAGAAATACTGTGCATTTTTGTTATTGATTGATCCTTCATTATTTCCACTTTAGTGTAATTATTATATGTTGAATTATGCAAACAAAAACTTGTTCAAGCTCCCACCAGTATTTGCATACTAACCACATACTTGTGATGTGTCTGTTTAAATAATTGCATATTTATGCACTTATGTAAATACATACTTATCAGCACACTGTATAATTAAGCCTCTCAGAGTCACACATCCTCATTTTCATTAATAAACCACTTTTGCATGTGTGTGTCTGAAATATAAACATAAACAATTAAGAAGCTCTATATTTTTCTACATTTGCTGACAAACTGCTTACATTCTAGTGCGTTGTTATCTGTGGTGATCACTTGATTTCTCTTTTTTCATTAATGAGAAATGTAATTTTGAAATTTATTTGTATGTTATCAATTGTCATGCTCTCCCAGTATCCTAGTGGGATTCTTCCCAGTCCTCTCATTTCCTCCCTTCCAAAAACAGTCCACATGTGCTGTAGATGGATTGGCCAAACTAAATTGTCCCTAGGTATGAATAAGTGTGTGACAGTGTGTGTGTGGCCTGTGATGAACTAGTGTTCTATCCAGACTGTATTTTTCTTGCCTTCATAAACAATAAAATCCCATTGAGAATTAAATTAATGAGCAACGAAGCTACTAAGATTTAACTTTAGTCATTTGTCTCAACTTAATTCTAAATAAAACCAGTTAAGTATGATGTAGATCTCTATCTGACTTGTTGCCTCTTAAAGGTTTACCATGACTAATCTTTTTGAAGGTTTGTCTGCTCATGCTGTCACAACACTGTCCACATTAACCATGCAGCCCAGGAGAGGAGCATGTCTCTGGAAAGTCTTGAAAGAATGGGCAGTGGGCCGTGTTGGGAGAAGGAAGGTGTGTGTCGTACGGGTGAAGCATCTTTGCTTTGGTATAGCTGTCGGCTTGAGTTTGTCTGGGTGGCTGGGTGGCAGCAGACAGCAGGGGTCTGTTTAATGTGGCATAACAGCAGAGCAGAAACATGGCGAGAAAACCTGCTCTGCTCCCAGTGTGAGAGAGAATGACCTGTCTGACCTGGGCAAGACTTTACCTTCAATACATCACAGCAGTTCCTGCAATAACACTGAAGATGTCTTTGATGTTTAATATGAGTATGTTTTATAGGGATGGTGTATTTACCTCTATTTTGTGGAATCACCAATGATGTAAGATTTAGGATGCTCTCAGACTACTTTGATTGTGTGCACAGGGATTCTCACTTTGGTTAAACCATAAAATGAACTGACTGGGAAAAAAAATAAAAACCTCCTCAAACATCACACACTTTTTTGTAACACCACATAATTATAGTGGGAAATGTTATCCACTGATCACTGTCAACATACCGTGATCACAGTTACTGATGGTAGAGTAAACCAAGAAGCTGGAGCTGAGCCAGTGTGTGTGTGTGTGTGTGTGTGTGTACATTGGAAGTGCTGAATGTAGCCTTATGAGCTGGGGAAACAAGCCTGTCACTGCACACATTTATGTCAGGAAATGTCTTCTGTGGCATGTGTAGTACATTCAACCCCTCTGACTTTTGAATATCTGCTTTGTGACCAAATTGTTTTCTCATTGCTCAGCCTATCTCAGCACACCATGCGTACAAATTTACACATGCATTCACACCTAGGGGAAATTTAACAAAACAAATAGCTTGCTTGTTGGAATTGAGATGAAACCAGACAACTTAAAGTAGAACATTTAAAACTCCATCCAGACAATAACCTGAGCTTAGAATCAAATTGGGAACTTTGAGGCACCTATACAGATGCAGTCAGTTATTTACATACTCCCATCATGAATACAAATTCCATAGCAATATTAGGCTTGCCAGGATTTTTTTTTTTTCTGGAGAAAAAAATTGTTTTTCTACTTTTAAGGATCTATCTATCTATCTATCTATCTATCTATCTATCTATCTATAAACAGGATATTAAGATACATTTAAAATCTCACAAACAGTGAAAATATTTTTAACATTACAAGTTATGAACATTTCCATAATGTATAATATAAACATTAAATAAAGCTCTAGCAATTTCATCGTCCCTGCCTTTGACACTTTTTTAGAACTCATTGTGCACTTTTCTGGTTACAAGCTTCTGAAATTTGAAGGTTGCCATCTCTTTGGTGAGCCACTCTTCCACAGACTGGTTTCTGATGAGAAAACAAGCACTTGAACACTGTGACACACAGCAATTTTAAGCAAAAAAGATTAGCCACTAAACAAATTATTCAATAACATTTAGTAGTGCATTATATTTGGCTAATGGGCTTTGGGAGTAGTCCATGGTTGGTCATCTGCAATGTCAGAAAACGTCCTATGTGTAATGTTGGCTTTGTTTAATGTAGAAGCCTCTCTTGTGAAAGATGTAGGAAAAGTAAGCTGGTGATTCCAACGTAGTGAAAAATGGCATTGACTATGCACTTGTGTTAGCAATGAATTAATGACAATGATGTTACTCATCCATACTGAAGTACTACATTTCTATTCTTGTCAACCTCCACAATAGATTTCACTTGTTTTTTGTTTCTTGCCTTCACCTTTTACAGCATTATTTTCTCCAGTCCTTGAAAAGTTTTTTTTTAGTCTGTATATCAATCTGTGTTTTGCCTACAATAGGTTCTTCTCTAGTGCCTGGCTCAGATCAATTTGTGTTTCCCCTTTTTTAACCCTCACATGTTTACCTGGTTTGTTCAAACCAATTTGTCTTGTTTGATGGTATCTTGTCTGCTGGCTGTAATGATGATTTTAGGAAAATAATTTAATCTTTTTCCACACACCTTTTTTATCAATGTGTCTTTAAGATCATTAAGCAAGTGGAATCATTAGACATATTCGTAAAAAAAAGACGAATTCTCCAGAGTGAAGGGAGAATTTTTATTCTACCTCGCTAATCTTATGTGGGTTACACAGTTAAAGTTCTATGAAATGAGAAAACACAATCTGATGGAGGTTAATTATAATGACTGCACTTCAGCATGTCCATATTGTTACTATAGTAACAAACTGATGAGTTAATCACAAATGCAGATGGAGTTGTGGCCGTTTAGCAGAGAGAAGTGAAACATTCCTTTGACTAACAGATATTTAATACAGAAGACAAGGGTTGTGCAGTGACACATAATAACAAAATAATCAGGAAGGATGGAACAGCAAAAGAGATCGATTTTTTAAAATGAAAACACACAAAAAAATAAACAGTTCGCTGTTCATGTAATGAATGTCTAAAAGCAGTGAAGGTGTTCACTGAGTGTGTGTCAGCTTGTCCGCTGCAGTGTACACACTGTAACAATTCAGCTGCTGAATTATTGAAAAACACAGGCAGGGAGATGGAGCAATGCTCTACCCCATTTCTGCACTACAAGATGGAAAACATGTACTGGCTCTGCAGATTTGATTTTTACAGATTTGTGTAGTGTGGCTCTAAATTCCTGTTTGTAGGAGTTATAAGCAGGTTCATGACACAAACAGTGGTGGTTCAATTATTAATAGGATTACGGGGCAGTGAGATCGTTATAATGATGTTTTCCTGTGGTGTTTATGTTAGAGGATTTATTCTAATCAATCTCATAATAATAATAATAATAATAATAATAATAATACTGTAGGTGGCATGGTGTCTCAGGGATAGCACCTCCAAACCTCCAGGTTTAAGTTTGGTCTGTGTGCGTGGAGCTTTCAGGGTGGGATTCTTTCAGATACTCCAGTCTCCTCCCATAGTCCAAAGGATTGCACACCAGGTTGATTGTCATTTCTAATTGCCCGTAGTGTATGATTGTGTGTGTGAGCGTGTGTGCTTGTGCCCTGTAATGGGCTGGCACCCCATCCAGAGTTTACCCTGACTAGTGCCCAAAGTCAGGTACAGACTCCAAGCCCTGTACAGTCTACACAGGAAAGCCGTATACAGTAGCTAATAAAAGAATGGATAAAGGAATGAATGAATGATGATAGTAATAATAATAATAATAATAATAATAATAATAATAATACAAAATGAATGTTATTGAAAATCTGAATAAACATATAGATAAACATGTGCTAGTAAAGAAGTTATAATCTAATTAACAAAATGACTGTATCATTGAGAGAGAGAGAGAGAGAGAGAGAGAGAGAGAGAGAGAGAGAGAGAGAGATTACTCTTGACTGAAAATTCACAGGGCTTAAGGGTATATAATTAACCAACTTCTCCATTGTGTGCAGAGTCCCAGGAGGGATTGGGAGACTTATGCGTGTGTGCGGGGGTGTATTAGGCAGCCCATGAAGTGGAAGAACAAGCAAGGTTAATGAGTGAAAGTAAAATGTGCAGAAATGACATTTGTTTAAAAAAAAGAGCACAAAGTGAGCTTGAGAATAGCTGAATTCTTTAGCCCTGTTACATCTGAAATACTATAGATTTTGCTAGTTTCCTTTAATTCCACCACATGTTACTGTATCTTCAGTCTTCATCTCACAAATCTGAGCCACAATGGTGTTGTAGAAATACTGTAAATACTGTGACAATCAGGCCAATAGCTTGATGAATTGAATTAAACTACAAGGAAACAGATTAATTCATTTTATGTTCTTTACTTTCTGTGGCTTTGTAAATTGAGCATATTAATTGTTTTACTTACAGTTTTGCATTAAAAAAAAGGGGAAAATATGTCATATGTATTTAAATGAATGTATTTAAATCAATCAGCCATAATATTAAAACCACTGACAGGTGAAGTAAATAACTTTAACTTTTCTTTTTACAGTGGCTAAGTGATCTGCGGATCAAATTGTGATGGCTAGATGACTAGGTAAAATCAGCTAATAATGTAAGTATTACAGCTGGTAAGGTGTTCACAGTTTGTAGTGGCATGCTTGTCTGGTTAGTTCCAACCTAAAGTGGTCCAAGAAAGGACAACCAGTGAACTGGTGACAGGATTGTGGCTCACTGAGGCGTGTAGGAAGTGAAGGTTAGCCCATCTGGTCTGATCCCACAGAAGAGCTACTGTAGCAAACACTGCTAAAAAAGTTTATGTTGCTATGAAAGGTGTCAAAACACACAATGTATCAAAGCCTATTGTGGAGGGGACTGTATAACTGCAGACCAGTCAAACCAGTAGAGGTCTGTGGGCAGTATTCTCCTGAGAAACCTTGGGTCCTGGCATACATGTGGATGTGACATATACTGTACCTTCTACCTAAACACTGTAACCTACCTAAAAACTTGTAGACAAAGTACACCACTTACACAGTATTCTCTTACAGCAGTGGCCTCTTTCAGCAAGATAATGCACCATGACACATTGCACAAATTGTTCAGGAATGGTTTGAGGAACATGACAAAGTTTTGCTAACTTGGCCTCCAAAATCCACAACTCTAAATCCGATCAAGCGTCCATGGCACATTCTGGACATACAAGTCCAATCCATGGAGGCCCCACATTACATCTAACAGGATTTAAAACATTCTTTCAATCTCCTTGTAACATCTGCCAATTTAATTATCCTGGCTGATTGGCATATTATTTATGGCACATTTAAAATCAACTTGCACTGACCACTTAAAACTGTTTAAAATGATAATAATAATAACAATAATGATGAGGCTGTATAAAATACAAAAGATTAAGAATAGCACCTCACACGCATATACCATTTAGCACCATTTCTCAATATTCCTCACTGCGTTTTTTTTATTCGATGTTACATCTTCAATGTTTTTTCTAATTCTTTAGACATGGTTATAGAGCACATGATAGTGTGTCAATCTGCATTGTAACCATGACTGACAGAACGAGTGCTGTGCAGCTCATCTCCAGCGGAGAAGAACTAAAATCTGGAAGTAATCAGATAACAGTGAACATGAGAAATTCTCCAGAAAACACTTTAGCACTGCTGGAGCCAAATGCTCCTTAAGATTGGATTCAGGTATCTAATCCCAGCCAGTAGAACCCCCCGCCCCCCTTCTCCACTGTCTTATTCACCTCTCTTCCTCCCTCTTTTTCTCTCTCTCTCTGCACATCCACGGGGTTTTGCAAGGCCATACCAAATGCTGAGTCTCGCACCTGCTGAGTGCTATAAATATAAGGGAAAAAATGCACTTGTGCTTCCATTGTTAGTTTGTGCCTCTCACTGCTTCTTCTCACTGCTTGTGTTGGAACACAGTACTTCCACAGTACAGGTTCAAGATATCACTATCTATAAGACTGTGATTGGCTTAGTCAGTGCTAGATTGCTAAAGGTTTGATGCAGAGAAAAGAATGCTTTGTAATTCAACAGGATATCACCATGCTGCCCGACGTATTGTACAAGTAGTTATTGATAAATGCACAGCATGGTTATGAATTAGACAATAGGTTACACACTGCAGCCACAAAAATATCACAAATGACAAATGCTGACTAAGATAATGTTAAGGTCTGGAGTTTAGAATTCATTTTTATGGTATACTGTATATGAGTTTCAGGCTTGGCACTGTAGATAAATAGGGTCATTCTTATACTTGTGTATATCACAATCAATCTATGCAGTTCTGCTGCAACAAGGGTTTGAAAAATTCCTCTATTATATATTTTGGAAAATATATAATGCAATTAATGCAATAAATCAATTATTATTAGCAACATTCTTTGGTTAAACACTGCTAAAGGTATCCAAGATATGCAATAATCTGCCATGAACAGTTGAGATGGGTCAGTAACTTATGCTCTGTAAAGCATTCATAATAGCTCTAATCTGAGGTGCTGGGTGATTTCTAAGGCTGAAATTAACTCTAAATTAACTTCTCCTTGGCAGCACAGGTGAGTCTAGGTCTTTCTTTCCTGGGATGATCTTCATGAGAGCATGTTTTGGTGTTTGATGGTTTTTACCATATACATATACACTTGACAATACTGGTCCTTGCAAACTGTTCCAGAACAGCTAAACTTGTGTTAAAATTACAATTTACTGTTGTTGTTGTTGTTACTTAATTACATAATGTTTTATTTCATGGTTTTTAAATCTGTGTTTTTCTAAAATAAATAAGTTATGTCTGAACTTCAAGAAAATAAATCAGTAAAAAAGAAAAACATTTTTGGGCACATAACATTGCTGAACCTAGACCTGACCAAATGAAGCAACTCCAGATCATAACACAGCCCCCACTGGCTTGTGCAGTAAGCATTATGCATGATGGGTACATCACTTCATCTACCTCTCTTCTTACCGTAATGCATCCATCACTCCTAAACATTTTCCAATGCACCACAATTCATTATATAAAAGGTCCCTTCAAACTTTTTTTCAATTAGCCTCATGATAAGTTGTTTTCTTTAGGCTACACTGCTGTTTAGTCCCAATTCATTAAGTTATCTTTGTATTGTTCATGTGGAAATGCTCTTACTTTCACTATTAAACATAGCTGTGCGTTGATACTCACAGCTGTACTGTTTGATTTCACTAGGCCTTCTCTCTCATCACACCAATTCAGGATATTTTTCTGACCACATTTCTTTCTCAAAGAATTCACCACTATTCTTTTATGAATTCACCACTTTTTTTTTATGAATTCATCATTCTTCACCACTATTCTATTATGAATTCACCACTATTCTTCCTAGTGTTAATAATTAGTTTTTTTAGTTCTTTGTAAATTTTAGTAGTTTCAACAATGTCCTTAGTTGCTTTTCTAACCAGCAGAGACTGTCATTGCCATAATTGCCCTCTCTTTCTGTAGCTCCCCTATTTGACCACACCTCTGGTAGCACATTTATGACTAACTATTTTAGCAGCTGATGCTCAGCTGTTTAATGAATGACTGACGCATTGGGTGTTTGTAGGTCTCTGGTATTTCTGTGCTGGTTTGTTTTCGTGCTAGTTTAGCCACCATTATAAAAGGTACACGAGAGTCCAAGAGTGTCATTGGTCTTGTGAGTTCTTCCTAAAGAAGACGCAGAGGGAACACAATTTCCATGAATGCTAACGTTGCGTGGGTGTTTCTATGACAGCCCTTCAGTGCATAGCTAACTATTACACCTTATTTTCTGTTATTCCTATCTGTTAGATATAATTTTGATTTATTTTGTGTTGTAGAGGTGCTGGTTGCCCTCTCTTTTTACCATACAAGGTCCCCAATATATAGTTTGGGCTATAACTAGTCTTCTCTTTTCTTTTTTTCTAGAGCCAGCAAGTGTTGCAGTTGCCCTGTGGGGCTAATGGTTCTAGGTCTCCACACACTGCATGTGGTACTGGTAGTAGTAGAACACACCTCACTATTTGTAGCTTTATGCTGAGTGGCTCAATGTGTGTCTGTATAATGTATCTAGGCACCAGGAAATAAGGGCACTTGTGGTGTTTTGATTCTTTGGCCCAGGAATAGTGAAATTCCCCTACAGCTGGTATAATGCCTTTTTTCCCTTCTTTATCTATTTATCTTTATCCTAAAGTAACCGGCTAAGACTAAAGTTTTACCAGGTGGCAGCCATTACCTTGTGATTCCAATGTATCTTTGTGTTCTTATGCAATAAGTTAGGAGGTGGTTGAGCAGATATTAGCTAGTGTCTGATATTCTACTGTACATAGAAAATAAATGTATTACTTATGAACTGGAAATATGGCATTTCTGTCCTTATTTAATACTTACCTGGAAGCCTTTGGATTCCTTTTAAGGGACAGGTTAAAACTAAATCTTGGTGTAAAAGTCCCCAGGTGGCCTAATCGTGCTTTTCTTTAGATGTTAGAATTGTTACCCCGCCCCTGTCACAATCTGAAATAATTGGTAGGATATTGTAAACAGAGACACATTTTTTTTTATAATTATTTGTGTAAATCTTTTGCTGTGTGGCTGGGAGTATCTGACAGGTTTTACAAACACTTACCATTGTAGTTATGACTGAAGAGCTACAGAAATTGAAAGAGCTGGAGTGCAAGCTCCAAGCAGACAAAGAATGGTTGGTGCAGGAACAGGCATTAGCGCAAACGCCATCTGTGTGTGTACCAGGACCTTTAGGTAACCATGCTTCTACAATAGTTCCATTAAACTTCATCGTTGCTTGCCTCTCCCTGTGGAGAGGAGGTGTCCAGTGTTCATGGGCAAAGGGGGTATCAGTATCGAGGAATGCGTGAAAGAAGTGAATGTTAGCATGAGAGCAAGGCATTTGGGATGACTTGATCAAACATATTTTATTTTATTATAGAGAAGAAAGCTTTAGGTATAGAGCTCCAGCTGAAAGGGAGGACCTTCAAAAGATTTAATCAATTCGTAAAGAGGGCTGTGGCTGTAGTAAATATTATGTTGTCTTACAAGAGAGTTTCTTTGCTACGAACCAGCTTATTGCTGCAAATATGTTTTAAACGGGAATTACCGTTTATGTGGAATTAATGATTGAAGTACTTGGTATGATATCTCGTCATGCCTGGTTAATTGTGAAAGATCCCCCAAGGCAGGCTTTCTTGACGTCCATGGCATCGGGAATAAATGTGATTTGAGGATGCTACGATGAGCTTTTTTCTCCCACTGGTGGTTTATGCTTCACCTCCATGGTGGCAAGAACTGCAGCACTGTCACCAGGCTCAGCTCAATCATCGTAGGGTGAGAACCAAAACCCACCATGAAGTCTGTGGAGGCCACTTGCACTTCTCAGCTTTGTGAGACCCCTGTCATGGTCCTGATTGAGCCTATTAGGCATTTGCAACACAATGGCCTTCTTGTTTCATTTGCTTTTGTGAGTGTAAATAGATACATTGTACAGTATATATTCCTGTTGTTAATATTGATTTTACCAAGGCTACACTTTATCCTGAATTTTAATAGGCCGGTTGGTCCAGGTTGCCCTTGTGAGTCTTCCAGCTGGTCTTACTGAGGCTGATCTGGGGCTGCATAGATTGGTGGCTACCTGTAATGTTCAGTTGGGCATAGCTCAGTTAAAGAACAGATGCAAGCTACTCATCAATTGGTTCTGTTGAATCCTGAGCAGGCTAAGGTAAGGTCATTTACTTAAGTATGAGTCTGTGTTTTTGGCACAGGAGGCCAATCTTGGTTGTTCCAACCTGATTTCTCACAATATCCCTTTGTTGAATGGAAGCTGGTAAGGCAGATATACAGGCACATACCCACTTCTGATTATAATGCTGAAAAAGGCCTATCTGCACCAGCTGCACAAGGTTATTCGAGTAAAGTAGTAGCCCTTACACCTCTCCATGTGTCCTGGTGCATACGAAGGATGGGAGCCATCAGTATCGATTACAGAGATCTTAACAGCAAAACTCGAAAAGAGGCCTTCCGTCTGCTGTGTATAGAGGAACCTTTGGATGGCTTGTCTGGAGTGTAGTGGTTTTCTAAGTTAAATTTGGCTAGAGGATACAATCAAGTGTCGGTAACTGACAATCTGACAGTCCAAAGACTGCTTTCTGCCCATCCTTCAGATTGTTTGAATTTTATTTTATGCCCTTTGGGTGGTGCAATTCTCCCAGGACTTTTCAGTGGTTGATGGAGAGGACGTTTTGGGGACAGCGGGGTTGTTCTCCAACCTCAATGTGCCCTGCATACGTTGACAGACAGATAACTTCTCTACCAATAACCACGGTGAAGCAGATATTCTGTTCACTTTCAGCTAAGAAACTTCGGAAGAGTTTCTCTTCTCCCCGCCATACTCGTTAGTGAGTGCTTGAGCTTTAGCAGGTCTATCCACAGGTTTCGGATGCAGGAGAGAATGGTGCGCTTCACTGCCACATTCAATACAATTGACAAGTTTTTGCATTGTTGATATGCATTTAAAGCAAATCCCATTCTGTTTCAAAAACGCCTTTCGATCTTCAATGGATTTCTCTCGGAACCCACAACATTTGTTGAAAGGATGTGGTTTCTTATGTATACTGTAGGACAGAACTTTGTTAGGTCTATCTTGGGTCCTTGCGTTTCACCAGTCATTGACCTCTGCGGAGATATGTCGGTCTTGTGAACTGAGATGAATGCTCTGTTTGTGTACCTGAGATGTTCTGGCCTTAAATGATCAGCTTGAAAGGAAAGGGCAAAGATAGGATCATTTCGCATTCTGGCTTGTTCTACAACAAAGTTGACAAGTACCGAAAATGGAGGAAAGGGAACTCTACGTATGCTGTTGTTTGAAAGTATAGCCCAGTGTCATCCACTTATCTTGTAGATTGAAAGGCAGCTTTTGAACTATGCTGGCTATGCCACCAGCAGTGTCCAAGCACGCAAGGCAGAGAAGCACTCCCTCAGATTTTGCTACTAGAAGCTCCATCAGAAGGTCTCCTAACTCCCTGAGTTTCTTCCATTCTTTATTCGAAATCTTTGGGAAAGTCTCCAGTCTCCTGAGTTATGAGCTTTCAACAACTTCGGGTGCACCATAACAATCGTCTAACCGTTCCCAGATCATCAAGAGACCTCTGTCTGGGTTCTTCACATGCACCGCTCTGATGCGTTTCACTTGCTCCCTAGAATCTGTTACTAACCATTTGACCAAGAGATCCATCTCCTCTTTAGCTGTGAGATTGAGATCTTCAGTAGCAGTAAAGAATAACGCTTTCCATGCTCTGTAATTTTCAGGACGGTCATCGAATTGTAATTTTAGACCTACAGAAACAATTTTTTTGCCATGAATCTAACCAGGTCAGATATATTCTGATTTGCATCGATGTTTGTATGAGGAGTGGTTGTGTGAAATCGAACATGAGGTGGAGTTGGAACACATGACTTGATCTCAGGGTAACTATGTGCATTGGTAGCCATATGTCGTGACTGCTTGTTAGAATGCAAATGAGCATCCACTGGCAAGTGGTTGGGAACATCAGGTGGTCTCACATGAGCAAAGTAAGGATCTTGTTTGATCTTGACAGAATGAGAGAGCTTTGCACTATGTGACAACTTAGGATAATACTAATCAGGGTATGGAGTATATCTGTCAGCTTCCTCAGATTGTTTATCCTAGCAAAGTGTTTCATTGTTGAAGATGTTCTCTGAGATTTCCCAATGTCTGAAGTCTTCACCTGAATCGGGTGCCTCTAACTCATATGGGAGGAGTTGTGGCATACTCTCTTGAAACAGTTCAGTTGGTGGGGGTGGTGGCCACCAATCTTCTGAAATTACATGCGGATCGAGCTGTTTGTTAGATTTCAGCTTGTTCTTGTACATAATATTTAGTTCTTTGAGTAGTGACATGAGAAACTGAGGTGTGTTGTCTGCTGGATTTACGGTTTGATGCATTGTCACTGTCTAATACTGTCGACAGTGCTTTGGCTTTAGCAACTGCCACAGCAGCTTCCCTTTCCATATCTAGCACTGCTAACTGTGCTTCTAAACATGCTCTCTCCGCGTCCAAATGTGTCTGTTGCATCTTTATCTGCATCTCCTATTCTGCATATTTAACTTTAGCTTTGGCTTCTTTGGCTTCAGCCAGGGTAATAGCAACAGCAGGAATAACAGCCGAGCCCTTTGAGTTTTTGGAGGGTGTTGACTGATTAGACCAAGTCACTGGACTGCTACTAGTTGGTAGATTTGATTCTTCCATAATGTAGAAGAAGCCTATCTTCAAGTTGTTCGATTATTCCTTTTTTGTCTCAGTCTTATTGAAAGGAACACTCTGACCTTCGTTGCTGTAGATCTTTCCGCGAGGAAGCGGTTGTTTTACTGTTCTGCCACCCCAATGTGCCCTGCATACGTTGACAGACAGATAACTCCTCTACCAATCACCACGGTGAAGCAGTTTAATGGTTGACTGGAAGTAGGGTAAAACTAAAAAGAACAAATTAAACCTAAGTACATTGAAAAGAAAATGAATATTTCACATACTGTATACATACTTGTGTACAGTACCATAAGCATGTATGCGATAACACTGCATATAAGCACTGTAACTGTAAATAAAGTATCTGAAATCTTCCACATTCCAAACTGTATACTAAATAAATAGCAACCTTCTGTACTAAAGTAACCAAATAACAATATGTAACTGTAACATAGGTATTATAACATTTGTGTATAACCCAATTAACACATGGTGACACACATCTGTATAAAGAATCAAAGTTTGCACTCAACATGAAATACTATCAAATATAGTTTAAATACTCTTAACATAAACACACATACCAACGATACTCACGAAAGACAAGAACTGTAGCAGATAGCTTAAGATGAAAAGAACCACAATAGCATGCTGCTCTCTTCCAAGCAATAGACTGAAGCTGGTCCTATATTGATGACATCATTAGCAACTTTTAAAGAAGCCAGCACCTTTTTCTCTAATATCACACATGACAACACATGGGTCAATCTCTTTTTAGCTCTATTTAGGTGACATCATTGGGTTTTTTCCAATTAACCATTTGGAGCTGGCACTGAATCTCCTTCAGCAAGAGGCTGGAGGGAAAACCATTTCTACTGATCCTAGCAAGGTGGCTGCTGTCACAAAATAATTCCAGTCAATTAATGTCACTGAACGGAGTCCTTTTCTTGGGTTTGCTAACTAATATAGACGATTTATGGATGGATTCACAAAGCTGGCAGCTCCATTGCATTGTTTAGTGGCCATTCTGGCTGGGACAAAGGTGCGGAAAGTACAGGGAGCATTGCTGGGGGAAGCATGCTCGACCAAATCAGATCTTAACTTTTTTGTAGCCTTCTTTGTAGTTCTTGTTATGACTGATGTGTTCTCAAAATTCATGCAGGCTGTGGTGACTTGAGATCAGAAGGCATCAACAGAAGGCATCAACTGTTGCTAATATCCTGGTTCGGGAGTGTGATGGGGTTTCAGCAGGACTCCATTCTAAGGGAAGTCTCAAAACATTCTGATGTTTTGAGACTTCCCTTTTTTACCAGTTGCATTTTAATTGCATGATGCACAACCTTCTGTGCACACTCTCATCTGATTAGAAGAGACACAAAGAATCAAGTCCTTGGCAAGACCCCCAGTTACAGTTGATTTCAGTTGATTTCTTCTTAGGCAGGGTCCAAGATCTGGCAGGGGGTATAATCAGAGATTGGATTCAGGAGCATTAACAAGGCCTGGATGTGGAGCCAGAGAATGGTTACAGGCCGCTGCTATGAGGCAGTAGGAGCACCATAATCAGAGCAATCAGGGTGACCTGTTGCAGGAAGGACAGCTTGTGGACATATAACCCCAGAATCATCAGTAGGAGCTGCAGAGGTTTAGAAGTTGAAAAGTGGGTTATTGTGAGTCACCCTGGTGACTTTACCATCTAGTTCAAGTTCTCTTGTGAGGGCCCGCAGTGTTTATAGTTCCCAGATGCAGGCTGAATTGCCTTCTGCCAGCTCAACTGAAGCAGTCCTGGTGATTGTGTGGCAGAGTCACGAAGTTACTCTCTGAGTCCCGGGTTACTGCAGGAACTTAAGGAAATCCCTATCACCTCCCTGCGTCATTGGTTAATAGGGTAGATTTTTATGTTTTGCTCTGACAGCTGCTTGGCCTTTGCATTGTTTTAAAGTGGCTACTGGTTCTGGGTCTTACCATATCACAATTTTTTACTGTAGTGCATGAATGTATGTCTGTGTGATATATCTAGGCATGAGCAAATTGGTATTCATTGTGTCCTTTAGCCCAGGAATAGCGATATTCCCACCTACAGCTGATATAATTCACTTTATTTCCTAAAATAACCGGCTAAGGCTGGAGTGTTACCAGGTGGCAGCCAATACCATTTGGTTCCAAAGTCTCTGTGTTCTTATGTAATTTAAGTGGAAATTGGTCATGCAAATATGCAAAAATAGATACTGTTAAACATGGCGCTATTGTTAAAAAGTGTTACAGATGGCACTATACATTTTTTAATGTGCAATTGAATTCCACTTATTAAACTCAATCTCACACCATCATTACACATAGAAATTTTAGTTCCTTCCAAAACAGAGTAACATCTTTGCCAATATCACAGAATATGTCTTCTGACATGGTTGTTTAAAATCGAGAAGGTACTCATTTCATCATTTAGGGTTAAATAACTTGTTGTCAACAGAAACAAATTAAAGTCATTAAATAAATAAAAAAATATTATTTTGACCTGTAACTTAATGTCTTGCCTTAAAGCTTATAACAGTTGTGACATCAGGCTTACAGCTCACTTGTTTTCACTTGACTAGGAAAATGAGACCAAGGAAACCCTTCAGCACCCCGGCCAGCTCCACAGCTCATGTAGGAGGGCTATTTAGATTTATCCTATAAAAGGCCAGCTGCACATTAGTATGGTGAGGAGCAGGCCTTAAACACAAAACTCACCAATGTGTCTCTTTACACTTCCAGAGTCCGACCACACTGGAAACTCTCCCACAGCCTTTTTCCATCTTAGAAATATTGCCAAGCTTAGGAGCATCTTATCCGTATCTGATGCAGAAAAGCTGGTTCATGCATTCATGACCTC
>JAQMYJ010000036.1:20815505-20836914 GCA_030014305.1 Clarias laeviceps | reverse complement strand
ATATCCTTTTTTAAATGTTACAAATTTTTACTTTTTTTTTTATTATGCACTTTTAAGGCTATTACTTTCAGCAAATGATATTTTACTTACAAATTTTTTTTTAAAACTAATTATACAAAATTTATTTTACAAAAAAGGTATTTAAGAGACTTGCCAGTGACCCTGACCAGTAATAAAAGTTTATTAAAGATAAGTGAATAAACTACATTTTACTACTAGCAGATTCACTTCATGTCTGGTAAAAGACCATCAATTATTTTTCCATAACATGCTTACAAACATTATTTGTCCTGTGTATATTAATGCAAATTGCAACTGAATGTAGTATCATGAGAAATATTAAAACCTTCCATAAAGAATTTCAACTTTGTAATATTTTTGGAAGATTGTACGAACAGGTGTATTATAAGAATAATCATGCACAATAAAAAGGTTAACCGGGTAGTTAAACTGTAGTTTAAATGTCAAAATTATTTTAAAACGTTAAATGGAAGCCGGGTGAATTTGTAGCTAGGTCTGTGGAGGACAGTTGCACGGAGTAACCCCATAGAATGCAGAGAAGAGTTTTGTGCAGAGTGCAGAGGCATCACTAAAGGCACCTGTACTGAAAAGCTTTGGGTTTGAAGAGTAGTAATGCTTCACTTTAAACCCCCATCACCAATCTCTCATGTTTTGTGGTGTCTGCCTTTGGAATCATCGGCTCACAATGGGGAGTTTTGGCAAAGAGTCCTTTCTTTAAGGCTGACAAGGACACACAGATCAGCAGTGTGTGTGTGTGTGTGTGTGTGTGTGTGTGTGTGTGTGTGTGTGTGTGTGTGTGTGTGTGTGTGAGAGAGAGAGAGAGAGAGAGAGAGAGGTTTTCTTTCCTTTCTTGGCTGACAGACAGGCACCACACAAAGAGACAGCAGTAGAGTCCTCTTCTAATCTCATTGTCAATCTCTTCCCTTCTTTTTCTCTCTTCTCTCCTTCTGACTTCTTGTTTCTCATCCTGATAGATAATATATGATAGATACAGTAATATATACTTAGTCACACAGTGATATCACTGCCATTAACATACTGACAAATAGTAGCTGAACATTAATATTGACAGATTGGTTTACATCTGGAGATTTGACAGAGTGTGACATTTAGAAAAACACAAATGTCCCCTTTTGTTTTAAGTAACACATTGAGAAAAGCTGTTGACTCATTCAGCACTGTGTTCATTGGACAGTCTGTCCTGTGTATATATTGGTAATAAAAAGGAAAGAAATGGAAAAGAATTATTATTACCGCTTCAGAAGTAAACACAGATGGCTAAGTGTAATCCCCTGGGGAGCTTCAGCTTTAGTCAATCAAACCTGGACTGGTCTCAATAGTTTGACATACCACAATATACAATTACCCAGATAAACGAAGAGGATCAAAATAATGCATGTTAACAGACTAATACATGCCCGTATAAGTAACGGAACAAACATTGTATTTATGTAAACATCACATTAAAAAAAACATGCTTTGGCCAAGGTACGAAGAAACATGAGGTCAAACAGAAATGTACACAAGAGATCACAGATTAATTCAAACATGCACAGTATAAACTCATCTACCATGGATGTTACCATTTTATCTATGAAATATGTCATCTGTTTGCTTGGATATACTGTAGACTACTGTAGAAGAATAATGTAAAAACCTCCTCTTGTCACGCATCATTTCTATTTTTATTCCATGGCATTATCTGTATGTATTGCAACTTATGTCTAATCTCAGTATTGTAAGTGCAGATGCCAGCAGTAATGCCCTTGGTTTTGGCCCTGAATGTTTATGTGGGAAGAACCCTTTGTAATGATTAAGGGTGTGTGTATTTAGCTGTTGTTTTGCTGTGTCGTCTATTGTCCTTATCAAATCAAAATGTCTGATGACACTACACAACCACAAGGAGCTTGAAGCTGTGTCACTGAAATACGAAAGATTGCTGATGAGAATAAAGGAAGACTGTGGAGTATTTTCATTTTTTCCCCCCTCTTGTACTGATTTAGTAAATGTTTCTACTGACTTATGACATTATTATGAGGTTTGAATTCAAACTGACATGGGGTTGCTTGGAAGCTAAAACTGCATAAAAGAATTGTTCTTAGTGCTGCGATTCAACAATTCATCTTTGCTAAATCCATTTCATCCTTAGCTACATCCAAGCATTATGCATTATTGTCTGTTTAAAACAGGTGACAGTGACAGCTACAAACTATTCATCTTATCATTCAAAACAGGTTGTTGCCATCAAACTGTACCATAAAGTCAATGCATAGGTTCACTCATTCATTACACCTGGGAGGAAGTGTAACATGATATTTTTCTTAAATACCAGTAGCTACTTACTAAACTGCACCATCTGTTGTTGGACATGGAAAATTTATTTATATAATACAGTATGACAAAGAAAAGATAAAACTGCCCACCAGTGATTAAAAATGAATGACCAAAGGAGGGTAATAAAAGTATAATTTGTGAAATCCTCCATCATCTGGCAATTTATTTGCAGTTTAAAGTGTTTCTCCCTACACATATCAACAAAATGGAATGATAGCTGCTCAAAAAAGTTTGGTGTAATTTATCACTAATATCCTTTAATATGAGTGCACTGAAATGATTTTTAATTGAACTGTCTTTTCATTTGTAGACAAGCTAAAATTGGCTCAACATTAAAACTAAAAGACCTGATTTAGCCCTTAAAAATGCAACACAAACTGTATCGGGTTTTGTGACCACAAAAGTTTCTGCCTTCCGTATTAAAAATAAATACATTTATAAATAATAATAATAATAATAATAATAATAATAATATATCAGTTAATCAATAGTTTAATAAAACTTTTACAAAAATTTTTAGTCAGGGTTAAAATCTAGACACCCCTTAACAAAGATTTTTCATATCTTTTTTTAATGTTTTGACTTTTTCTTGATAACTTTTTCTTGATAACTTTTTCTTGTTTAACTTGAAAACTTTTTATAATTCTTTTGTTTATAACAAATAAGAACAAAAAGCTCAGTGAATTTTACAGCTGACATGTTGATAAACTGGAACATCGCAATTAAAAGATTAAGTAAAATGTCTAACATAAATTAAATTCCCAACTTGCCAAATTTATTGGCATCATGGAGATGAAGAGGTTATCAATATGAATCTCCAAGACAGCATACATACTACTTGATGTATTTTTGACTGGTCATGTGCATTTTGGACAATTAGTATACAAAATGAAAAAAAAAAATGTCAGATTCTCTGCATTTGTGCAGAAGAACAAGCCTGCTAGCTAGCTAGACAGCAATGTAAATGAAATGCCTGTGGCCAGGAAAAAGGACTCCGGAGGGAAAATCAGTGGTGATGTTGCTATTGAGCAGCAACACAAAGTAATACTGTAGCTTACTCAAGGAAATTGATAGCAGATGAAATAGTTTTTTCTTACCTCCCTTAGTTAGTAGGGATAAAAAAAAAAAGACTCTTTTAAAATAATTTTTAAAGTGTTGCCATTATCTTTTTTCCAATCCAGTGACTGCATCGCACACTGAGAAACTTAGTGTGGCACACTGTTTAAAGAGAAGTGTGCATTTGAGGTAATATGAATAGCTAGTGTGAAGCTTTGGCCAGCTATGTGTACAAAAATACATGATACTTTGTAAGCCATGGGCAGAGTTCATGAAGCTAAATCTAGTTGTTTTCTTTATAAACAGACAAGTTGTTTCAGCTTGATAGCTACTGTACCAACATAGGATAGTTACCAACAAAACTGCCTTTACCTTCTTGTGAAATTTGTAACTAAGCTGTAAAGTTGTTTCAGCTCAGAGACAGTTTGTCCACTGCACTTGTTGAAGTAGAGGAGGTTCACTCTGCTCTGGTTCCTCTGTTGTCTGTTCAGTCTGTTTGGGCTTGCCTGCCTTGGTTAGCCACACCAATTAGCACTGCTGTAGTGCTGTAGCAGACTTGATGACTGTCAGTAGCATGTCAAGATTGACCATCACCACCAAGTATATATGAGCACCATTAGTAGTAATTCTTTTGCCAAAAGGTTAATGTATACTTTCTTTCATTTCTCTTTTGTGACTAACATTAAATTACTCAAAGATGTACCGTATTTAGCTTATCTAATGGATCTTTTTAACCATCTAAGAATGTAATGTATGCATATAAAATAAAACATAAACTGCTTTTGGAAAATGTGAAAGTATGAAATAAGTGTGATACAAACACATTAACATTTCATTTTACATTCAAAGTGTGCATTGACACAAACCAGAAGTATTGCCAATTAATACTTTATGCGAAATGCAAAAACAACAACAAAAAAAAAACATCATTATTAATTCTTTCAAACTGCTATACTGTGTAAACTTTACTTTGATTAAATAGTGTCTGGCACGTTTTTTTAAGCCTTACTTAAGTCTCTTCTTTGCAGAATTTTTAACTGTTTGCTGAATTTTTAATTGTTTGCTGTTTGCATTTTTCTTCCTCAAATATTATAATGATCCCTCATCATGCGACTTAATATGCATTTTCAATGAATTTTTGCAAATGTTCCATTATTGTGCATTCATTTTTGGTAATTGTAATGTTATTATTTTTTATCTAAATAAATATTCAAATAATTGTTTAAACATTCAGCCATTAAAATAATTTATCATGATGTAAGTAAAAGATAAGCTTTTTTATTCACCACACAGATAATTATATGGTATAATGATGTACTTTATACCGTATAATTCTCTGTGTGGTGAATAATTGAGAGCGCTTTACTGGGATAGGGCTGGTAGATGAAAAAGCCAACTGTGGACTGGATATAGGTTGAGAGACAGCTTAAAGAGGAAGGTGCAAGCTGGCTGGGAGCTGACTAAGTGCAGGTATGGCCAAGGTTGCTGTGTGATAATGGCACGTATTGGTTTCAGTGCAGTACAGTTCATTAGGCATCCTGCTAGGTGTTCCGGAGGCTTGGAGGAAAGCTGTGTGAAGTTATTAAATGTCTTAAGACTCAATCCTAATCACCTCAGTCTGCTGCAACTGACAGAGGTGTTCAAGGCTGATTGAGAGTATTGATCACACTCTGTTTCTCTGACTGTCTCTCTGTCTATCTTTTGTGTGTGTTGCAAATACGCACTCATAGCCCTTGATTTTGAAAGATCTTTTATTTGTCTCAATCAACCAATCAATAATTAGCACAGGGATGAAGAGGTGCTGACAAGGCTATGAATAAGTGTTTTTCTATCTACTCTCTCACCATTCTTTCCATTTTTTCTCTCCCTGTCCATAGGGACAAGAACTTGCTGAGTCAATGCATTGTGTTTGACTGAAGTTGTAAGGACAGGGTGGAACCCCTTAACTGAATTGACTTTCAGATTTAGTGTGTGTTTGTGTGTGTGTGCGTGTGTGTGTGTGTGTGTGTGTGTGTGTTTCTAAGTATGTTTCTTCCCTCGCTTTCCTGGTGTGCAGCATCGGCAGGATTGCTGTCACCTTCAAATATGGCATGAGGCCAAGAGCCGAGGGAGAAGGACTCTGCTGTTTCTGGTGACTTGAACTTGTTAATCTCTAGATAATGGCACTCTTAACTCAAATAGTGCTACATGTCTTGACCATGCACAGGTGAGTCGATCTTCTAAATCTAAATCTTCTTCTGTCTACATATTGGACACTTAATGTTTTGACTGATGTTTGGCATTTTTCCACTACTGTAAATCTACTGTAATTTACAAATGCAATGCAATTCAATAGAGCACAATTCATTTGGCATGAGACAATGACCATGCTGTGCCATACAGTATATGTCTAGCAAAAAAAAAGAAAGAAAAGATAAACATGCATTTTATAAGAAATGGAACTATATTTTTTTATTTACCATAATAAAACAAGCATCTCAAATGACCCCTCAAGATAATCTTATTTTAAGTAGAAGGATTTTATATACAGTGTTCAGTTAGATTACATATTAACCCACACTGAACTGACCCTGTCTAGCAGTTAAATGAGCTGATGGTACCAGGAAAATTATTGAGCAATAACTCAATAACAAGGTCAGCATGTATATATTTTCCTTGCAAACAGTTCAAAAATCACTCTTAATTCCAGCAATCACTGGTTGATATCTAGGAAAAAGGGACTGTGGGGGAAAACATATACTGTGTTATGACATAATTACGTGTAACATCATAATTAAGACAAAATTCCATTTGTGTAACATCACCTTTGTTCCTTTGTGCAGAATAAACCACAATGACATGATTGTATTGGCTTCATAGTGGATATGTAATTCCAAAAGTCAAAAGGTTTTTGTCAACACATCACTACAGTGATACCAAATTTACCTCAACATACTGATATGTGATGCATTTAAACTTTATGAATTTCACATGACTAATACATTTATCAAAGTAATATATGTAATAAATAGTCTGATAAATAGTGCGGCAAGGCTAATTTATGCATGTTCAGGGTTGTAAATAACAGGAAGTTTCTCATGACGTAGTAGTTGATAAAGTCGTTGTTGTGAAAGCGTACAGAGCACATTTAGCTTCTGCATATGAGTGATGCATGTATGGTCTGTGACATGCAATTTTCATTAGTTCAAGTCACACCAAAAATGTTACATGCTATATTTTTCTCTTCAGCTTTGTTCAGTTGTTCCTTACAAAAGCGTTTTTTCTATTTCATCCCAGTGGGATTCACCTTCATAAATAAAGAATAAAATTACACCACAATGCACTAGGAAGTTATTTGGCTTATGAGACACATAAAAAAGAAAAAATTCAAGTCACAAAAATATCTAAAATGCAGTTGGGTAAGTAATTGAACAGTGACAGTATTTTAATATATTTAATCTAGCACAATGGGCCTGAGATGAAATAATGATCAGGTTAAAGTGCAGAATATCCATGGTAATTACTGTGTATTTACTTGTACACTACGTGAACCATAGTAATCACATGCCTTTTTATATTATCCCCATTTTTCCCTATTGTAGTTATTTTCAGGACACAAAACACATCTAGGATGAGATGCAACCAAGAATCCTATCAATGTGGTATTGTTATTTCTCTCTCTCTCTCTCTCTCTCTCTTACACACACACTGTATATACATGATAAATGAACATATTTTGTAACAACTATGAAAGATTCAAGTTTGCACTACATGGTTTTCGGTTTGACTTTAGGATTCTAGGCATATACTTTTCAATAATCATTCTGTTTTTGTTTTGACTCCATTATTGTTAGGTAAAAAAGTTAATGGCACAGAGATTCATGGTAATGTCACAACTAAAAGTCTGACATTTAAAAGAATAATCATTTTAAGACTTTACAGTCTGGAAAGGGAGAGGGAGAAAGCAGGGAAGAAAGGGGGCTGTTGGGGGGTTGGTGCATATCAAACAAATTCAGCAGCAAATTTCAAGATGAACTTCTAGCTGTGGAGTGCTGCGTGCTTCTCTTTACACCACGCTTCATGATCCATCCAAGCTCTATAGAATGAGAGGACAGTTGTGTTGCAGATGATACTGCTGTAATTGGTAAAGAGTTGCTCTTACACAGTATAATTTGGTACATTTATTTCTTTTTGAGTTGATTGTACTTGTAAGAGTGCCATTAAATTAAAGAGAGTAACAAAACCTTTTTTCTTTCCCTCTTTCCTTCTTTTTATCTTTCTTTCTTTCCTCAGTCATGTCTTTTTTCTCACATCTAACTCCACATAGTCCTGTAGCAATCTCATTCCTCATGTCTCTCTCATCATAGTCTATAGATATCTCACTCCTCACAGTCCTGTAAGTGTCTCATTTCTTACAGTCCTATAGTCACACTCCTCAGGTCTTACTCTTACTCAAAGTTCTGTAGGAATCATCAAAAATCCTTCTAGTCTCATAGTGGCGTCATTACTCCATAAAGTCCTCTCGAAGTCCCAGTACTCATGTCTCACTTATCATAGTACAGAATGAGTCACATGTCCTTTATGTGTTTTACGCTTTGTGCCCCACGCCTTTTAGTCCAGTAAAGGTCTCAATTGTTCATACCAAAACAAATTCTGACTTTCTCTTAGTCATCTGCCCCACACAACAGATATGCTTCTATTTCCAGCAACATAATAGACCATGCCAAGTCAGTGAGGCACACAACTAACATCTGTCAAAATGCAACCTCATCCATCCTGCTGGAGTTTCTTTAAAGCTGAGTCGATTTCCTTGAATTGTGTGTGTAAGTGAAAACTCATACTGTACTGTATATACATTGAGTCCTAAAAGTCTCCATACATAGTGGTGGTTAGATCAACAGAGTCTGGGTTCTTGGATTGGTCGCTGTGGTCCCAGTGGAGTGCTCTCTGAAATCCCTACTTAAATTTTACCTTTGAGTGCAAATGAAGACAATAGTGTGGAAGACCAGGAAAGGATACAGCAAAGATCATTTGAAAGAACGCATCTGAAGTGCAATTAAACATGCACAACACCAGATGTGTTAACACAAGTTCATCATGAGTGGGAGAGACAAGTCTGTATGTTTTTAAAAAGAAATGTGTTCACGTAGAGGATGTAAACAATTTTTCCTATGTATGAAAACTTTTGGGCCACCCTGTTTTTTGTACACAGTGCAATGAGTGCAATAGCTTTTTTGCACGGAAATGACATTCATGAACCAAAATAACATGTTGTGCATTTGAGTGAATTTAATTGTAATTTATAGCTGGCCCTCCATCCACTTCACATTCTGCTGTATATTGTACGAGAGATCATTTTACTCATAAAATCGCTGTGCATTGTTCCTGTTGGAAGTAGATTCCTTTAGATGTCCTACTACAGTACCTATGCCCCACCAGTGGCCACTTCTGTTAGGCTTTATAAGCATCATTTCTGATAGTTGACAAGTTTTTCACCCCTTACAGTATGTCTCACTTCTGATAATCTCATGAGTCTCACCACTCATGTTTCACCCTCCATAATCTTCATGAATCTCACTCCTCATCAGTCACTTCTTATAGTCTCATGAGTCTCACTCCTTATGCCTCACTCCTAATAGTCTCCTATGAGTCTCAGTCCTTATATACCTGCTATCAGACGTGCCAAATACGAGATATGGAGAAGCATGCAAGCTTTTTGTCTGTCTTTTGGTAACAAATAATCTGGTCTCTCTGTTGCTCTCTCTCTCTCTCTCTCTCTCTCTCTCTCATACCTGCTCTCCCCGACCTTTTTTCTGGTACAGTTTTAAGATATTCTATGAAAATAAAACAGGATGCTACAAAAGAGGACACTAACAGGTTGCTCTGGTTCACATTTTAAAAGAAAGTGTTCAGGCTGTATACAAGAAAATATTGGTGAAAGTTAAATTAAATGATTTTTCATGTGTGCCAATGCTTGACCTCCACAGCCTTAACATTCATCACGGAGGCAAATGAATGTCAGAAGGAGATCTGACTTCCTACAGGGCTACATTCAGAGGAAAAATTCCAGTTATTGAGGTGACGCTCCTACAAAATGCATTTTCTTTTTCTGCTGGACTTTACATGAAAACATTCTGCATTGAACCCTAATGCACTGCTCAACCTGAAGAATGGCATTTATGAATACAAGGAAAAAATGAAGATGGAAGTAATGCATTCTTTTTCAGTTTGTTTATTAGGTGCTTTTATATAAACTAGCCAATTAAAATTCCATCGTCATGTCTGTGTTCATTCATTGACAATAAACAGGTGTTTGGCTCAAATGAGAAATATCACTATTCCTTAACTATTATGTGACACTGAGCTTGTGTGTGTTTCGGGGTATGGGGTCGCTAAGCTCTTTGTTAAAGCCAAATGTCTCTATGATAATAAGATTACATATTAAGACTATTAATATTGTGATGACATTAGACTGGTCCCTGAGTATAAATATTTTACAAAAGGTGCAACCTGTTTTTTGGTTTTGGTTAGATATTTATGGGAACACACAAGTAAATGGGAATCCCTGATTAAGATGAAATTGTGTATGTTCCACAAACCATGTGTGTGGTGCAGAGAAAAAAGATTCACATGACCGGAGCATGTTAAAATTCACTGTTGTTTTTTTTTGGATGAGCATTCCTTAGTTAAAGTGCTTCATAACTCTGTGCATGACAAACAATAGACAGGGGAACCAATTAGTTTGTTGAGATGTAAAAAAAAAAAAAAAAAAAAAATCACCTACGGTAACTCCCAGCAGATATGTTATGATTCTTCTCTGGGAAGCATTTATCCGACTATTTCTTTGTTTGCCAATGGCTTAATTATGGAAGCACTGTAGCATTGTGTCTCCCTGGAGAGCTACTTGTTGGAAATGTGCCAATAGCATTAGAGGAAAAGAAGCTGGCGTGTGTGTGTGTGTGTGTGTGTGTGTGTGTGTGTGTGTGTGTGTGTGTGTATGTGTGTGTGTGAGTGAGTGAGAGAGAGAGAGAGAGAGAGAGAGAGAGATATCCTGGGAAAGAGCTGAGAGTAAATGCCTGTAGGCCACCATAACTGAGAAGCTTTAGGTAACACATACTCCCTCAGTGGGAGGAATTCATTAATCTATATATCAGCTAAAACATATTGACAGAAACCCAGTTATTGGACCCATAAGAAATAATGCAATGTGATAATTGTTTTTTTCCCCTAACAAATCAATTTTATCAGCTAAATATTTGCCCTGATTATGTGATTTGTTATTTTCCAAATTACAATATGTACTGTACATACACCAGGGATGGCTATACTGTACATACACTTAAAACCATAATGTGACTGTTTACTGCATCTCATTGAGCAAGCTATATTATTATGTCACAATGTCCTTGTGACTAAACAATTTCACTGCACAGTCAAACTCTAGTCAGTGATCACAGGCTTTCGGGTAGGTTCTGTGTTCTGCTGCAGGGATTTTCCCCCGCCTCTCTCTGTTCTCCATCTTTCCTCTGTTCTTTATTGTAGATGAGTGTGCTGTCTGGCATAGCCTCTGTATTGTATCAGCTGGCTTTGATGGCAGTTCCGTTAGCTTCCCCCCAGGCAGAGTGCTGGTGTATCAAAGCAGGTACACACTACATTCCCGGAGCACACACATACACACACAAATTGTTTCCTCAGTCACTGCAAAATGCCCCCTGGCTCTCAACACAATCCCAACACGGTGGATCCAAGTGGTTCTGACAGACCAGCTTTGCCATGCTAGATGTTGCGTGTTTAAAAAGCTTGTCATTGCACAGTTACTAAATCACTGATGGATATAAATCTATGTGCATAGGTGTTTTTATATAAATCTATGTCTACTTCTGTTTTTATATGTTAACACAGGTGTAAAATTTTATATTTACAGCACAAGTATAAGCAGCAGCTATTTCTGCTATTTTGTATCTGAACCTCAGAGCACTGGATTAAAATGAATGTATGAGTTTGTAAGAGTTTATTTATATTGATCTGTGAGTCAAACTTGTTAACATATTTTTTTAAATGTATTAAAGAAATAGACTTTCTCTGTATTTCATATTGCTTATACTCATTTACTCCATCACATCACACCTAATATAGAAATTAATAGAGGCTAAAGCTGTCATAATTAGAATCATTTATCTGTGGCTACCTAGGGTATTGGTTTGGAGGGGGGAGGATGGGCGAATGCTGGGTTCGCTCCCTAGACAGTGTCCCAAACCGAACCACTAGGCAGGCATCCTTTGTGCTGGTCCCAAGTCCAGATAAAATGGAAGGGTGTCATCAGGAAAATGAGTGGTGCTGATCTGTGGTGGCAACCACTAATGGGAGCCACTGAGAAAACAGCAAAAAGCTGCAGCTCGCTTGCTAGTTACTTTAGCTAATGTCAGTAAATACAATTGGCCATTAAATGTCAGTAAACCCAATTGGCCAATAAAATGAGAAAATCAAAAATCTTTGATTTCTACATACATCTAACTAGAGCAAGTCACTAGAAAATATTTAGCTAGCTAACGTTTCGGTCCAGGGTATTTACAAATCATGAATATTTGAAATGCATACAAATTTTGCATACAATACACATACGCAAAAAAAAAAAAGAAATTTAAAACTATAATTATTACTTTTGGATGTTTTATATTTAATTATTTAAAACCACAATTCCAGATATAATTCTCACACTTTTATTCCTAAAAAAGTTTTTTAATCATCCTACAGCACATGATCTATTATATTATAAATAATAATCATTACCGTGAAGCTAATAGGAAATAATTCTTAGTAAATCCCTAAGAGTTCATCATTTTCCCTTTTGGGGTAAAAAGTTATATTTAAACAGAGCATATATCTTATCAGACAGGATTATTTTGGAAGTTTAGATCTAATATCCAAAGAAATGCTAAAGAACACTTAAATACCCACTACACCACCATTACAAGCACCACCATCACTAATTCTTTCTACATATGTTTGGATATACCAGTCCAGGGAGTTTTAGGGTTAACTAAGAGAAGGATTATGTCAGCAAATTGTCTAAGCTAGCCCAGACAATTCAGGTTGTCATCCTGCTGTAATGTTAAGTAGTGTCTACATGAGGAATTTGGTCAGATATGAGAAGTTACAGTAAAAATTATTTTCTCTCCAGTCACATCACCCACCCATAAAACATGTGAGTCAGTTCCACTGGCAGTCCTGTATGGTTCATGTCACCATCTTTAATGCCTGAGGATGTTTTGAACATAAGCAGTGTCTTTTATCAGTCCATCACTCTGGAACAATTTAAAATCAATCAGCTCTGTTAATTACCTACAAAAAAAGTATCTAAAAAGTCACCACCTGGATTTCACTAAGCAAATTAAGAGCTTCCTATTGGATAATTACTGCTGTGATTAATATGTTTCAGGTGACAATGTCCTATTTTACCCAATATTTAGTTTTATCATTTCAACAACCATGTTAGAAGACATCCTGCAGTTGTGGCAAAGATGCTACACTGTTTCAGAAAGGTTCAAATTATTGGCCTTTCATCAAGCAAAGAAAACAACTAAGGAGATTGGTGAAACTACTAAAATTGGGACTGTAAAATGCATTAAAACCTGAAAGGATAGTGGTGAACCATCATCTACTGGGAAGAAAAATAGTTTAATGATCATTATCAGAAATCACTTAAATGCTTGGTGAAATTAAACACCAACAACACCAACAACTTTAGAACTCTTCACTATTCACCGTTATGTTTAACAATAGAAGTAAGTGGATTTCCACACACACACACACACACACACACACACACACACACACACACACACACACAATGCAACGAAAACTCTAGGGATTAAACAGCTGTGTAGCCTTAAGAAAAACAAGTACGCTAATAAAAAATAAAAAAAGCTTTAATTTGGTAGGGAGCATAAAGAATGGACTGTGTAGCATTGGAAAAAAGTCATGGGGTCTGATAAATCCAGATTTATCCTGTTCCAGAGTAATGGATGCATCAGGGTCAGACGAGAACCAGCTGAAGTGATGCAACCATCATGATTAGTGCCTAATGTAAAGGCCTGTGGGGGCAGTGTTATAATCTGGGGTTGCTTCTGTTGGTAAGGTCTAGGTTCAGCAATGTTACTGTATGTGCCCAAAACATTAGTCAGTTGACTACCTGAATATACTGAAAGACCATATTCTCCCATCAATGGATTTTTCTTCCCTGAAATGACAATGCCAAGATTCTTCATGCCCAAATTGTGAAAATGTGTTTCAAGGAGCATGAGACATAATTTTCACACATGGATTGACCACTAGAGAGTCCAGACCTCAACCCCATTGAGAGTTTTTGGGATGTACTGGAGAAGATTTTACACAGAAGTCCGACTCTAACATTCATCAATACAAGATCTTTGAAAGAAATGTGACTCTGGACAGAAATAAATTTGGTAACATTGCATAAATTTATCAAAATGATGCACCTGCAAATGCATTCTGTAATCAGAGCAAAATGCGGTCCAATGAAATATTAGTTTGTGACATTTTTTTGGCCATGGAGCGTATATAAATCTTAACCTAACCATTTAAATAAAAAATACTTTGAGGTGATGCGAATGTATTTTTCTTTTTATGGAGAAAAATAGAAACATCTGAAGAATTTGAAGCATTTTGTAGAATTTACTTTGGGTTTTCTGCTATCAATATAGATTCAAAATACACACAGGATAAAAAATATATACATATACTGACTTAAATTATTAAATTGATGGTGCTTACAGTTCAGCATTTTAATTTGCCAAGGCCTCTCACCTTCCTTTTAGTGCGCCTGATGGAATAGAGCTGATGGCCTCACTGTGCCAACGAAAAGAAATGTTTGACAGCACTCACTAGATTGACCAACACAGTATAATGGAATAGTCCAAGGAGCTCAGTGCAGATCTGACAAAGGGATACACAGAAGATTTACACAGGTCAGGAATGTCTCAGAACCATTTTTAAACAACTGCAAATCCCAAGATTAGTTCAAACTATTTTATGTAAGGACAAAATATTAGGAGGTGTAGACACTTTGCCAAGGTCTGGGTGACAATGTCTTCCTCAGCTGAGAGAGATGGTTACAAACAACCCAGGAAACACCAAGGCACAGATCTGCCATGAACTGGAAGCTGCTATAACATTGCATTCCACAAAGTGGATAGGAAAGGACAGGAGAGGATTCAAAGAATTCTTTAACATAATACAACAAAGCTGCCTTCGGAAAGAATAAAGCAGGCTAATTTTAAGCTTTCAATCTTCTTGAAATTTTTGTGTGCCATACCAGAAAACCAACAGATTTTAATTAAACACTACCAAATCTGCCAACCACATTTTTACCAGAGGCTTACCGATGGCTACCAAATGCCTTTGCATTTTCATATTCAACCAAATATTAGGTATGCTATATGTATATTTCTGGAATTGCATCTATAATACTGATCGTGAGTAGATCTCGATAAACTGAAAAAAAAAAAAAAAAGTTCACCAAAGTAAAGATGTTGATGATTATAATCATTCATGATGAGTTCATGCAAACCTCTGCAACTGAAACTGTTAGTATAATTGCATTGTATTAGATGTTCGTTTACAATGCATCACATCTGGTACAGGCAACCTTGAAGAAAATGATAATTCCTTAAGGGACACTTAACTCAAGCACTATAATGTGTTGCAAGTATTTTTATTTGGTATCATAAGCAAATGCTTTGCTGCAAAGTCTGCATAGGGAGGAAGAGAGATAGAGAGAAAGAAAGAAAGAAAGAAAGAGAGTAGGAAGTCAGTGACTGTGTGAGACACAGTTGTGGGGTATGTATGTCTCACCATACGCATGCACCAGTGCTCTGGGAGACAGCAGGGATGATAATGGAAGTGGTGGCCGTATTGATTGCTCAGGCCACTAGTTTATTGTTCAAAAGAGTGACCAGCAACAGCCCACAGAGGCCAAAAGCTCTTCGAGCCTCCAGTGCTGTGTGTTTGCTGCTCTCTAGATCCCACCGTGTAATTGTTTGTGGTGCTGGTTGGGCCGATGCTGGAACCCCACAGGGAGATGAGTTGGTTCAACCTCTGACCTTTACTCAGTTCAGGCCTGATCCAGAGATTGGGAGGAGAACATATCAATGTAGCTCTTTTCCCCCTGACTCTACAATTAACACACACACATACACACTCATGCAGGAGCTCAGTCCCTTAGTGCAGGGCACGATAGCAGAGCAGGAATACAATAGATCAGCTAACAGCTAATCATGACTCCCGGAAGCAAGACCTGTGTTTTTCCTGTCTGTCATTTCACTGAGCTTAAATACAGCTAGGAGGATTTTATGTTTAGACAAATGTTGTTAATATTTTTGTTCCTGTCTGTCTTTATTCTGTATTATACATTCTGGAATGTTTTTTGTGAGTGTAATCCTAAAATTTTCTAAAATTTTTGAAATATAGAACAAACAAATATTCACAATATCTATACGTTGTATTTGTGTTGTAGCACTCTCATCGCCACCACCAAGGTGTGATTCACCATGAGGGAACAAACCCCAACTACTGGGGTTTAGTGTTAGTGCCCCCCTAGTGCCAGTCCCAAGCTTGGATAAATTGGGGAGAGTTGCATCAGAAAAGGCATTAATCAAAACCTATGCCACACCAATTATGCAGACTGGGTCATCTGCCCCTCCCAAATACAGTACAGGTGAAAAAGTAAAAAAGTTTTTATTTGTTTGTTTTTACTTTTTGCATTTTATATTAAAGTACAATACCAACCACGATGTTGAGAGGATGGAGACAGACTCCTTAATGTTCAGGCACACCCATGGTTTACTTCATTCAAATTTGACAGATGTATTGTATAGTTGAAGAAAAAAAAACAGCATGGATGCATCCATTTTACCTATTTATTTAGTTTGCCACAACGATACATTGTAATGACACATTCCATGTTCTTGTTTCTCCTATCGTTTTCTTTCCAACATAACAGCTCACATTTCTACCATGCAAGTTCCACTTGTGTGTGCATTTTAGATGGGAGCATGCATGTGACCTGTGGTTCAGGTGGATCTTGCTCTCACTGCTCACTCACTCTCTACTAAATGTAGATATTCAGGCATCCTCAAATGAACAAACACAATTTGGCAAATAGTACAAAATGAAATTGAGCGTCTTGGGCTGTGCAGTCTTACCACAGCTCTCCTTGGAGGTGCCTCCCCTGGGTGTGCCCGGGAGCCGAAGAGTCTGTCTCCATCCTCACACACATTATCTGTGAGCAAGCGAACTCTATTTGGGAATTGGTAAAGCGCACAGAGAGAGAAATGGACTCAGAATAGAACAGAGCGGCAAATTCCATTTCACATCTGAAGTGGCAGAGCTGCAGAGAGATCATTTGGTTTTGAGTGAGTAAACACAGAGGACTCCATCGGCTGCAATGATGTGCTGTTGTGTGTGTGTGTGTGTGTGCAGCCAGAAGAATTGTGGAAATTGAGCAGGAAGTGTAGGAGTTGTGTAAGGAAATCCAATGGTAAAAAAAACAAGACTGTTCTCAGATCACATGGAATGAGCTCTCTGTCTCTGGCTGTGTGCTCCATTCTTATTTTATTTCGCTGTCTGTTTGGTAAATTTAACTATTTGTCTCTCCACCATATTTCATTCTGGTGTTTGAAAAAAAAAATCACAAATGTACACCTTACCCAGGCTGTGAAAGATATTCCTCAGATCTATAAATGTAAAATAGTGAGAGAAGGAGGTTGTACTGCTTTGCTGTTTTGATATTGAAAATGTGTGATATCCATAGGGCTGAGTGCGTGCATAGCACTCAATATATTGAGCAGATGAATATATGTCCAATAGAGCTATTACAGGAAGGTCCTGCAGGTGAAACTTGGTCTCTATCTATAGTTCATTTATTCATAAGATCCATATACTGATCAAGGGCATGAAAGCAGGTACCTGTAAACAACTCTAAAGTTTCTTTTTTTAATTCTTTTTTTTTTTTTTTTTACTGAGAGCATGGTATATGGACAGTTAGAACCAATAGAACATGACCTAAAATGACTTCTAATTGATTGATTGATCGTTCAAGCAGCTCAGAACTTTTCTGCTCCATAACGGAGGAAATAAAACATCAACAGCACAAACACAAAACGCCTTTGGTACAACAAATACAGCTCTAAAAAGCTGTTTAAAGATTTTTCAAATCAATTGTGTTACTGCATTATTTATTAAAATATAACCAAGATGTTTTTCCCCCAATCATGAACCCTTGCTTCTTTTAAAGGAATGACTTGCATTTGTCAATAATAGTCCTTAATACAAACAGGTTTTTAATGATTTACAACCTCTTGATTAAATATACTTGAGTCAGTAAATCAAATCTCTATGAACATCTGAATGTGTATGACACACTGTAAATAAATGTAGAGGAGAACTTTTCTTTTTTAGAATTTGAATAAGCTAATTAAGAATTAGTTGCTGTTTACTGTTGTTTCAGACATTCTATTAAATTGTTTTCGTCTTTCAGAAAGAGGTAGTAAATAACCATCTTTGTTTTGGAGTTGTAGAAATGTGGTGAAAGAGGATGAATTTCTATTTTCATTGATTAATTCATTAATTAATTAATTAATTCATTCATTCATTCGTTCGTTCATTTTCAGTAACCTATGGGTCAGTAATATATACTTGGTTAGGACACCTGTTCATCACAAGGGTAATTAATTAATAATCAAACAATGTTTAAAAAAATTTACACAAATGTAAAAAAATTCAAGAGGCCAAATCATGAAAGCAATATATTATTTAATGTAATTTCATATCAAATATTAATAATGTATTTTTGTAATCAATTATACTTACTTACATTTACACACGGGGTTATTTACAGAAACACAAACAAATAGTCATTATTTAATTAATTGGATGCCCTAGATTACAGCTCATGTTGTTTAGTAGATCATCTCCCTGTCCCATCTAATTCAGTTTATGATGTGTTTTTAAAAATAGATGAACATCATGTGATTGGTTCATGATTTGTGCCAAAAGTGGACTCAATAGTGTGTTTTCCTTCTTCTTTTTTCCTATTAATAATAATAATAATAAGAAGAAGAATATAATAATAATAATAATAATTATTATTATTATTATTATTATTATTATTATTATTATTATTATAAACATTGTTGAAAATATTATTACAAAAATGGGCAATAATATAATACAATGGACAATAATATAGGCAGAGTAACATTTTCATGTCCTCAACAGAAGACAGAAATAAAACTTGTGATAATTGAGCAACCCTGGCATTGGGACAGATCCACTTCAATATTCAAAGCTGAGACAGAAAAGAGAAATTGTGATTTAGTGGACATTTAAAAATTTCACGCTTGGACCATGTCTTCCTGAATACTGACCAGCGGCGCTGAAAATTACATATTCTGGTCAACAGGTTTGACTTTTATTTAGAGGTGCTTTTGGAGAAGTGTAAATATAATGGTCATACTGAGGATGATGGAAACACACAAGAGTCGCCAGGAAATGGTTGTGTGTCGATTTTTTATTTTTTTTTCTGACTAGAAGTCAGTCTCAATACCACAACAAGCATGGATCATTTAACTTGGCTTGTTTTTCTAATAATATGTCCTTGAAAATAATGAAATCATTACTAATACAATCATTTCTCCAGAAAAGACAAGAAACTAAAGAAATCTCAGCTTTTTCCCTAATTACTCCAAACTCTTCAGCGTAGCTCGATGCCTGCACCCTCTCCACTGCTGGTTTGTTTGTTTTCGTTCTCTCTCTCTCTCTTTTTCTCTCTGTCAGCCCATTAAATAAATAATGCTGTGCCTGTCTGCATTCCTGGTGTGTGCTTTTCTGTGCACCTCTGGGGGTGTATATCTGCGAGATATAGGATATATATTTTTTCTGAGATTAAGAGATGAGCGGGGGAAGGAGGAAAGGGGCAGGAGAAGGAGTAGGAAAGGGTGAAGCCCTGGCTCCTGCTGTCCAGCAGAACGGGCTGAAATGGCAGATCCATCAAAGCAGCAAAGCCTGTCTCACCTGGGGTGGGCTCGTACACACTCCACCGAGGTCTGCAGCACAGAGAGAGAGAGAGAGAGAGAAAAAGAAGGAAAGAGAGAAAGAGAGAGAGCAGAGGGAGGTGCAGCGTGCTGTCCGCTGGCATGAGGCCAGACTACATTCAACACTGTTGTCCTTCTCCAGCAGCAGCTTGACGTGCAATTACAATAACTTTACACTGACCCCTGAGAAAATGACTCAATAACAAGCACTTTTGTTTGCCACTGAAAGCTCTAAAACATAGATTGTATAGATTATGCCTGAAAAATTTATCATGCAGATTTACACTACATATGACATTTCAGTTATCAATACTTGCAATCATAATAGATAATGCACATTGAGTGAGAAACCAATACTCAATCAATGAAATTATTAATGTCTCCAATAACCAGCTTACAAATCGTTATTCATAATTCTGAATGAAGTGCACATTCTGTAGCTTTTTTAGAAGTGAAATACATTACCCATCAAACTCCCCCTTATATCATTCTTATCATCATTATTTTGCTTTTCAAATGAACCACTTAGGCTTCTGCTAAAGAGCCATGTGCAGCATATATCATTAGTTTATAATAAATACAAACTCGGCTCATTTGGAAAAATCAGCTTTTCCCAGATGCATTGGATTGGAGGCCAAATGGATGCAAAACGCTAACAGTCCCACACACGCAAATGAAAGCCATCATCATTTATGTGTGTGGGAACAGGGGACATTCTGTATGTTTTGCTTTTTGTCTCTAAAGGAATTTCTATAGTCGCAGCCAGCTTTTGTCTTCATTTCCTTTAGGAAATGTGGAAGTTAATAAATGAGCAGAAATGGCTAAATATGTAGACATTTCAAGTATTGCACAGTGGATTTTTCACAAGTGTCTTTTGCGAAATAATAGCACTGTTAAACCACATACAGTACACAACTACACACACACACACACACACACACACACACACACACACACACACACTCATTCACTCACTTTCTCTCTCTCTCTCTCTCTCTCACACACACACACACACACACACACACACTCACAAATATCCTTCTGTATTTAACATGCATGCTCAATGCTGTGGGAAAGTGACAATTGCTTATCTCCATGGTGATCAATAATGGCTATGGGATCAGGGAGTGGAGAGCATACGACTCTAATGCAGATAGGATGTCATTATTATTTTCTTTCTCCTAATGATGGTCATTATGCACGGCCACTGATTGAATTCCATTTGTTACCTGCATTTGAGCCGAAGTAGAATAATTACTATTTAAGTGTCTCCATTAAAATTCATACACGAATTTCATGGCCAGACCTCCTGTTAAAAATAACTAGAGTATTCTTTGCATGTAAAATGAATTGTGTTTCGACCCAAGCCTGATTTAAATACTTGATTAAAGGATAGCCTGTCCGCACCGATTATGATTTCTGAGATGATGTTTGATGATCAACTGAAAACAACTTGTAGCGCTCATGTCCCCACATTCTTATTTAATATTAAATTAAAATGGATCTGCTGGTAAAACTGAATCAATATCCTGCTTTCTGTCTAAATTGCATTTCCAACCTTCTGCGCCTTGTTCAGAATAAACGTTGCTATTTTATTATGACTAATATAATTTCTTCATGGTCATTGCTTTGTGCTGTTTAATTTCAATAGTTTATAAGAATGTAAGATGCCTGACTGTATGAAGGGCAGTGTGTGTTTTTTAATAAAGTGCTCAGCGTGTACAAGTTCCATGGGCAAATTATATATTTATATTATCATTATGTGCATTTACATAGCTTTTACATTTATATTATTTGAGACATTCTAATCAAAATTGATTCGAAGCACATCCTTACATCTCTACAGAAAATCCAGGGTTTACCAATAATATTAAAATAACTGTCTGTCAAAACTAAAATTTTACCCC
>JAQMYJ010000036.1:20789802-20815402 GCA_030014305.1 Clarias laeviceps | reverse complement strand
TAATGCCAATCCAAGCTGTGTTCATTTTAACTCAGCTCAAGAAAAGAAAACGATCTAGCACTGAACCAAAGTGGAATGCCTGTGGACAGGTTTAATATCTCTTCTGAGTTCGTGTGTGGGCTGCGCATAAAGCATCGCACACTCTCCCTCTCCAAACCGCTTCCAGCCTTATGATTCCACGCATTTTTAATGCCCTCACTAGATGTCTTCAGCAAGACCAACAAGACCATGTCACTTCTACTTTCTTATTTGACTTAAGTCCACCACTCTGTCCATCCACCCAGTTGGAATTAACTGTGTTTGTATTGCAGGTGAATAAGCCATGCAGGGCCCTAATACAGCCAGGAGTCCAGCTGTGGCCAAGCGCTGAGCCCAGTGAGTGGAACGAGGAAGAGAGAGTAGAAGCTATAGTGAGACCTAATCAATCAATGCCAGATTACAGCTAAAGCCACTTCCATACCCATTAAAGGAGGACAAATGCAGAATTGCAACTGAACAACTTCTAGTTTTAAGCCAACAGTGGGACTTCCTGGTTATTTATCAAAGTCATTGCTGGTGAGCCAGGCAGCCCGGCTGTGCGATTGTTGTACTCAGCAGAGAGAGGAGAGAGAAGGAGCTTTGCTGAAAGGCCTGTTTATGCCTTCAGCTCTGCCACTGTCAGCCGTCTGGAATTTACTGTAAATCACATTGCTTTTATTGCAAGATTTAGTAGCTTATCCTCGGTGGGCTCTATTCACTTCGAGCTTGTCCCCATTAGGATGTTAGCCTGAGACCATAAAGGGATTCAGCTACATATCATCATACAATGTGAAACCAAACCTTTCATTTTTCTCTTTTTCTCTCTTTCCCTCCCTAGCCTACCTTCTTTCCACATCTTCTCTTTGTGGCTTGCTTTTTATTCGCCCTTCAAGCCTATTCTTTAGCAAATGCTAAGTCTTATATGCAGACTCTGGGTGACTGCCGCGTCCTCCTTGTGCATTGTACCTATCAATATTTTCTTTATTTCTATTAATGGATCTTGTCGGACTGCTCTTGTGTTATTTATACAGATGTGTCAGATCATCAACAATGCAGAATCTCTTGCTTATTTAGAGTACAAAATGTTATGACTGTTTTTACCTCTTGCAGAAACAGCAGCTACAGCATCTCCAATTACTGACTACAAAATCTGAGCGAAATAAAACTAGATGTTTCCCTGGATACCAATAGATTAATATTTTATATCTGGAATGAGTAATGTGAAAATCCTCCCTCTGAATAAAAGAAGCATAAACGTCTAACAAAAAGCTACTGTAAAATGCAGGCAGACTGCACCGTTTAACAACAACATGTAAATACCTAAAGATTAAACAACGCTTTTTACAATTAAAACATACTTAATTAAATGGAAATATGAATTCAAAATACAATCTGAAGAACTTAATAGCCTTTAGTTTGAGCCTTTAGCTTTGTGTTAAATAAACTGATTTATAAAATTATAATAATAACTTACAACTAGTATTGTCAATGTACAGATATGATTCAGTTCAGTCAGTTTCTATGGTGACATTATTTGCCAGCAGGCAGCACTGACTAAATTTAGCTAAGTGAAATAAATGAATAAATAAATTAATAAATATAAATTATCACTCATCTGAATTTTTCCAAAATACAGATCGACAAAATCAAGCCAATGACAAAAGGCGGGTCTCTTCAACCGATAATTTGATTAGTTCTGAAAGGCTGCTACTAAGCTAAATAAACAAGCATGGCTAAGTAAATACTACATAGTTGTAAAGGATAATAGAGGGAAAATAAACCTACTGAACAAGCTATGTATATACTAAATATAAAAACTGCTTGAGAGTTGTATTGTATGTGTTAAGCTGCAGAGCTATTTCTAAGATCAGGCTAAGCAGTATAGACAGAACATTGCTAACTAGCTCGCTATCTTAATTTTTCAACAATGATCATGTGCAGCATATTGATACCATTGGCATTCAAGATTGTAATAACAACGAGTAGTAATCAAGGAAAATGTACAAAAAGAGACCTTATACCTGACTAAAAAATTTGCAGCTTTTAGCAGACATCAACATTACACCATGGAAATAGTTCACTAATGGTTGCGTAAGCGGTTTTCCAGTAGGACTGAGCTAACTTAAAAAGAAAATGGGTGAAGGTAAAGATTTGTGATGTGTAGCCACCATGAAAAAAAAAAAGAATTTGTTTAAATGGAATTAACCTATTGCGTAAGAAAGAGTGTATTTAACTTATTAGCTATATCCTGTTTGTCAGTAGACATTCATCATTAGTTTTATAACTAATAGATTAACAGCCTATGCTATGTGATAAATGCCTATAGATCTCTGTCCTGTTCTAACACTGTGTTCACTGTGAATTACCATTACAGACACACAACAGCTCAGGAATAACATATATTAAAGGTGTTTTGTCCCCTGACTCAATAATCATAATTCTATTTTAAACATATCCTTTCTTGCTTGCTACTATCACTTCATTAACATTATAACATTCCAAATCATTGAAATGATCAAACACAGTGATGTAGATTTATCTAAAGAAATGTAATTTTTTTAGATGGTTTTAGATGGTAAGATGGGACAGAAGCAGGAGAGCTAGCAACCTTGTATTTTTCTCTGACTGTCGTTGTCTTTCACATCTAACAAGATAACATGATAAAGCTTGCGTTATATAATCTTTTGCTGTAACACTTCCCTGGTAGGCACAAACCAAATTAGACTGGTGCTGTCAAATATAGATGATCAATCAACAGTCTTTCCAATGGACACATCTTAGTTTGACATGTGGAAAAAACTGTGACATGTGGAGATTAAATTATAAGTTCAGGTAATGTGCTTTTAACAGTATATGATAAACAGCACTGTAACTGCTTTAATAATACAGTTCACATAACAATACCAAGAATACTTCAGTAGCAGCATATTTAAACAATTTTCTTTAAAAGATAATGCAAGTGACTTGTTCCCAATAATGACAATTCATTCTGTTCATTGCACGCTGATCTAGAGTGTTAGACATTGCTTGGCTTTTTGTCCAAAGCATGTGTTTACCACGGGAGAAAAAAAACCCGGATGAAGTGATGGGAGATGACAGAAGAGTCTGCAGGCAGAAGGTTAAAAAACAGCATGTCACATGACTGGATAAACTCCTAACCTTGTTCCTGAGGAAACGGACAGTTTCAGCTTTGGGGGGGCAGGTGGGTGGGGTGGGGGTAGGGCTCAGGGAACAACCATAGCAACACATTCTTATCAAATTAGAGCCTGATGCATAATGTACACTGTTCTAGTCATTAATGTTTTACTGATTAATCAGTTGAAATCCATTTAGATAAATGCAGTTCTTAATCATGACTTTTGAGTCTGTTACAGGACGCGATTAAAAAACTAGTTGTTTTAGATAAATCACATTTCCATATGTTGTGTTATGGGCCAAATCATATGAATAAAGACTGAATAACCAGTTAAACCAGATTATAAATGAAGTAATACTCAAAAAATACTCAACGTCTTAGATTTTTGCTTTTGTCTTGTTCTCTTTGGTGCAAATATTTCAGATGAGCAGACAAAAGGAATAACTGCATGCATCAACATAAGCTGTGTGGATGGGAATGAGTGAGGGAGTGTGGTGGACGATAGGACACACACACACAATACCGGAATATGATTTTGTGTGTGTGTGTGTGTGTGTGTGTGTGTGTGTGTGTGTGTGTATATATGATGTGTGTGTTGACGTGCCGTAGCAAGAGTTCAGGGAGGCAGCTGAGCAAAATAATTTAGAATGTCCTGCCTGCTGACACAAGGACAAAAGGCACAGGGAGAACTTTCTCATATGTGGCTGCGAGACACTGGCGGAGGTTCGGGCTGCACACTCCACAGCGGTTGTTTTCTTGCTGACCTCTCGTCCTCTGAGTGATGGTTGGAGGCAGCAGACAGCCGTCCGCTCCTACATTTCTCCAGCATTGCACAGGTACAGCAATTCCAGCGCTGATGAGCAGCATTTTCCTCTACTGCCAACACTTCAACCTGGAGATTAATAACTGTCCTGATTGCATCTACCATAGTGGCTGTCCTGTTTCACTCTCTCTTGCTCTCGTGCTCTCTCCCTGTCTCTCTCCTGTTCTGTCCATTTCCCTTTTTCCTCTCCCTATTTATTACTTCCTTTCTTTTGCCATTTATCTATACCTCTGTTTCTTTCACTATAAGCTTTTTCTTCTCCTTTTCTTTCTTTTGCTCCACGCCATTAAATGTCATAATGTAAATTAAGTATCCTGCCATATATTTTCTGTTATATTCATCACATCCACCTTGTCCCAATACACTGAACACTGATCTTTTCTAAAAAAAAAAAAAAAAAAAAGTCCATTGATTTAACCATGCTCTATTAAATGGAATAGAGCATGGTTAAATCAAAATTAGCTTCAACAGTAAAGGATACAGTAGTTGGACGGTGTCACATAGATTATTACCTTGGACTGAAGAGGGCACTCATTTGTTAGAGAGGCCTGGATGGACTAGAGGTGGGCACCAGGATTCCTCTGTGGCCTTAAAGGATGAGCTGGAAATGGCTACTAAGCTCATGGGGAATTCTCAGGGCCAGATCAATGCATCACTCCAAGGCCTGCACACAGAGAATCAGAGGCATGTGGGATCATGGGTGCCACTCTTAACCAACGCATAACTCACCTTCCCAAACCAAGGTTTATTCATAAGAGGAAGGGAACAAAGATCTACAGGAAGACACAGGCACATGTGGTGAATTGTTGTGATGTATGAGGTTTAATCCATGACTGTAAAAATAATATTTTAGTAGATTTCAGACAAGACAGTCAGGCATTTTATGATTTGACATCAACTTAGTACGATGTACATATTATAGTCAGGTAAGTGCACTGATCACTCTAGTAAGCAAATGAGATATCAGTATTCTCTAGTGATGTCTTGGGAATGGCAATCACAAACACAGACAATTTAGCTACTTATTGATCCACAGATCAGTGTTGCCACAGGCTTTTTTTCCAGCAGTTAGGATGCGGGCACTTTACATAGTCTATATTAGATTAATTGTATCACTTAAACAGTATAAAGTATATCCCAAGACCCACTGGTAAGTCTAGACATTTATCTCTCGTAAACAACCTCATACATTTAACTCCCCCCCACACTCTTTTTTTTAGCAGTAACTAAATAATTCAAAGGTATTCTGAGAAAATATGCTTTATAATGAATAACACACACACACACACATACTGTATATATATATATATATCAGCAAATGAGCATGAGTGGCCATGTGAGGTGGTGGTCTCCTGGTGGAAATAAAATAATTTTCAACATTAGAATATGAGTGCATGCATTTCTGTTAGTGAATTAGCCTACCATTCTCATACACATACTCTATATTAGATTCATCTTTATTATCATTGTGCAAAGTATATGTACAAAGCCAGTGAAATGCAGTGAAAATTGTGACAATAATATGAGACAGTCTCATGACCTTGGTGAAAACATTTTGAATAACAATTGTGATCTGCTTTTATCACACACATCTGGGAAATATCTATTTTACCCTTATTTAAAAAGAACCTTGAATTACCTTTGGTATGAAATGTGCTATATAAATGCATTTACTTTATGTTGCCTTATGCACTGTTCATTACTTAGAAATGTTATGATCTATTGGTCTAATGCTTTAGAATGTATAGAAATACAGCTATACAATTGACTTTTAAATATTCCTATTTTTTGTGTTTTCTAATGTGTGCGTACTGGTGGGAGTACAAAAAAATAAATAGTATTTAAATGGAGCATGTGATCATAACCAAGAACATCATCCTACTGATACAAATATGACTTTTAAACATGTTTTTTTTTATGTGTGGTAGTACTGCCAAGTTACATTGGAATTGTGCCACTTTTTATGATGCTCCTATCAGTAACACTTCAAGTTATTAAAAACAATCAACCCATTTCTACTGTACAGTATTGGTAAAGCTATGGATTTAGTGGCTGAATGAATTTATGAATTACATATGGGATGGATTATCAACAGTTTCCAGGGTGTTGGACTGATCACTGTGACCCTAGGAGTGGCTTCCAAGATCTCCAGATCCAAGCCTACTTGATTCTTACCTTTGGGAGAATGTGAGGACCACGGTGTATCAGGAAACGATACAGCACAAAGATCACTTAAACGAATGCATTCTGTTATTACATGTACAATACCAGATGTGTTAACATGAGTTCATCATGAGTGGGAGTGACAGCTCTCTTTGTGATTACAAAGAAATGGTAATCTTCTAGAGGTGCTGTAAATTTGCTTTAAATAAAATTTTATTTGCTGAAAAGGGTTCATTTCCCCTATATATGGGGACTTTTGGGGCACCCAGTTACTTCTCTCTTAGAAATATTTCAAGAACTCTGCTTTCCAGTGGTAATTTATACAAAATGACAGATGAAATGGTATGGCCAGTGAGTGAGTGAAATTGAGAGAGGCAAGTGGATAAGTGAGTGAAAGAAGATAGACATAGAGAGAGAGTGAGAGAGAGAGAGTCAGAAAATGTCAGTAAATAAATGAGTGAGAGAAAGTAAATAAGAGTGAGTGAAATTGAGTGAAAGTGAGTGGGTGAGTGAAAGTGTGTGAGTGAAATTGAGAGAGTGAGTGAATAAGTGAAAGTGAGAGAGTGTGTGGGTGAAAGTGAGTGAGGGAGTGAAAGTGAGTGAGAGAGTAAGTGAAAGTGAGAGAGTAAGGAACTGCAACATATCTCCGCGCGCGGCCCTTCTTTGAATTTGGCTCTCGGCGCGGTGCGCATGCGCAGTGTGCGGCGTGCTGTGCTGTTGCACGGCGCAGCTGTTTGGGGTTTGAAATTCCAACATGGCAGAGGCAGTGGTCAGTCTTCCCCTTCACTAACTTGGAATGGTTTCAGCTCACCAGCGTCCGCGCGTAGCCCGAGCCTCCGTCTCTCCGCAAGCCCATCGGATCGATGTCGCTCTGAGCTCCGCTGTTCCCCTGTTACACCCGCAGGTAAGACTTCACGCTCCCGTTTCAGCCGCAGAGCGACCATTTACAAAAACACTGGACTACGGAAGAGCGCCTTGCTGCTGCTGCTGCTTTATCGAGTAGCACGCCTCTCCGGATAGGAGCTCTTCCATGCATCATCACCACCACCATCATCATCCTAAAAATATGCAGGATCAAACACAGGTGACTGCTTTTCGGTCTCAGAATAGGCTTTTTATTTATTCATTTGTTTGTTTTTGTCACGGTTGAGAAATGCCAAAGTACACCCCGGTGGGTGAAGTTCTGCTCCTCTGATGGATAGTCGAGTTGCATTAATCATCGCGGCGTTTCCCGGTTCTGATGAGGGAGAAAGTGAGTGCTCTCACTCTGGGGTGGGGTTGGAAGTGTTTCACTGTAACTTTCTTGGCTAAAGGGAAGTCAGTGCATTGCAATACTGTAATTCTCCGCTGAAAAGTTTGTTATGCCGTTTGGCTAAAAAAGCGAGCGTTTTGCTTAAATGGCAGAAGCAGTCATGTTTTTAAGAAGTATTAGGACAACCTGCTGAGAGAACAGCCCTGGATCACAACGTGGTTTTAAGTCAGGTTTAAGATAACGGTAGGATTTAGTTAGAGCAGGAGGCTCGGGGAGAAAACTGACATGTGTTGTGGTTTTCCTCCCCACCTCCCTCCCTCTCTCTCTCTCTCTCTCTCTCTCTCACTCAGCTCTCCAATAGCTTTTCTGTTGCTGCTTTTGCCTTCTCCTCCTTAAATATATGCATGTAGGTTAAATGAGTACCTGATGAAATAAAGCCCGGCTCCCCACCCCCGGGTTAGACGCTGAGGGGAAATCCGATAGCGGACTCAGACAGGAAGAGTGAGAAGCCCCGGCTTTGGGAATTGCTCCGGCTCTACTCCTTTCTCTCCCCCGCTTTCCCCTGCTCTCTCCCGGCAGAGATGATCAGTAGCACCGCTCTTGATGGTACGTTTCTTTTTATTTTTTATTGTACACTAGCTTTCACTTTAAATGCATGACAGGTTTAAATGATGATAATATCTGGGTGTTGTGACAGATTACCTACCTGTTTGAGTGCATTGCAAGAAAGCGTGTTTTAGATCCGATAAAGCGTTTGCAGTGTGATTTATTTGCCACAGCCGTGTTAGAGAAAGCACTCAGCGAACCACATGCAGAATCTCTTGACATTAGACTGCTTCAATAATAATAATAATAATAATATGATAACTAACATATATGATGAGATAACATATAACTATTATTATTATTATTATTATTATTATTCAGTTTGCAGGTTGTGTTGTGAATGACATTTAATTTTTATTTCAGTGAGGTTATTTTTCATTTACTTTTTATATTTTAACTATATATATATACGTCTTAAATTGTCTCCGTTCATTAGTGAACCCAGTCAGTTTAGCTCGTATTTATTCTTGGTAATCTTTCTTTTTTTTTTTCCTTTTCTTTCTTTTTTTTAATTTATATATGTATGTATGTATGTATGTATGTATGTATGTGTAAAAACACTACAGATCCATAGTCCTTTCACTTATGGAACAGAAGCAAAGCAATACATACAAAACATTATAATTATAGCATTATTTAAAGGTTACTTTTGTGTATGATCCACATAAACATTTGTTGTTGTTGTTGTTGTTTTTACTCATTTAGATTATTTTTTTTAATACCGTGTGAATTATCATTTTGTACATGGTGTAAGTGTGTGTGAGAAAAGTTTGCAGGACAGTTAGCTGAATTCAGCTAAATACATTATTCAGCCTGGTCATGTTGTATCCTCCATCAGCAGTGCTGGATACGGTGTGTTGTATACAGTTTTGTATGCTATACTATATGGTGTATATAAGGTATAGTTTTGTGACACACAACAAATGTTAGATAATGTTTAGACATTCCCATCTTGCATTCCACCTGGCTTTAAATAGGTAATGTGTTTATATTTGTCTTTGCATGCCAGATTTAACTGTGGATGTATGTTTTACTTTCAGTTGTGTCAAGTAAGATATTGCTATAACACTCTTTAAAATAGACAAATCAATTTAGAAACATTTCTTTTCCACAGTTCGTTAAAGTAATTACGAACAATTGTGGACAATCTGTTTTTTTTTTTTAATCTAATTCTGTTTTATCCAATAATGAAAGTCTAATTTAAAATAATTAACATAAACATATTTTTATTGTTTGTTTTTTTAAATAACAATGACAATTCAGTTATTGCTCACGAGATGCTTTTACATTTAACCACACAATTAAAAGTTTCATCTGTGTTTTCAACTCCTCTTTATCACTGACGATCCATCAGTAGGGAAATTTACATTTACACAAGCATTTTTATTTCCAAGGTTTTTAATTTTTCTGTAGTGTGTTCTTATCAAAATGGAAACAGTTAATTAGTTTTTTTTCCCTGTGTGTTTATTGTATTCTATGTGTGATAAAACTGTTTAAGAGGATGCAAAATGTGTTTTTCTAGATTTCATTTGATCAGGGCAGAAGTGGCCTCATTTAAGCTGTGACTGTTTGTGCAAGTATTTTCGATCAGCTCCTGTCCCCCAGCCTGGAGTGTTTTGGACAGCTTTTAGTTTCAGCTTTTGCAATGGTAGTTTTTCTAAGGTTTGTTGGCCCGGCTGATTTTGTTTAACACAGTAAGTTGAGCACGTGTGGAAAATCTGCGGTGGTCTCACATACTTCTGATTTAACCCCCGGTGCTCCTATCAACATGATAACCAACTTGACAGCACTGTCCAATCCTTATTGTGTGTGTGCGTGTGTGTTGACATGAAACCTCATGTTGAGTTTTGTGGTGTGCTCGATGACAGATGCTGACCCCTCCCCTTTTCAGCACCCTCTTTAACTTGATGTGTTTCGTGTTGAGCACGCAGCCTCAGGGATACACACAAACACAAGGGTTATCTTATTAATAATGATATCTTCTTTACATAACATTTGAGATTTATTATTACTCCTTTTTTCAAATTTATTGCCAGGTGCTTTTCAGACATGTTTTCGGAATGCTTTTGCTAATTTTAACAGGAACTAGAGAAAACAACTGTTTGTGTGTGAGACGTTACATGAGAGTCAAGTTAGACTTTAATGACCAATTCATTATCACTCTATGTAACATATTTAGCATTGTCCTAAAAAAATAGCATGAATGAATTGCTTAAATATTATTACTATATTATTATGACTACATTATCACTGCATTATTTTACATGAAAAATTTTTTTGGAAAATGATTGGAACCGGTGCAAATGTATAATTTTAAAATTTTATATATATTTTTTGTATTTGGCATTATTTTTTCTAAAGGAAAAGGAATCAGTTTGTGAATTATAGTATATTTAACCATGTGTGCTGGAACATTTTGATAAATGTTGTAGTAAGAGTACATTAACTCATACATAATTCTTGCGGTTGCCGTTAGTGTGAGTTTTCTGATTGTTTTTTTGTTGTTGTTAGCTAGTATGATTATATTTTCACACAAACAGATATTTAGTAACTTTTCCTGCTGCTCAACACAATGATTCTGTTTTGTTTTTGACTATTTCTGAAACATGGTATTGTAATGGAAGTTTGGCTCTTGCTTTTATTTTTCCAACGCAAATTAAGCAGAACCCACAAGTGGCAATGTAAATCTTCTTCTTTTTTTTTTTTTAAGTTTTGTAGCACCTTGATCTGACATTTTAGCTTTGATAAATTCAATGTGACACACACATTACCGGATAACTCACACAGAGTACAATTTCACTCCCTAGGTGTTCGTTTGCTGGCGGTGATATTCTGCTTCTTTGTACTTATTTGTCAGTAGTTTGACTAAACCCTGAGCGCTCTAAAAAAATCTGGCATGGTGTAACGGCCTGGGTGTCTAACCGGCGCAGTCCTCCTGGGATTGTTTGTATAAATGAGACTGACAGTTTTTATCTCAGTGTAATGGTGACAATTAAAGGAAGCTGTAGAAGAAGTCGGCTCGCTGCTAGACGAGCACCTTGGGGGATCTCAGGGCCTGTTTCAAATTGATGAAACACTCATCCGTACAGACGGATACATTTGTCAGTCTCTGTAACAAACCTTATTCAGTCCTCGTTCAAACCCCCCCCCACCCCAACCCTTCGTTATTCGAGACAAAAGCCTGGCTCGAATGAAATCAGTAGCAGGTTGTCATCTTTACGCAAATATGTTAAATGTTGTCTCGTGTGTTTTTCATCAGGAAAACTGAGGAAACCCCTCAGGGAGAGACACATGCAAATACAAATCCCATTTCTACACACAGAGAGCCCCCTGCATCTCTCTCTCTCTCTCTCTCTCTCTCTCTCACACACACACACACACACACTCTCTCTTTCTCTGTCTTTCTCCCGTGGCAGCTGGCTGTGTTATCTTTGTGCGTTTCATAGAGTGCTGTCAGTTCTCTCGAAGATCTAAGTTGGGGCACGTTAGAAAGGAGCTGCAGCTGTCTGTTGCTATACTGAGAGATGTGTGTGCTCTGCTGCAGAGATGAAGGACCTCAAATCCTTGACATGCTCCCTCTGCTTCCCCCTCCCCCATTACTCTCTCTCTCTCTCTCTCTCTCTCTCTCTCACACACACACACACACACACACACACACACACATATTTAGAGATATTGCTCACTGGATTGCCACATTTTCTTCCTCTCTCTCTCTCTCTCTCTCTGTCTCTCCTTCTGATTGACAGCGTACAGGAATGCATGTTTTTTTAAATAGATATTATCATTTATCCATGCTGTATACAGACACCGCATCTCCTGTTTGCAATGCTGTCCTTAGTCATGGAGCCAAAGAGAAAATATGATGAAAATACTACAGAGCTCCTCTAAATGACACACCACGGTAAAACCATCAAACTGTCAGCTTTGAGTTATTAAATGTAATTTGTCCAAAATGTATCAAAGCAATTGGTTAATATAAATTAATTTAAAATATAACTTATTTTATTTCTTGCTTTAGCTTACCTAAACAGAAATATGGACAGGAATATGTCTGCAGTAGTGGCATTATGATATTATTGTAAATAGCATGTGCAGTGATTTATTACTCCACCTGTCCTGAACTGATGAGTCGACTGACTGCATTTGTCCTGGTCTTTTTTTTTATTATTATTTTTTATAATTTTATTATTATTATTATTTGTAAGAATATCTATTCAGTGTTGAATTAAATATATAGAGCTCTCTCTCTCTCTCTCTCTCTCTCTGTGTGTATAGCCTCAAACAATTTGAAATAATTACAGAAGTCAGATTTAGACTTTTTTTGTAATAAAAGGCATACACATGTTTATTAGTTATTTCTTTAGCTTGTTATTTAAGAGTGAACTTAAATATATAATATATATTTATATATGTGTGTGTGTATGTGTGTGAGGGAATCTATACCACACATCCAAAAAAGTGTATGTGTGTGTGTGTGTGTGTGTAAATATTGGGTAGCATTTTTCGATCACCAACTCGATACACGGCTGGCGAGAGGAACACTGAAATCCGCCGCAGTAACAATGATTGACAGATCAACATAAATGTGTTGCTGTGCACACTGGACTTCCATTCATTACAACGCATTGCCAAGGCAACACAACCTGACAGCATCATAACCACAGCAATCACACTGAGCTGACATCAGGATTTGAACTGCTCACATTCCAGTTTGGGATTTTTTTTTCTCTTTCATGTTATGACTTATATAAACCAGATGATTGTTTCATTTAGACATAATGCAGCATTGTTAGCAGACTTTTCTTCAGAACAATTTGAGCTCGGGGTTGATGTGTCTTGGAAACCCGAGCAGACGTGTCAGTTTAGATGTCGACCGGACAAAGATGTACAAACTAGTCGGCTTTCATTATTTTGCTCCCAGGTAGTGGTCCATGTTCTCCACACAACTGCGGTAGTCCATTAGAATTGAACCTAACATATGTCCTTGGTGTTGGTGTTTATTTTCCCTTGCTCGCTGAAACAATGAGCTGCCCTTCACCGGATCTCTGTCTGCATGCGAAGCAAAGCGATGGTAGAATGTCCAAGGTGGCTACACTGAGGTTCAGTCATAATATGTTTAAACTGGCCTTCTTCAACATTTCCTAGCATTCACAGTTTTCTATGAGCAATTAGCATACCCTCTGTGACAGGAGCGCAGACGTCTACCTTAATCACTGACGTCTTCATTTCTCTGTTTACATTCTAATTAGACATGATAAACTTCCTTCCTAATGGGCTCCATGAAAGCAGAATTTTATGCTCTTTAGTTCGGGAGGCGGCAGGTAGTCACAAACAAAAGAAACTGACAGACAGCATATCTGCTCGAATTTGGAATATAATAATATCAATAATAATAATAATAATAATTTCTGTAGTCTCTGTGTTATTAGAAAATCTGGACTGTTTTTTTCTGGAAATTATTTTCTGCTTTGTCATACTTGACCATGAAGATAGTCCTGGGCTCGGCTGATGCAGACAGCTGTTCTCTGATAACTTGTGACTGCAGTCCCTCAGTAGTTCAGGACTGAAATTCCTACAAACAGTTTTAAACCTGAGCCTCCAATAATGAAAGTGGACTCCATATAACTTAAACACTTCTCCTGTTATATTGAACTTCCAGCCTCCTAACACACAGTATGACCGCAAATCAATCCCTGCTATCCGATACCACCCAAACGAGGACGGGTTCCCAGTTGATTCTGGATTCTAAGGAACTCTCAAGGTTTCTTCCCATTGCCATCTCAGGGAGTTTTCTCCTGTCACCGTTGCCCTTGGCTTGCTCATCAGGGACACTGATAATTATAATTTATAAACTCATTTCCATTTTTTTTTTTGATTCTGTGAAGCTGGTTTGTGTCAATGACCGTTGTTAAAACACAATATGAATAAAACCGAATTGAATTGAAGTTGGATAATAATACTTTTGGGGGTGGGGGGTGTTTGATGTGATGTGAATAGCTGTAAGTTCTGCCAGTGATGAACATTTGGATGCTAAGGATTTGTGCATTAAGGTCTACAATAACATTACAGACTAGTTCAGAATTATTTCCCCATAGCCAAAGAGTGAAATCAAATCTGTTGCAGGTCTGATCAGAGGGCAGAGTGAATTTCTATCACTGCTTCCACTTAATGTAGGGTTTTCCTTGAACCCTTGCTCTTGTGCTGGTGGTCACCTTTTAAATCGTTTTTTTAGCAGTTTGTGGGAATTTTCTTGCTGTTTGTTGCTTGTTTGGCCAGCTCTATGTTGTCAAATTGAATGATTTGATCACAGCTCTGGCAAGAATTGCACCACAGCAGAGCGACTGTTTGAACAGAGTGCAGAATATCCTCGGTGCAGACGGGTTGTCTGTGGCTGTCTCCTGCTGCACCAATAACGTGCTTTTATCACCGAACAACCTTGAAAAACGAGACGTGTATTTGCAGTCCTCCTTCACCGTGGTACACTGCGCTCACCAAGAAGGATTTCTATGCCCACTATGTGAAAATATAATGTAAAAAAGTCTCCATGATAATCACATAAAGATCCAGAATACTTTACATGTTTAACCTGTTTAAATCTGCTGGAACACCAGTGTTTGTTTTCTTTTTTTTTTTTTTTTTTTTCCTTTGTACTTTAAGTCCTCTTATCCTTGGCCAAATAATATATCCGAATCCCTTCATTTTCTTCTGTGCTCTATGTCCTTCATACATGCGGGTGTGGAGGGTTTTAATTGAGTAAAATTGTAAATTAGTTCTTGTCCCTTACCGTCTAAAGGGTGCAGTGCAAAAAGTCACCTGTTTCCTTCCAGCAAGCGGAGCGTGCTTTTATTACTGGCTGCTAAAAACCCTTCTCTCCTATTCATTTATTTGATGTTTCTTGACATTTAAATTCATCGGAAGCCTTGTAAATTACACAAAGACACGGGTAAAAAAAAAACATGGCTTCAGAAGATCAGTCATTCTGAGCTCAGCTTTCGAGAGCGAATTATATCATCTAATGAGAACATAAAATTGTAATTAATGCATTGAAATTAGCCTCTGAGAAAAATTGTCCATTGATATGCATGACAGAAAACATTCATGTGCTTGAATGTGAGTGCCAATATTTTGGCTCCCTCCTCCCACTGGCGAGAAAAAAAAGGAAAATGAAATCCTTCAGGAATGATGAATTGAGTCATCATGCTCAGCAGCTAATTGTCTCAAATTGATATTTTGATGTACTACTAAAGATCACATAAAAGCAGTTGGATCTTAATTAGTATGATGATCATAGGGAGATGCGTGCGATTGGCGCGGGGCTCCTCTAACTTCCCAGCGCTCCATTCATCCTCGGTGGGGGCCCGACTGGCTGGCAGCTTGGCATCATGCCAGGGATTGACGTAGAGAAGCCGAGCTACGATGCAGAGGTGCTGTGTGAGGACTGTCTGGAGGAATGAAAGCCAGAAGCATACAGGAGTGCGGTAAAACAAGTGCGGAGGAGAGAAATGAGAGAAAGAAATGTTGGTAACATGCCATGAAGTTTACAGTGTCAGGCCTACAGAGGGGGATTGGCCTGAAGCATGCAAAGCCTCACAGGGAGGTTATTGGTTAGCATTCACCAGCCGAGCCGAAACGCTCTGAGCTAGTGCTAGCCGGCTAGAGCTGTAGGGCAGCGGGGCGACCTTTGGACTGGCGTACACTGGTATTTGGATGCAGTACTGGGCTATTTGAAATCTATGGACTGGAAGCATAAATCTGTAAGAAAATATTATGGAAGATACATGACCTGAGGTTTGGTCGAGCCTGATTACATTTCAATATATTTGAATATTTGATGTTAGCTCATGTTAATAAGTCAAGGAGTCGTGGATAAAGTAGCTGTGGAACCTGGAGTCAGGAATCTGTAACTACACTCTTGGCCCCCTCATCTGGCTCTCGGCTCTGACTGGAGGCTTCTAGCGTTAGCCGGTGGGGGAGGCAGCCGGCGCTAATGATGAGCCGTAATGTAATTATCTCATCTCAGCCGTCTGTGGAGCAGCACTTTTCAGCTGTGGTGCTCACCGACACAACGCTGACCCTGACTCACCCTGGCTTTTACTGCTCCCCTCCTCTCTCTCCGGTATTACCCCAGTGCCTGCCACCTTAATATGCAGCCTGCGTGGTGCTATTTGGGCCGATGGGGTATGTTCCTGTCCCTGTCAGGATCAGCAGAGCTGCTAATAGATGTGCAATAAATAACATGCAGTTTATACCGTAACTTGGCTTTTTAAGGCTCAGACATTACTACTGTGTAGAAGGTGCTTTAAACAAGCATTATGGCTATGTATTGTATCACAGTTGACATATTACTTCATAGACTACAATGGGAAATGAACTGCCAAACTTCACCATTATAGAAAAGAGGTATTTAACCAATATGAGCCTTCAGTTTATGCCTACACTTATTTATCTCCGTATCTTAAGGGACATAATTATATAATTATTATACAATAATATGAAAGCTATGTAGTTATAAGAGTAGTGTCAGTCTGGATCTGTAGATGAGTTTACATTACGGGGTTCATTTTTTCCCCTTATATGATTTAGTTCTTTAGAGAACAAAATTCTCACAAAAATGACTGAATCTGCATATGAAAAGCAATTTTACTTATTTCGTTGTTATAAGGTTTCTTAAAGTTTTCAGGAGCTGAGGTGCATGAGGAGTGTCCTTCATCTGTGTCCTAACTGGATATTTGCCTTCACTGGATCAGTTGCATTAACACAAATGTTAATTTCTTCTCATTGTATTTTTTTACTAATTAGACCCTTACTTAAGTAAGGGTTTGTAAGTCAGTTAATTAATATCACTAACATTAGGGTTTAGAGGCCTAGGAGACGAGAGCTGTAATGACCATTCCCTAGGGACATGAATGTGTTTTAAATTTTTTTGGGGATGTCAGAACTGCCCCACCCCACACTGCTCCCTCCCCCAACACCATCATCATCACCATCACCCGTTTTTTTCTTTTTGTCTTCTTATTATTGTCGTTGTCTTCCTCTCTTTCTTTCTTTTTTACATATCTTAAAGCATTACTGAAACTGACCCGTTTTCAATGGGGGAAAGTCAAACCAATTTGATTTGGAACGAGCCTGAAGGCTTCTCTTAATGAAATGCTGATACAACCCACTACAAACCATTATGTGCAGATAAATGACGAAAAAAAAAGGAAGTATATGTTCGGTAGTTTGTGCAGTATGTTCACCTTGCATTTACATGCAAAAGTATGTTTTTTTTTATAATAATTGTTATTAAATACAGAACTAAATTTCAATATTAATAGGCTTTAGTTCAGATTAGTATGAAGTGAATTCATGATCTGTTTTCCTTTTATTAATTTCCAGTCACATATTTGTTTTGTTTGTATTTTTGTACTTTTCCTGTAGACCGTACATTTTTTTCATTGTGTTTTTTTCATTACTTACAAAACAAATGGCTTTGGGTCAGAGTGTCATTCTTGAGTTTTACTCATGTTAGTCTGTCTTTCACATTGTCATTGACAATTTGTTCAACAAAGCAGAGAGAAGGTAAACTAAATAAATACAAGTTTTTAAAATATATTTATATATATATATTTTTTTTTAGTGGTTATACCCTATGACACTTGCTGAAAAAGAATCAGATAATTGGGCCTTGCTTTCATGCACAGAGGCAGAGCATGTGTGTGCACATCAAATATTTATTTGTTATTCAGTTCATTGTTGCCCTTTAAGAGTTACTTCCCCTTTAAGAACCAGGCAGCGGTAAAAAGCTTGTTTAGAGTGTGGCCTACTTGACGGGCCCTTTAAGCGTCCACATGGAATTAGATTAATTTAAAAGGGAAGGAGAGAATGAGGAAAAAAATGAGCGTTCATAAGGAGTTCAGCATCATTCCCAAGGTTTATGAGGGCTGACGCCTCCTTTGTGCTCATTATCAGCAGAAAACCTTAGGGAGTAATGTTGACTTCACACTGTCCAAAATAGCAGCTTCAGAAGAGAATGTCGCTTCTTGGCTTTGTGTTCACCTGCACCTCTTAGCCCCTGAGAATCAGAGGAAAGGCTGCAGGTGCGAGTTGCAATCTGGATTACGGCTCACGTTTTAAATTTGTCTCGAGAAACGGATGAGCCAAGGAAACCGAGCACTTGTTTGGGCGATTAGCGGTGAATTGCTCCATCTATCCCTTTTATCCTTTTTTATCCTTTTAGCACTTTTGGCCCACAGAGATATTTCCCCTTTATTCCACACTTTTCCAATATTTCATCCCCAGCATATTTTAATGTTCCCAAAAGCCTTTACCTCTTTGTTTCCATTATTCATCCCAAAAGTTCTGTAGCTCTGAGGCCGAGTGGGTGAAAAATAATTTTGTGTCCAATGAAATTTATGTGGAGCCAAGTCAGCGATTTGTGTGGAAGCGCGCTTGTATGTCTGTATGGTCCGCCTTTGTGTGTGTGCGTGTGTGTGTGAGCGTGCGCTGTCATACTGTCAGTAAGTCCTAATGCCTCTCCAGAGGGATACCTGGAGAAGCAGCGTACCCAAGCAGACTGCCTTTAGCGGGGCACGACGCTGACACCAGCTTCCCGCTGAGACTAGAGGTGTCACTGCATGTATGTAAACCAGTGACAGATGAGTGCAGAAAACACACACACTGCTGAGGGAAACTCTGCTTCTCGTCTGCCTTCACTTACAACCAGAGCACTGACAGAGCGAGACAAAACAGGGAAGGCCTGGGATTTTCAAACACACAGACACATACACAGCCTACAGCTTGTGTGGTACCTCTGATTAAAAGACCTAATTCTTGCAAGGGAAGAGTTACAAGCAATGATGGAAGAATTAAAAACGGTACAGCATTCCTCCAATACAGTGAGATACACACACACACAGTCATGAACACATCCCGTAGCTTGCAGCATGGCCCCGATTAAAAGCCAGTTTTGACTAAATTCTTGCTCACCGGCGTGCAGATTTAGCCTGAGCTCTCTCATGAGAAAAAGGCCCAGGCGGTAATTGCAAACGAACGAGGATTTGCCGAGTTGGAGCCTCGGGCAGTGTTCTGGGTTAAAGGTCACGGGGGGGTCAGTGTTACACTCACGGCAGCCTCACTTCAACTCTGTTTCACTGGAAATAGAAGTTGCTACGTCATACCGCCTCCAGCAGCATGGAATACAACCTTCCAGCCGCCCCCAGGCTGTATGTTTACATGTGTGTGTGTGTGTGTGTGTGTGTGTGTGTGCGTATATCTGTGTGTGGCCAGTGTCAGAATCCAAATCGGAGGAACCTGATTTAGAATCTGATGCCTATGAGTAGAAGCTTAAACTCACTCAGATGATCTTTGAGCTTTAATGAGACACTGCAATACTACCTGCAGTTTTTTTTTGTTTGTTTTTTTGTTATTTTTAAAATCAGCACCCACACACTAGTACAGTGTCGAAATAAGTGCTTTGTGCTTTTGCACGTTGCTTCTGAAGCATCGAACGCCGCTGTCTGGGGCTCGACAAATACAGCTTGAGAACAGAACTGCTTGTTGTCTGCAGGAAAGAACGGTTACATTAAAACACTGTTCAAGGACAACAGCGATGTCTATTAACACTGACTAGATACAGGCAAGGATTGATGCCAATTCTGCCAAAAAATAAATAGCACAAATATCACAAATTTTCAAATCACTTTTTCTAAAGACGCCTTTTATAATTTTTTTTATTAGATCTTGATGTTAGTCATTTATATATATATATATATATATATATATATATATATATATGTTGCATTTTGACGAATTGTTTAATAATGCTATTTCAAATCGCACTCCTACATAGAGGTAATGAAGTTTAGTGCATTTTTCTGGTACACTCCTAAGCTTGTGTGAAATGAGCTCATGCGTCTCTGTTGGCCTTAGGCCGTCTTCACCTTTCCATTCGATTTCTGCAGAGAAAAATTGTATTTATATAAGGCAAACATGTACGTAAAAAATTACCCTATATTTATAACTGCTTTTCCATTTTCCAAATCATTAATGCGTGCTTGTGTTTAAGTAAATCCATGAGTCATGTGCACAATGGAGTGGGATTTTTTTGTTTTGCGTTTCGTTTTGTTTAATTTTTATCCATGCTCTAGTGTTTCTTTTCTTTTTTTTTTAGTGTCTTGCAGTGTAAGAAACCCGATTCTCATTTGAGCAGCGAATGACCCCGGGCTCTGTATATTGATGAGTGGGATTTGTTCCTTAATAGAATTGTATCTAATTAATTAGCTTTTAATTGGGAAGAATACAGAACATGCAAATACACACTCGCAGTCGTATTCACTCGTTACTTAACTACGTAAATAATTGTACATTCATTTTCTCTTAATGGAAGGTGGCCGTTCAGGAAGGCCTTTTCAGGTTTATTTGAGCTGCTGAGCTGTTTGTGTGTGCGTGAATGTGTGTGTGTGTGGGGGGGGGGGGGACTCACTGTTCTACACAAACTCATTATGCTCAGTGGACCAGCAGAATGCCAGCGAACAGGAAGCTAAAACCTGTTCAATAACAACATTTTTTCCATTTCATTACATTGTTTAATGACAAACGATGACTATCTTAGTGTAAATAAATGACTCTGATCACCAGACTACTTAGACGGCAGACTGAGGTTATTCTAATGTGTGTTCTTTATGGGATAGACATTAAATTGCATGTAGACTGCTGTTTGCCTTGAGCAGAGGTGAAGGTGAAGGACCTGTTGTATTCATTCATTTAGTTTAGGTTTCCTTTTCTTTGCCTAATCATGACAAATTGACATTCCTCCCTTTTTTCTTTCACACATTCCTGCATCGCACTTTCTCCTGTCGTTTCTCGGCTCTACAGCCCATTCCCCCACCCCTCCACCCCGCCTTCCTCCCTCTCGCTGTCCTTCAGGCCAGGCTCCAGCTAACGCTTTCAATTTGCTGCCATTAAGACAGCCAGTGAGCCGCCTTAGTTCGCTGCAAACCCGTTTTGCTTTCATCACGGACTCCGTCCTAGGAAAGACCGTCCAGACATGAAGCTGAGTGAATTCATTTGCGTTCCGTTGCAGGAAGGAAAACTGTGCATGATCAGAGTAGTATGCAAAATGTCAATTCGATATTCATCCACTTAGAAGTGCACCGGTGCTGTCAGCAAGCATTTTTATTTTTTTTTTGCACCAGTATTAGCGTAACAGTGAATGGGCGCTCACGCTGCCTTTATGGCTCTTAAATAGAGCTGAAAGTGGTGTGCAATGAACACTATTAATATTTATTAACACTCTGGACCAGGAGGTTAAAAGCAGCAGTTTTGTTTAGCTGTATGATTTATTGTGCTCTTGATGGACTACACAGCTGTGATGTTGAAGGTTAGTCTCGGTGCTGTAACCATCACACCATCACAGAGATTCATATGCACATGACCTTATGGAAACATCCCAGTCATTTTCGCATGAAAGTATTCACATTATTTATACATTAGTGCATAGACTTGGACACATTACAAATGTGTTAATGTGATTTGTTTTATCAAATGTATAATATGTAATTCATACAAGACAGAGGATATATATGTGGGCATGTGCACTTTTTGTGTGCGTGTGTGTGTGTGTACTAGTTGCTGGTGCTTTTGTTCAGCATCACACCTGCATTAGCTCTGAATTATACCTTTTCCCTCTCTTCAAATCGATATGGCGATGACAGACGAGCACTGGCAGTGAGGGATCACTCTTCAGAAAGAGAAAGAAAAAGAGGGAGCAGGAGTGAGAAAGATGGATCAGCATGTGCCAGAGACGTGCCGCTCTCACAGGGAGTGAGAGAGAGACAGATGAGTACTTGTGCCCAAAGACCTGTGGCTCTGTGTCTCCAGAGCGCACTGATCCGGAGGAAACTCGAGGCGAGACAGAGACAGGAGACGGTTTTAGGTTTTGCATAAGATATAAAATCAGACCAGATTAAGCTGAAGCTTAGACGTCAGGATTGAACTCACATGAAAGGTGAGATTAGGGAGGCCAATAAAAGCAAAAAAAGGGGGCTAATATTTTTATGAAATACTGCAGTAAAAGCATGAATATTTTTTTACCTAGCAGGAAAACCAGAGTACTGCCTAAAATAAAGTAAAATGTGAAAAACTTGTAATGGTTATTTTATTAAATGTCTTCAAAAGTATGGGACCAAATGTATGTCTTTATTTTGTATTTTAAAACTTCAGGACAAACATTTAAATTATAATCCAATCAGTCATTTCCAATTAGTGTATGTAATTTCTATAAGAAATAGTGATGATACCTGCAATAAATCAAAAGACAAAAAGTGTATTGTGACAGAATTTATCACAATATTGTTATATTGATCAGTCTTTCTGCTCTGGCACAATATATTGTTTGTTAACCATCATTGTGGCCAAGGACTTATACCGCTACTGTAGTAGCCTGGTATCTCATTTATTTATTTATTTATTTATTTATTTATGTGTTCTGTGTATATTAAAAAAACGCAGAAAAATTCTCATAGTTTTTCTATGGATACTTCGATTACTCTACTTTGATTAGCAATACAGAAGGTTGAGCTTAGATTGATTGAAAAATAAAAAGAAGGGGAAAGTATGTCATTCCTACCAATTATACACCTGCCTTTAAACAGTAAGTGTTTACAGGTTAAATTAAACCTTATTGGGATTACATATTACATTAATAATAATAATAATAATAATTATTATTATTATTATTATATTTTTAAGTAATTTTACATAGATTTTAAATAAATACATTTAACTAAATATTTTTCATACTTTCAAACAATAAATGAGACACAATCAGAAAAATAAGTGTAAAATGAAAATAAAAGAATATAATAACATTCATTTTGTAAAAGCAAAATAGAAGAAATTATAAAAATTTAAATAATATAAAAACATTAATAAATAAAAACACAAGAAAGTACATTTGTCATTAAATAAAAATATATTTAATGTTAAATATAGTCTTAAAAATAACACTAAATGAAGTTGAAATCATAAAATAAATTCTAAAAGTAAACAAGGAGATGGTAGAAAAAAGGCTGAAAGGAGATAAGAATAAGAGTTAAAAACCAGAAAGGATCATTTATACAGGACTGTTACAATTTCCCTTTAAGGATTAAGTCTCTTTGAGTACTATATCTATAAAAACTGAATAAAGTATAAAAAATAAAATATAAAAAATAATCTATAAAAAAAAAAAAGTAGTAAAATTAAATATTAGAAAGTATTCTTAGAACAGTTTTTATTTACAGTAAAAAACATTTTTAAATGAGTTTAATATACTTTAAAGACAAAAATAAGAATAAAACCAGACAAAATCTTAAAAAATAGAGTCTGAAGGAAAAAATAAAATAAAACATAAAACTCATAAAATGTTTTCATCTGCTTTTAAATTGTGGTATAGTACAGTGCCCAATCCATATTGTCTGTTTGCTTGTTGATGAAAGTGTGTAGTTATTAGGCAGAGTAGCTGTTAGCCTGCTGGATGATCCTGGTGTTGATAAAGCACTCAGTAGGTTTTACCGGGTGCTGAAACACACTTCAGTGCCTCCTGTGTGCTGTATAAAGCTCAGATCTGTATTCTGTGATGTGTCCAGCGTGATCCTCTATTTGAGCCATGCTAGAATGTGCCAGTGGGCGAGCCAATTTCCCATAACACCCCCCTCCGCTCAGGAAAGTTCCCCATGCAGCAGGGCCATCTCACTCCAGTAACTTTGGTGCAGTACAGTCCAGAGATTTCTATTTTATATTGACCAGAGATTGCTTCAGTTTCCTCATTCCACCTTTTGAGCGGCCCATGTTCTGCGCCTGACCTTCTCCTGCCACTGCAGTCAATAGTGACCGCTGAGCACCATGGAGCAATGCTATTTACAGCTGACCACCATGCTGTCTTTCTCTTTTGTCTACCGCTCGTAACACGTAATTGTTCAATCAAAGCATTATCGGGATTCTTAATTGCAATTAATTTGTACACTACCAGAAGAACAATATCCAGACAGCTCACTGACATGTTTTTTTATTTAATTCTTTATTCCTTTACATTCAGTCAAGTTGGGTTTCCTGGCTTTATCACATATACAAAGAAGCACTAGACATCAGTCACATGTTCTGTTTGTTAATCTGCGACATGGAGACCTGCATGTTAATGCTAAGGAAACAGGGTGTCATTTTGATATACGATCAGTGGCAGTAATTACATTCTGCAGTTATGTACCTTTTCCTGAAAAAAAAAAAAAAAAAAGCTTTCTCTGGCAGGGAGTTTCAAGAGCTTTGTTCATATATGTGCCAATTTTCTACTACCAACGCCTACCAGTATAGAGTGAAGAGCTTGAGTAGAATCTCGATGTGTGCTACACTGAACATCCTCTTAGATATAAGCCTACTTTTATAATGTAAAATATGTAAATTACCCATTTTATTTGCATATATTGATCTCCCCGTAGTGTCATTTCTCCCACAGCTTTAGTGAAGTGAAACTTATTCGACTAGAAGTTGGCTAACTCATAAATAGACATGTCTTTAAGTTGTGAAGTAGATGGACGAATTTGGTTCCCAGAGGCAGATTGAGCCTCGCTCTGCACTACAAAGGATTTTCAATCAGGAGAGATGTAAAAATCAATATAGAGTACCATGGGGCTAAGGGCCTCCCTTAAGGAAAATGTGTGCCTGAAGTTACTAAGGCTAATAAAATCTGCTTAGGAAAGGCACAAATGTAGCACGCTGAGCAAAGTTTTATTTCTCCTCTGTATGTTAGGTTTTTATAGTTTTTATTCTGAGGGGCATTCAGCCACAGCATAGACTAATATATAATCCAAACTGATCTACTGGTCAGACTGCTCTGTCTGTCTCTCTCTCTCTCTCTCTCGATCAGTGAACAGTAGATGAGCAAGGTAAGCAGTGCTTTAGAGCTTGGCAGTACTGATGAGGCTGTTTAAATTTCGCTCAGATATCCAGTACCAACAGACCTCTACATTTTTCATAAGCCACAGGGATGTTCAGTTACCGCATCATTTATTTTTTATTAGTCTATACAAACTACAATAATAACAAACTAATCACTGATATAAAAACATCACCAGAATATTGTTTATCTGCTGTTAACGTTTTGTTGCATTGATGGTTTTGGCACATGATTTGAAATGAAAGAGGGAAAAGACGGCTAGACTGTGCTTCAGAATGTAAGTACAACTGAAAATAATAATAATTGTAGTTACATCTGTCTAGAGTAACTATATAGAAATGTGTATAGATGAATATAGCATGTGGTCAGTATTTTTTATTATAATAATTGGTGTGTGGTGATTATTAGGATATTTATGATGTAAATATGTTAAATATGTTTGTTCTATGATCTGATACAATTTCAACACTCAACAATGAAAAGTTTAGTGACAATCATGACAGCAGAATATCTCTCTCCTTTTCCCTTTTTCTCTGACTGGTTTGATAAGATGTAACTAATTGATAATATAAATAATATAAAGTAGAATCATAAATGCAGCAAATGCAAATAATATTTGTCAAAAACATGGCATCTTCTAATAATATATATATATATATATATATATATATATATATGATTTGAAATGAT
>JAQMYJ010000036.1:20771682-20783776 GCA_030014305.1 Clarias laeviceps | reverse complement strand
TATTTCTTTTATCACTTCTAGTTTTATTGGATTGTAAAAAAGTTCCCGTTTTTTTGTGTCACCCTGTATATATATATGCAAAAAGCTAGGTTTGTGTCATGCTGATGGCTGTGTATTTCGTCCTGCAGTAAAGCAGTGTTTGGACAAGTCTGTTCAATTTAGATGGCCATCTTAGTAGTCAAAAATAATTGTTGATACTCAAAGTTTCACTATCAGTATTGAAAGTGGTATTGTGCCCTGCCTAGTTCTTTGTCATAGTAATTTATTTGAGTGAATCATTTTAGCCCAAGCTTTTTTTTTTTTTTTTTTTTCAAATACTATTACTTCTAGTGAAGAAGTTGTACACAAAGAACATTTTATTAAACATTTTAATTGGTTATTATCGGGAAGACCTTTCTTTTTTAGTTCTTTGCTATTTAAATGTTTTAGCAGGAGTTGATCAACATGGAAAGGAGTGTAGATTTGCCTTTGTCTGCTGCCTGTGCCTCCTTCCTTTTACAGAAGACCAAATAAAGATATTTTTCATTCACAGTGCCTCTGACCATTCTCTGTCCTTGGAAGAGACGCTCCACTTCAGCATATCTGATTCCTCTATTGAAATTAAATTACCAAGGCTTGGACATTTAGTTTAAAAATGTTGAATTTGTTCGCTAAATTCAAAGCATTTACAAATGGTTGAAAGGAACTTTGTGTCCATATTCAATAGGTAATTTTTTATGTAGTTTCAGAGGACTTTATTATGAACAAGGTCAAGTGCTCCTCACAACACAGTTCCTCCCACAGTACCTTGGTTATGTACAAAAGAAACATTTCCATGAGTGTGTTTGTAGTGCTAATGCTCTGACTTGTTGATCCAAGATCTGTCCCCATACCCCTATATTTGCCATGAAGCAGCCTCATGCATTATTGCTTTACTCATTTTTTCAATCACTTTATTTTCCATAATAGTAAATATGAGTCTCTCTCTCTCGCTCTCTGTCTCTCTCTCTCTCTCTCTCTCTCCCTCCCTCCCTCTCACTCTCTTTCTCTCTTTGACTCCCTTTTTTTGTTCTAAAGTATGCTGTTTATTTCTGATGTAAAAATGAAAGACTGGTAACTGCTTACAAGCCTCTACCCTTTTACTTTTGAAGACTTTGGCCTGCTTAGAAATTACACATGCTGTATGTGATAGACTACTTTACTGTCTGCAATTTATCTAAGCTGAGGCTCACATTTAGACAGCTGTGTTAGTATTTTTAATTTAATTTTTTTTTACCAAATATTCACTTGTACTAGACAGGTTTTTGCTTTTTATACAGAATGAAAGTTTAATAGCCAAAAATGTTGTATGAATAAGAATTAGGAGCATTAGAAAATGTTAAAAAAATCTTTTTATTGGTCCATATTGACCACATGTTTTATTGATGTGAGAATTAAAGTGCAAGCACATATTTCTTCATTTATTTGCATAGCACTTTTAAGCATACACACAAAAGAAGAGTATGTACAACTTTGCTGAAGTCTTTTCAGTGATTTATGTCTATTCAGTTAAATGTTTCATTCAGTTTCCTTCACCAGATTGTTCAATTGCACTTGTTCAAAGTTGATTGTTCTTGATTGTTCAAAGTTTCCTAAAGGTTCAGGTTGATCCTGCAGCCATATAATACCACAATTGCTTATAACTTGTGTTATTTTATGCAATAAAATAGAAATAAAATAGAAGAATCCTTTTCTCACACAGCATACATGGAATAATACCGTATGCACTGAAAAGGCTGGAAAGCATGAATGAAAATCATTGAACTCTACTGAGAGAGGAGCAAATCACAGCCATATCCAAAGATTTGCTGATTTAAACAATTAAACATTGAATGGGAGAGGTGAGAATCTCGGTCATGACTGAAATGCTTCTTTGATCCATAGAGTGTTCATTATTTTTAGCATACAGTACATGCAAATACTGTATGTATATGGCATATAGAGGAAAAGCATGTAATGTATTAAAAACAAAAAGGGTACTGACTGGAATGTGAACGGATAAATCTTGGTTGTGACTTGAACAATTTGCAGATCCTAACACTGATCTGCAGGAGGAGACAGCAGTAAATCTCATCTTAGATTGAAAGGATTCACTGACTCAAGGGGTGAGGATCAGGTTCGGCACACATGCGATTGCTAGTGTGACTTACACAATACACAGCTGCTTAAAAACGTCTGACAGGTAACAAAAAATTCCGACATAAAATACCGTTTTATTATTGTCCATGAATAAATCGTGCCTAGTTCGCTAAGTGTGTTCTCCTTGTTTTTTGGACGAGAAGAGACACAAGGGATAACCAAGCGAGGGAAGGAAAGCCGTAGGGAAGGTGAAGGGAAACGTCTCTCTGTTACCTCACTTCTGCTAATGACCTTTAAAGATCCATTTTGGATTACGTAGGAAAGTCGTTGCGCTAAGCATGTGATGGACCCTTCAGAAAACGAGGGCCATGAAAATTATTATTGCAAGCAATATAAGATAATGGATGGCCATTATTCTCCCTGCTGTCATGTTCACGTATATTGTCCACCCTTGAAATATGATGTATCCACCGTACTTACCAGCCACTTAATATCAGAAAGCGAATCATGTGCAATGATTTATAAAAACGTTGGCGTAATGTGCGTCGTGGTGCGCTTATTGGCTAAATAATTAGCTCAGTGGCTTTGGAGTGATGGATGAAGCGATAGAGTGCAAAGTATATAGGCCATGAGAAGAAAAAAAAACTGATTTTATAGAATGATGAGATCCTTTATGGTCTGATTTGGTAAGTAAAATGCAACATATGTTGCTGGATTCGTTTCCTCAAAAACATAAGTTACGTTGCATAACGATCCACTAGTCAGGGGACTCGAATTTCTGTTTTTTAAATATATATAAGTAAATATAAAAATTTGTTAAATGATGCCGCAATGTGGTTTAGGCTATATTGGTGAAAATAAGATGTGGAGGAGATGAGAAGAGGAGGGGCGGGCCAGGAGAACACAAGGAGAGAAGAGGAGAGCATCGTATCAGTGTAGCTTTGAGAGGCATAATCAGTGTTTAGCAGATTGAACTGATTACAGCTCTGTCACAGCTGGCCTTCCCTCACAGAGCAGTCATGAATATTATGCCGAGTTAGAAAGAGTGGCCTCGTCTTCCGGAAACTGGATGCTTGACTGACATGCCAGTTATATTAAAGATAAGTGCCCTGTATAAATTCACCTCCCATTACCGCTGGCTTTTGGCCTCCTGCCTCTCTCTCTTTGCCAAACGTCTCCTGGCCCAGTGTGTGCTCGTCTTTAGATACTGACTGTTAGCTATAAAAGTGACACGCTGTCACAGACGCCGTCGCTCCGAGATGGAAGCTTGCATATGGGGAGTTAAGTTGTAGCGTGCTGACGGTGCTGCTGAGACAAAAGCAGATGGCACATTAGAAGTAAATCACCTTATTAACCTTCTCCAGTTTCTCTCTTCGCGTACACCAGTGCGCGGACGTGTCTAACTGACAGTTTAAACTGACTGAGCTATAAGCAAGTGTACATTTAAAACTGAGCCTGCAACATGTTGTTAAGCCTTTTAGTCTGCACATCCAGTCTGGAGAACGTAAGAAAACCACTATTTACTACTCCTTTTCTTTCAGAGGTAATCCATACCCTTAAATTATACTTTAAATCAGATAGCATGAAATTTTTTTCTGTCTGTATCTTTTTTTTGATCTGTAGGACAAAAACAGATGCTTTCCTTTGGAAAACACTCAGAAACAAACGTCAAAAGCTTCAGAAAATTTCAACGACACCTTGGAGATGGCTGTCCTCTGCGAACCTGCTGGAAATCTGAAAAATACTGAAATCTAAGCACAGAAAATGTGAGCACAGAACACGCTATATGAATAGAATGGCATTTACAGGGGGGAAAAAAGTTTTACTAAGCTGAGTACACTGACATACCACTATTTGTGTTTCATTTAATCAGTGCACGACTAATTAGACGAGGAGTACTCCAAATGAGAAATCATGCTTTCATGCATTTAACCTGTTTGCATTGTACTAAATTATATAAATGCTAGTAAATTTTAGGGATGAATTTAATGTTGCATCAGATTAATGCCATGAATCTGTAACTGAGGGAATTTAAAGTCAGTGACTATATATTGTGGGGATGTGGAGATGTTTGCTGAGGGGCTTCATCGCCATGCAACAGTACATTTTCTCTTAAGAACTCCTTAAATTCAAGTTCTAAAAATATTTTAAAAGCTAATAAAATCACTTTAAAAGAAGAAATAATGCCAAAGAACTTAAAGGCTCTTTTAAAAGATTAGCACTGCTTAATGGTAATGTAGCCCATGGTGTGTGTTCTATGCTAATTACAGTAGTCAAGTGCAGACAGCTGGATGACGCCACTTAACCGCTGTACAGAATAACTAGCGTAAAGCTGAAACAGTCAAACTGCAAATTACTGACATTGACCAATTTACTACATAATCATTGCAATCAGAGGTGTTCATGTAGGCGAGCTCTCTGCGCAAGGCAAGCTGGTGCAGATTTTGGAGTGGACGAAAGTTTGCTCCGCTTGACACACGGTCTGCGAAATCATGCTGCAGGAACGCAGACAGCACTTGCATTGACGGGTATCTGTATGGTATCATGGCACCATGGCTTATAGGAACTGTCCCCTCACACCTACAGGGTTGGAGTTTGAATCTGTTCTCTGGATCCATGTGTATGGAGAGTGCATGTTCTCCCCGTGCCTGGTGGGATACAACAGGTACTCCGTTTTCCTCCCACAGTCCATAGACATAGTATGCTATGGGTTGATTGGCACCTCCAAATTGCCCCTAGTGTATGTGTGTGCTTTTGCCTTGTGATGGGTTGGCACCATGCCTTGTGCCCTAAGGGTGTTTTCACATTAGGGCCCTGAGATCGGTTCCGAGAACACTTGAACCCAAAGTTCTCTTTGATCGATGTGAACACAATTGTTCAGCACTCGGGAACGTGCCCGAAAAGGTGGTCTCAAGGACAATACCGCGTACTCGGGCATGATTCAAATCGTATATAGAAGCATACCTGAGAACGGAAGTAGATGCGTCATACTCAGTGCCATCTGTCTCCAAAGTGTGAGCATAGCATGCAACAATTTTATCCTCTGACAACCATAGTAAGAAGGCATGTGAGAGCATTGCTCAACAATCTTTTTTCTAAAATATAAATAGTATTAGGCATAATGTAAAAATTGACTTCATTCTCTTCTTTTGGTGGTTAACGATGGCTCGCAAGCCAACTAGGTGCATACTGCCACCTACTATATCAGAGGGTGAAAATGTACACCTGTAACCATGTACTAAGAAAAATAATGAGGTAAACATTGGACAGTGGGTGAATGGGAAAAGGGGAACAGTCATTCCTGGGCACAGTACAAATCAATCGCACCTAGTGTGAAAGTGCCCTAAGTTTCTTGGGATAGGTCCCAGGTCCACCACGACCTTACAAAGGATAAACGGTATAGATGATGAATGGATTAATAATATATGGGGCAACACAAATGCACAGTAGCATTTCCACCTCACAACTTACACCTTTGACCTTGGATTTCTGTACGGGTGATGTTGTTCCTGTTCTCTCTGTGTCTGTATTTTTGGGGAGACCAAAGAACCTGGAGGAACCCAAACCACCCCATTTTGGAAGATGTATTGGTAGTTTAAAATTGCCGCAGTTGTGCATGAGTGTGCAAGTGTGTGAGTATGTGTGTACGCATAGCTTGTGATGAGCTGGCATTAACATCAAGGGTGAATTCTCACCTCACACCAAGTGTTTCTGGAATTGGCTTCAGATCACCAGCAACCCTGCCTGAGATGAAGTGTTTACTGAACACTTACTGAACAAATTAATGCATTGTGTAATTGTATATATAATAGTTATTTTGTTAAAAATATCATTAATTTCTAGTTAAACAGATGTTGACAGATATTTTAAATTTCTCCCTAGTTTCTATATCAAGTGACTCAAATCCTGGTGTGTTTCCTTTTTGGTCAACCTCCAAATGTCCAACTTGTCCAAAAAAAAAAAAAAACATTGAGAGTGTTTATGAATCTTTAAATTATTATAATTTTCCTCGCAAAGGGTAGCTCATGATCACAATTAGCTAAGTCACTAAATGATTTGGACTTCATCCCGTGACATGCATTTAAGGCTAATCAGTTGATTAATTGTGTTTAGAAAGCTTAATTAAATTATTCTGAAGTACCTTGGAGGTAAGATGATGCAGGTATGTTGTCTTTTTTTTCCCCTCCACTCACTGCTTGTTTCATGGTTCTGGTTTAAACCGTATCTCTCTGTCATCTCCATGGTGTGTTGTGAAACAGGGAAAAGGACATTAACTGAAATTCTTGGCTATATTAGGAGCGTAATAGTGAACTCTGGTCTCTTGCACCCATCTGAATGAGCGGGACATGGATTTCTAAATTGACTTTAAGTGGTTTTAAACTGATATGTAAGATGAATGGGCTACTGTTGCTATAACGAATACCAGCAGAGATTGAATTACAACTGTATCTCACCCGCTCAACCTAAAAAGAACCGAGGAACAGAGAGAAAGAGAGAGAGGGAGAGAAAGAGAGAGAGAAAAAGAAATGTATCTTGACAGTGCATTAGAAGAATATGAGGTTGTTTTTATTTATGAATGTAATTAATGTCTGTCCACAGTATTTGCACGCTTGTCAGGCCATGTGTGCTGTGTGCACATTGTGAAAGAAAGAGGCTCTCATAATTAGGCTATGTTTACATGCACAGATAAAAAATCCTTGGGCCGTAATGATCAGTAATTATAAATATTTCTCCGAGTTTCTCCGGTTGCAGTCGTGTTCATTGTGTGCTATAGAAGGCAGGTTGTGTAGCTTAATTATGACATTGTACATGACTAAATGTAAGCGTCTGCATGAGCCCAGCCAAACACTTCCACTGGCATAATCATGCTCGGACCTGACTCTAAAGAGCTCATTACAGTTAGCTTTCTAAAGAGCGTTTTATCAAACACAGTTACCTAATAAGCATCTTTGGTGGTGCAAATTGGCCAAAATGGTAATGAGTCTGATTAGGCCACGCTTCAATTACAACAGCTTGCTCCTAAAGAAGTCCCATCCCCCAAGCACAGCAGCACCCTAAAAGCAGAAGAAAGTGAGGGAGAGAAAGAGAGAGCTTGGGAATTCTGCTGAAAGCCATTGCATGTTCGTACACCCTCATACACACACACATATATACATGCAGCAAAAAAAAAAAAAAAGGGAAAGAAAACCACTCCACCACCTCTGTGCTTCCTTTCAGCTGCGCAGTAATGAATAGAGAATTGTGCAAGCGGCAGTCCAATTTACGCACTGGGAAATTGGACGGACAGAGTGCGGGCGCACCGCTGTTTGCTTAAAATCGGCCAAGGCTAGCCAGATTAATAGCTCCCAAAAAGGTCAGCTTCTCTGTTCCATTGGCCATGATCACAGTGTCTGAAATTAAACAGTGCGCTGTAACAGAGCTTCCTCTCCGGGGGTTTACTGTTGATCACTCTTGCTAATAACACACCTATTAGACGCATGCACGGACCGCACATAATTATCATCAGGCTTGAAGAAGACAGCGCAGCTGGTAAAGGCTGATGCAAGATGAGAATATTTAATCATGTAGATATACAATTAATGTGTAAACCACATGCCTGCTTTTCCCTCTCTGCATTAATGTTGGTTTTAGCTTGTAATAATTTACACACAAGATGATTTCCTTCCCATTATGTAATTAAAACATTTTAGTCTGTTTTCCTTATATTGCTCACCTGTTATTAGCCATAATGAGCAAGGACACAGCTTTAGTGTCAGAGCCGCCTTAATAAGGCCATATCCATTGAGCAGACAATTCCTGCAGCTTTGCTTTATACGTTTCAGCTGAGTGACTTCTTACGGCGTGTGTAATCTAAGATTTGCCAGGCGTACTGTAAAGGTAGCCTCACAGACGCTGGTAAATTAAACAGAGGGTTTTTGTCGAGAGCCAGTGAGTGGAATTCGAGCAGAGGCCCTCAGACATTCTCTAATGAAACAAGCACTAATTATGCCAGTTGCATCTTAGAGAGCAAGCAAGTGAGCAAGTCATTGCTTGTTGCATCTAATTTAAAGTTTTTTTGTCAGTGTCTTGAGATGAAGTCCTAATGAACTGTTGCAGTGCATCAGCCAGTGCGTGATGCAAACATGTTGAAACACCAAGAAGCCTTTATATTGAAGACCTGTATCCAAATTGAATACATTTGTGTATATATTACATGAGAATTGAGCAGATCCTTTAGACAGTGCACATTAATTAGATTCAAACTTGTCTACATGATCTCTCTCTTCATTTCCTAGCCCAGAACAATGGCAGGGTGTGACATATGGAAGTAGTACAAGTGACATTTTTGTGTTTCCCACTGAGATAGGTTTGTCTGTGTGCTTGTGTTATTTATTGTAGTGTCACCGTGCTCGCAGGCAGGCTGGAGAAGCATGAAGAGCACGGAGGAGCTGCAGTCTAAAACTAAACTGGAGATGATTCATCTTCTGCAGTCCCCCTCTCTCTCATGCTCCCTCTCACTCTGTCTTTCTCTCCCCCATCTTTCTCTACCCTTTTTTCTGACTCTACCTCTCTCCATATTTCTGTCATTTTTACTGGACTAAAATTCCATTTTTCATATTTTTTCCCCCTTTATTGCCTCATTAAGTCCTCTGCTACAAATCACCCAATCATTATGTACTGTGTGAGATTTTTTGATCATTTCAAGCACCACATTACTTTTACAGCACTCTCACTTCGTGCTAGAATGACAAGAATATGTGTGTAAATATTGTCACTTAAAGGACATTTAATACAGTGTATTTTTCAAACCCTGTTATCCATGTTACTAAATCTCTTTGATGTCTCATTTAAGAGACTTAAACGCTTTAAAGGTTTTCCGAAAGGCATCCCTGCCTTTTGACAGTAAGAGCCTTGTAATTTGTTAGACTTGTTAAATAGCTACAGCTGAATTTGCTCTTTTGTTAGTGTGTAGTGCGCTTCATAAAAAGCCATTAGAACGGGAAGATAGAATATTGCTCGAAGTCCCTCTGTGCATACTGCAGGGGATTTCAGCCTTTCATAATTTCTCTCTGTTCTAGTGTTATCACCCACGCCCTATTTGCATACAGTATATATATATATTTATTTATTTATAGAGAGAGAGAGAGAGAGAGAGATAGATGGATAGATAGATAGATAGATAGATAGATAGATAGCTACAGATTTCTATTTTGTTTGTGAGCAGTTATTGTTGCAGGTGTGACAGGGGTGTTCAGGTCAAACCGGGACTTAGTAAAACAGTAATAAAACATTAGACACAGTAAAATGCTACCTTTCCTGTGAACATTCAGCGATTGGAGCACCTGATTCTTCAAAATTGACATAATTTGTCATCACCTTGCAGAAGACATGCATTCATCTGGGGTAACTGTACACACAATCATAATGAATACCACTTGCACATTATAGGAACTGACTTCTCTTCAAGCGATTTCCACGTTTGGGTCATTAAAGGAGTTTGTGGTAGGCCAGCATTTCAGAAATGAAGCAGGCAGTCTAATCATGGCTCCGGCATACTGAGAAAACTTTCTACCTTGATGTTATCCAAGCAATAGTGAAACACTGGCATAAGTGCAATAGAATAGCAAGAGGTTATATAGAGAAATAAAGGTAGTTTGTAGTTTTTAGTCTCATAACTATGTCCTGTTATTCTGCACAATCCGAAGTCCCAATTTGACTTGCCTCAACGCCCCTTATAAATCACCTTGCATGCACATTCATGCAATTATCAATTATCATAGAATCATAAAAGCATGCAGATATACAGTAGGTCAAGAGATTTAGATAATGTTCACATTAAGAATGGTAAAAATGTGAGTAATTTCATGTGATGATCTGAGAATTTCATGCAGAAGTCTTTAGCGCTCACACACACACATGCATACACAAAGAAAAAAAAAAGTTCAAATGAGTTGCAGCCATACAGGTACTGATGAGAGGTCAGAAGAGAATGACCAGATTGGTTTGAGCTGTGTTTTATATATATATATATATATATATAACTATTAAAATAAACATAAATCTAAATATGGGAGTCAGCAACATTCTGTTTACAACAAAACTCTTAATCCTCAAGGCTGTGTACATTTGTCGCCTGTTAATCAACAGCGCAGTGTCGCCTTTACTGCAACATCATTAAATCGATATGGTGCTTGCACATAGAGCAAATTTCATCTATGCTTAATCAAAGTCAGTCCCTAGGTGGGAATGCATCATTAATGTTTTAAGGAAAATTGCTTCCTTATAAACACTCATCAAGAGCAATATCACGAAAAAAAAATTTTAGACAGGTTTGCTGCTTGCTGGCTCGTTATACATAACAATGAACATGACTGATAAATGTACCGAACTGATATCGCATCTCAAATGAATGGAACATCATGACTGCAGAATGGAAAAGGAAAAATTAAAGACTCACTTTGCCTTGTGAGTTTTAGAAAAAGCCCTAAGGAAAACATAAAAAGCTACCAGGAATGTCCATATTAGTGGCCTGGGAGAGGCCTGAGGGGGAAAAAAGTAAATTGCATGACATTTATTGGCACTCTAGAAACAATGGTGAGAGATGTACAATATCAGTTGTCAGTTTAAATAAGCAATACATGCAGACAACAAGCATAAAATGAGCCGGACTACCCAGGACTATAAGTCTATAAGATCTGCTGGGATGTGAACTGGCTTGTCATAGGAAGGTTTTACAAACAATCTTTATGTACATACAGTAATAAGGAATGTTGCTAGTTACCATATATACTTTATTTATTCATAATAAATCTTTGTGCAACTTTATGCAACATATGTTCATATGTAATTTCTACATCGTTAGTGTGTGTGTTTTGCCTAAATTTTGCAATATCACCTACACACATCTGTTACTCGAGCATTTGTGCTTTCGGTTTGGTTTTCACTATCAAAAAGTCCTGATATTGACTCAAAGCCACATACAACAGCTTGTTTAATGAGATTTTTTTTCACACATAACTCAATTAGATAATGTGCGTTATCCGAAGCACCTTCCAACGGATCAGCCCATAAACACATAAAATTCACTCTTCTGTGAAGTGCAGGCGCTAACTGCTCATTTTATGTATGGTTTTATTGATTTTAATTGCATCTCGGAATGAAATGAAAAGAAATATTGCCGTCTTATATTGTAAAGGACAAAGAAGGTGAGATGCTGATGGAGGGTATATGAGGCTGGCTAGTGGTACTCTGTTTACGAAGCTGCAGATGAGAAGCTGTTCAAGACCGGGACTTCACATGTTCAGATAATCAAAGACTCAATAGGACTTAGATAATTAAAGAAGAGAGGCTTCTTTATGATGATGATGATGATTATTATAAATTTTTCTTTGTGTATTTAACTGACAAGAATGTTGAGTATTATAGCACATTAAACTAAATAAATATGTAAAGATAAAGGCAAACAAAATTAATTTTAAATTTGAAAATTTTGCCTGCAATTATAAACAACACAGCTTAATCCAAAGGATAGGGATCTTTATATGTAAAGAATAACAAATCATATATTCAGTACATACATACATATAATAATGTTCAGGCATCAGTTTGGCTCTCGTTATTTAGTGAGTCTATATTTTGTCTGGAGAAGGTTATTGTTAGCCATGTCAGGAGTGAAATTCAGCTCAGTACTGTGTCAATTATCTTTTAGACAGTGAGTTACCAAGAAGACCAAATAAAAAATACAGTTTAATACAAGAAATTGTGGATACAGTTTACAGAACACAAACTTTTCAGTATAATTTTTAGTAGGTCACAAACAAATATAAATTATTCTATTTAAGACTGTCAAATTCTGCTAAATGTGCTAGATTAAAACGAATATAATACGGATATAATATGGTCATAATCCTAATAAAAACAATGAAGTTCTGTGGTGTTTTTTTAAAAAGCATTGTCGGGTCATACAAGTATTTTTTAGATTAAAAAAAAAAAAAAATAAAAAAAAAAAATATATATA
>JAQMYJ010000036.1:20753045-20771582 GCA_030014305.1 Clarias laeviceps | reverse complement strand
TTATATATATATATATATATATATATATATATATATATATATGTGTGTGTGTGTGTGTACAGTATATACATATATATACTGTATATATATATTGAACATGGAGGATGAGTAATACATGTATTATGTATTGAATGTACAGATACTCCGATATAACCAGGTCATCTAATTCCCAAGGTAGTTTTTAACAACGCCACACAGGTTATGGAGTTTTTATTTTTTTAATATAGTGTTTAGTCCACACAAAGAAATGAGGAAAATATACTCTATGTTCTCCACTTGGTGTACATACATTATATTAAGGATAAACCTTTACATGCATCTCAAATGGATTGCTCTGGGAATACCACATGCGCCAAAGCAGTAAACAGGCATTAAGCCTAGCTCAATGCCTGTGCTGTGGTTTAGGATGTTAAAATGCTATTACTACAACATAATCACAAATCAAAACCAGTCATCCACAAACGACTTAACGTGTTGCTTTCATTTTTGCATAATCTCAAACAGTGTGACTAATTGGAGATACAGTGTCCTGTGATAATTTTGGAGTTTTTACTGCTGATGTAAATAGTAGACTTCCTGGTATGGATGCAAGGATGATGTTGGTTCATCCTCTTAAGCGTTTCTTAGTCATTTGCTCACAGGCCTGACAGGAAGTCATAGTACTCATCCTTTTGAGTAAATCCTTTTAAATGAACACAATTAGCACAGCATTATTCTGCTAATTAGTGGTGTGTGTGTGTGTATATGTGTGTGTGTTTGAACTGTTTGGGCAGGTTTCTGATAAGATGGTGGTTGGGGACACCACTTATCTCAGTGCTGCCAAAAAATGCTGTGTCCTGGCACTAAAACACCTGTTCTGGATTCAATACTATAATTTATCAGTATTATTTTGTGTATTCAGGTTATCAGGTTATTCTATGTAATTTATTCTAAAATATTCAGTGGCATTAATGGGTGATTCTTTATGGTAATATTTACAGAGGGCAGTATTATGTCTTCGAATAGATTTGTAGAATTTATACAACAAAAGAATTTTATAAACACTTTTGCTTTTTCACAGTTTGCTTTTGTCTTGTGTGTGTGTGCGCGTGTGTGTGTATGGCGGTTGAGCTCAGTCCAGTCTGTTAGGCTACAACAATACACAGCACAGCCTTCTACACTCAATAGTGTGTGTGTGTGTGTGTGTGTGTGTGTGTGTGTGAGTGAGAGAGAGAGAGAGAGAGAGAGAGATTGTATGTGAACCACTAGTGACATCCCATTGGTTTTTGAGTAAATGCCTCTTTGATAATCCCATGCTGAGTGTAAGATGACAGCATATGTAACTACTTGTGTTTGCAGATGGAGTTTGGGATTAAACTTGATGGTGGCTTTTGAGCCCTGGGGCAATAAAAGAGAGAAGTTGGAAAGAGAAGAGAGTGAGGCAGAGAAACATGACGAGAGAGCAAGAGAGAGAGAGAGAGAGAGAGAGAGAGAAAGCAAGCGAGCCAGAAAGAGAAAGAAAAGACAAGAGAGGCATGTTTTTTCCTCTTTTCCAGCCAGCAGTGCTCTAGGAGGCAGCAGGCAGACAGAGAGCTGTTGTAATTCATGCCATGCTGTGGGGTTTGTGTGATGAAAGCAGCAGAGCGCTGCCTGGGAGATTGCTTTGCTGCACTCCTCCAAGCAGATTTGAAACTGTCTGGAACTGCTTTAGATGAGAGTTGGATTATAGAGTGACCTGCGATGTCTGTGTCACCCCGGTCTGTGCAAGGTGCATTATACTGTGCTAACCAGGTGCTGGTGCCCAAATCCGCACTGCTCCTACGATACTAACTGTCAGCAGGGCCTGTGATATGTAGCCTGCACTCTAGGTGAGCTGCAGAGTAGGAAATGGAAAGTAATATTTTGTGTTGCTCTTGCTGTTTTTTTTCCCCTTTCTGTTTAAAAGCAATCATGTATTGGATCATTGATTCTGCAGAGTTTCACAAAACTGAGGCCTTTGCTGATCCTGTTCTCTCTGTACCTTATTTATCATGTTTCTGACATTGGTGTTTGTTTTGTGTTTTTTGGGTTATTTAGGCTTAAAGATGCAGTGGACCCCAGAGCATGCACAGTGGGCAGAGCAGCACTTCGATATCTCCTCCACAACTCGTTCCCCAGCCCATAAAGCTGAGGCATATCGTGGGCACCTGCAGAGGACCTACCAGTATGCCTGGGCCAACGATGACATCTCTGCCCTGACTGCCTCCAACCTCCTGAAGAAATATGCTGAGAAGTATTCTGGGATTTTGGAGGGTCCCAGTGAGAGGGCACTGCTGTGCTCATATTCAGAGAGTGCCCCAGGACTCCTGAACGGACGCAAATCTGAAAGCGAAGTATGGCAAGAGGGCATCTACCCTATGAACTGCACCGCAGATGTGATATCTTCAAGCAAGGCTGTAGTGCCAGCCGCTTTGCCACCAGCGGACAGTGCAGCCAACATTGGCAGCTCATCAGTGGTGGCAAGCAGCCTGAGTGAACCCAGCTACTCCAGTAGCAGTTGTGGGAGCCACACACCTGCTGCCCTGCACTCGGGGATCCCTTCTCAGGAGTTTGTAAGTGGCTACAATGGCACTTATCTGCATTCCACCTATAGTGGGGGGCAAAGCACCCCAGCCCTGCCCTCCCCACACCCCTCCCCTTTGCACAGCAGTGGGCTTCTTCAGCCTCCTCCACCCCCTCCTCCTCCTCCTCCAACACTGGTGCCTAGCTATAATGCAGGTTCACCTAACCTCTCCAGTTATAACTACCCTCCTACAGGGTATCCCCCCCAGGCTTCTGTTGCTCCAGGCTACAGCCCTGGAGGAGCCCCTGCTCCTTCAGCCTACTTGCCCTCAGGCATTGCAGCTCCCACTCCACTACCCCCCTCTACCATTCCCGGCTATTCCTACCAGTCCCATAGCCATGCACCTATTGCACCAACTCCTTTGAATGGCAGCTCAGCCAACTCACTGAAAAGAAAAGCTTTTTACATGACAGGACAAGGAGACATGGACTCCAGTTATGGAAATTTCAGTTACAACCAACAGCGCTCAACTCAAAGCCCTATGTACAGAATGCCAGATAGTAACCTTGCTGACTCAAGCAGAGGGAATGGATTTGACAGAAGTGCTGACACCTCGTCTTTGCCATTTAAGCCTACAAAACAGCCAATGTCCTCAGATCAACAGCGTAAATTCAGCAGTCAGTCTGGCAGAGCCATCACCCCTCCATCTTACGGAGCATCCAAAGGTTCCATGGGGTCAGTGCGATCGGGTGAGTCTTTCGGGAAGTTCAGTTCGCCTGTTATAAATGAGCACAACGAGGAGCACAGGCAGCACTTGCCACATTCCATTGGCACAGTTCCCTCAAGTGGCCACCCGGCTGAGGAGCAGCTGAAAAATAGTGACTCCAGCTTGGTGGAGATGGTCACAACGGAGGTCCTCCAGCAGATGCCCCCTGTAGACTGGAGTGACATTGTAGGACTAGAGCTGGTCAAATCCACTATTAAAGAGGAGGTTTTATGGCCCATCCTGAGGCCCGATATGTTCAGTGCCCTGGCACCATTACCACGGAGCATCCTTTTCTTTGGACCTCAAGGCACTGGGCGGACATTGCTGGCACGTTGTGTGGCCAGCCAGCTTGGTGCTGCATTCCTCCAGCTCAGTGGATCAGCACTGGTTAGTAAATGGCTTGGCGAGGGGGAGAAAGTGGTGCAGGCCTCGTTTCTTGTAGCTCGTTGCCGGCAACCTTCAGTAATATTTGTTAGTGATGTAGATCTCTTGTTGTCACCACAGCTAAATGAGGAAAGCCCAGTAAATCGTATCAAGAGTGAACTTCTCCTACAATTGGATGGAGTGCTCAGCTCAACAGAGGACCATGTCTTGGTCATCTGCTCCACTAGCAAGCCTGAGGAAATAGATGAAGCTCTGCGTAGGTACTTTGTTAAGAGGTTGCTCATCCCACTCCCAGACACTTCGGCACGACACCAGCTCATCAGTCAGGTGCTCTCCCAGCACAACTACTGCCTCAGTGACAAAGAGGTGGCGCTGCTTGTTCAGCGGACAGAGGGATTCTCGGGGTTGGACCTGGTTCGACTTTGCCAGGAGGCCATTGTTGGACCCTTGCACAGCATGCCTGGCACAGAACTGTCTGGAATCATACCAGGGCAGATGAGGCCACTATCTTACCAGGACTTTGAAAATGTATTTTGCAAAATCCAACCCAGCATATCACAGAAAGAACTGGACACTTATACTGAGTGGAACAAAATGTTTGGCTGTAGTCAGTGAAATGGGGGTTTAAAGGGCCATAAAGGGTGACTTCTACTCCTGTAAGGAGAGGATACAATTCAGAATTCTTTGGGTGAAACACACAGTATTGAAGGGTGGGTATTACTAATGACCTTAAATAACATCTGGGATGAAACTCTGAAAGACCTGAATAATGGATAGCTATGCTTAAGTCCATATAAAGCCCTTTGCACAAAGTCTAACAGAAAGTGCACAATTTGGCTGAACACCGCTAAAGTTAAGTGTCACTTGCTGAAGTGCACTGTCACTAAATTACCACAAAGACAAACTACATTGTCTGTATATATCATTCTGCTGTTTTTGAGATTTTGTTGCTATTAAGTGCCTAAAGTGGTGCTTTATGATTTTGTATATTTTGGTTGTTTTGCCTCACAATTTACATTGGTGGCATGTGCTAATATAAAAAGCTTTAACCTGAGACTAAAAAAAACAAAAAACAGAAAACAACCATATTCCTCAACTGAGTCTGATCTGTAGGCCCTTTATGGGCATAAGAATTTCTTGTGGCATTTGTAATCTGGGCCCTAATTTATGGACTTTGTTTGCTTTTAATTTTTTTCAAAAACTCAGGAATGTGATTGTGATTTGTATAGTACCTCAAACAATTGTGTCAAAGCACTACATATTGGCTTTGGATCTTGATTTGCATTGAGTTAAAAGTCTCACCTCAACTGATTAAAACATGACAAGGATATGACTATGAATGTAACCAGATAAATTCTGGACTGTTTGGGAAAAATGTGTTTATCTTTTTCCTTTTTATTTTTTTTTTATCAAGTATTGAAGTTGAAATTAAATATTAATTTCATTGTGAGTAGCTTAAATCAGAGGGATGAACAATGAAGAATTCTGAATTGTGGCAGTTTTGAAAACAGCACCCGTCCTCATGCATTGTGCTCACTCTATAGTGCATATGTATCAAAGGTTAATTCAAAGCCTTAGCTAAAAATAAGACGTTGCAGGGGACCACACTATTTGCATTTTGTGAAATAGATGTTCATGTATGTAATCAATGAAGAGAAAAGACAGAATCATTGCAGGTGAACCAAAACTTTTACAAAGACCACCACATATTATATTTAGGGAATAAAACACTTTGGTTATTTGTAATTATTGTTTTTAATCCTGTTCTGCTGCTGTGTGTCATTCATGTAACAATCCTGAAGGATCATGTGTAACCTGTGTTCTTTTCTACCTCAGTTCATCACTGTTTTCTTTTGGAACAAAAATTAAAGAGGCTAGCTTGCCGTTCGAAAATCTGTAGGCTCAGTCAACAAGAAGAAAGCCTGCTTATAGAATCAAAAAAATATGACTGACACTGTCTGTGCAATTTTCTTCTCACAGTACATCGTGCAACCTCCCTCTATATACATGCTCAATGGGTTTTGTGTTGCAGTCAGAGGGCATGGTTCTCCAGTCACTGCGCTCCCCTTTTGGTTTTCCTGTTTCTACAGTTGGCAGCTTTTTTCTTTACTAACACTCAACGCTAGTCACATGATTGGCCAGTACCACTGGGGGCACTGGAGACAAGCTTGCACCTGTGTTTACAACACATGAGGAAAAGTCAAAGAAGGCCTTGTGTTGAATGTATGTTTGTGTTTGTTTGTTTGTTTACTCCCTCCCACCCCCACCCTTTTATCCCGTGAGCATTTCATGTTTGCCATTTTGTGAAGCACTAGTGAGTGGAGTGGCGCAGCGCTGCCAATGTACAGCACTGAAGAAGAATCCTGCAGATGCTCAGAGGGTGGCTGTCCTGTTTCCTTTTCCCCTCAGTGTTTATCCTAGGCCCTTACTGCATGCATCAACTACAAAATGCTTTTGAGGATGTCGAACATTCTCAAATGTTGGCATAGTCCCTATTTACTTTAATACTGCAGTATTTTTCTTGTCAGTGGTGCTTAATGGCTGGAGCTAATATTTTTTCCACTACACGTATATCCATGTGCAAACAGTCATGCATTTTATGATAGACATCTTGTTAGTGTATTTAGCAGCTGTAAAATGTCATTTATTTGACCATTCTCAATAATGTGATTAAGAGGAAACTTAAGTCAAGCATATTTGGTGTCTGTTCAGTAGAAAACCGTTTGGTAAAGTCCTGTCATTATAGTAAATGTAAACATCTAGTTGATCAAATGCACTTTTGATTTAAAGTTTATCATTTGAATGCATCTTATTTGCACCAAAGCAAATAACCAATTTACTTCAACAGATGAGTCCAAAATGAAGGCAATGCACAACCTTTTTTAAAAATTATTTATAGCACATAATAGCAATTTGCCCTGCTCTGGTTTAGTGACGTAGATTTCCACATTATCTCTAACATGTAACATCCAGAATAGTAAAGTATTGTGCGTACTTAAGCCAAATTGCACTGATGCCCAGAGCCACTCTTTCATGTTGTGAATAATTATTTTGTACCATTAATTACCGTTCTGCTGTATGAATGAACCACCAGCATTCACTTCCACAACATCGCTCGGAAAACTGGACAGAATCTTCATGATGTAGAGGTTTTTGTGGAAGCCCCTGATTACTGCTGATTACAAAAGGGTTTAGTTTAAGACTACATTAGTGGTTAATTCAATAGAAGGGTTAAAGCACATTTTCCTTAGTATTATTATTATTATTATTATTATTATTATTATACAAACCAATCTCAAAATCAGTTTGATTTTGCTGTCTCTGTAAGTGTTTTTTCTCCTGCATTCTTCTGCACTCTTCTAGTTGTTGCTGTCATATCAATTTTCTATTTCAGACATTGTTCTCTAAAACCATTTCTACCTCATTGCTACATACACACATGTAGTACCTATGTTCTGTCTTTTTTGAATGTCATGCATTTGTATAAAAGGCAAAAAAAAAATTAAAAAAAGGATAAAAATATAAAAGTGGAAAAAAAGCTTGTCCTTGAACTTGAGCAGTCTACCTCAGAAAGACTGTCCCTACACTGAGCAGTTTAGTAGTTGGGCAAGTGATGAGACTCAATAGAGAGCGTTGAGGTAAGAATATTGCACACAGTCGTAACTTTGAAACGCTTTGAAATCTACTTACAAGAAAGAAAAAAAACACAATGGGTAAAGGATATTGTGGGCTGTATAGGTCTTCTTCAAGGTCTCTAAATGCAGATTCAGCTTTTGGATTATACTAAAATCGCTTTACTCCTTTGTGAAATGTAGTGTGCATGTGAATGTGTGTATGTCTGTGTGTGCGTGTGTGTATGTGCACTTATTAAGTGTGTAAGAGTGCATTTTATATATGGAAATTCTATATGAAATGTAATTACATTTCATATCTTGTATTTGTACATGAGCTACACTCGCACATATGTGTACTTAATGTACATTGTTATAACATTTTGAAAAACACCACATAATGTTTCTATGTGTGTGTATGTACAGTATTGCCATAACTGCAGTCAACGTAAATGTATTTTCATGTATTCATAGGGGCAAAGGATAATAAAAGATCATTAACATGTTTTTGAAATTACAGTGTATGTGTTTTGTTTTTTTGCCTGTTACATATTGGATTAATTAAAATAGTTAAAAATATGGTACACATAAGAGCCTGATGACTATATATTTACTAGTCATTTGTTGTATGAGAAAGCTTATTAAAATGCAATGGTGAGATAAGAGAACAGGAATTCTTGAGAAAGACCTATACGCTGCACAATAAACATTTATCTTTTTTTTATTTGCCTAAAAATATCCTAAAATAAATTCACATCTCTTAGATTGCATTCACTTTTGTAAAATATTAAATGTGTAAAGAACAATCCATGTAGACATGCTGTCACAGGAAAATAACAGGGACAACAGCATGTATTGAAATTAATCCAGTCCTATAATGATTTGCCAATGATTCGATCTTTTATTTACTAAATAACAACACAGCCTATTTTTATAGTGGTCCATTTAGATTGAGAGACAATTTAATTATTCATATAAAATTGATAATTTTGGAAAATTCGATTAAGTTATGTGTTTAAGATCTGTTTTTTTTTTTATTATTAATATTTAATTTATGTATATTTGCATAGGAGGTGCAACTACTCACACATACTGTGTTGTAGGAGCAAATTATTTCCTAAATTTGTTTTAAAAAATTAGTGGCACCTAGGTTTCATAAAAAATATTGCATAAGTATAGCAGTTATAAACAGTCCTTCACTTAAAACACTTTTTTTTCTGTCTTGGAAAACTTACAACCTAAGTTACAGCATTACCTCTGACTGATACGAAGCACTGACAGTGGAGACTCCTTCCCAAAAATGCTAAATTAAAATGTCATCACTCGGTCTGCAAACATAGTAAAATGCTGTATACAAAGGACATTTTTGTCATTCCCTTTTGTAATGTAGTAATGATCAGAGAACATAAAACGTCAAAGTTTTGGCCTAGCTGAACATAGGTGACTCATTTTAATTATTTGAGATAGATTAGCATATGCAAGCATCAATTATTTGATGACAGTGTCTCAACTCTGGAGATCTTAACATTTCCAGGGTATCTATAAGATGTGTGCTTCATTTATAATAAGTTATAATGTGGGTCAAATATAAAAGAGTTATTTGTAGATTTCGTACCCCTCTCAGATTCAAGAATGAAATCTTTAAATTTTTTATTTAATGTTTTGGAAATGGAAACATCTAGTGCATATCTTTATTTACACCAAATAGCATTTTTACAGCAAGTCTTGCTCTTACATTAAATTATTCGAAATACTCGTCACTCAGTATCATTTTGAAAGGTGACTCCTATCAATTTCTCCAAATGTACCGCACATCATAAGTACAGTTTGTTTTAGCCTGTCTTTTTTCATTCTTCTTTCATTTTGTTATAAATAAGACAATAATCTTTTTGATTTCCTACATTGAAGGCATAATTATGTAGTAGATGCATTGTGCGTAGGTTGCTGCTGTACAATTAACACTGGGGAACTAGGTACATTTGGAGCCCATCACTGTTTCATTTGTGATCGGCTGTGTGTCATTTCCACAGTCGTGCACATTAAAAGAAGCCTCTCCTAATGGATGCAATTCAGCAGGGTTCCCCTCAGAGACACCGCCAACACACTCTTGCACAATCACAAACACAAAGGTTATCAGAGCCACAGATGAAGAGATGAGGAGATGTTTGTTTTTTTTTCCTTCCTTTGGTCAAGATGTCTTCTGTCATGTTCATATTTATGTCGTTTCAGTTTGTCCAGAAGCACAGTACAGTATGTTTATATTGTGCATTAAGTTGTTATATACAGTATTTAACACAAATACACACATTTTAAAGTGTATGATAAACAACCACTTTTTTCGGTTTCCTTTTGATGGGGTTTTTATTTCTTATACAAGGACGAGTGGCTTGGTGGTTATTAAACTGTAAGTAATTACTGATCTGCTGCTGAGAGCTTCATGCCTAAACCTTTTCTTCTGCATAGGTCACTCTTCCTGTGCTGAATCTTTCACTGATTGATTTTCTACCTTTTGATGAAAAGCATTTCAGAGCATTAAAGAAGTCTCTTAAATGTTGCATTTCCTTGAGCATTTCTTAAATCATATCATAGTACATGTGACATTATTCCAAATGCATTTTCTCTCATTACATGTGACATTAGTCGCAAGGCGCAGAGTTCAATAAAATATCTTAACATCTGTGAAGGAGGTTTGATCTATTAAAAATTAGATTATTTGGGTCATTATCTGGATAGAGCGAGAGAGTGGATTCTAGATTCCCAGATGACTTGGGCTACAAAAAAATAGGTAATCTTTATTATATACACACTATATATATATATATATATATATATATATATATATATGATCTTTATGTCTACATTGTAAAACAAGGCTGAAGTCATCCAAAATATACAATAATCTCCTTTGAACAGTTGACATTGAGATGAGTCTGCTAGTTATGCTCTGTGAAGCCTTCATATCGACTTTAATCTGAAATGCTGTTAATTGGTGATTTTTGAGGCTGGTAACTCTAAAAGAACAACTTCTCTGCAGCAGAGGTAAGTTTTAGTCTTGCTTTCCTGGAATGGTATTTATGACAGCCAGTTTCATCTTGGTGCTTAATAAAAACTTATGCACTTGGCAGTACTGTGCTTGCAAGATCTATTTCAGAACAGCTGACCTTAGTGTCTTAAAATAAAAGAAATACACTGACTGTTGTTGTTGTTGTTACTTAATTACCTAATGCCATATGTGTTATTTCATAGTTTTGAAAAAAAAAGTATTGTATTGTTGTACAATGTCGAAATTAAATCCAAACTTGTGTCCAATATAGACAAACACAAAGGTTATCAGAGCCACAGATAAAGAGATGATGAGATCTTTTTTTTCCACTTCTCTTGGTCAAGGTGTCTATCATTTAAGTTGTTTTTTTTCTTTGTCCAGAAGCCAAGTACAGTATGTTTATATTGTGCATTAAGTGATTATATATTTAACACTAATACACAATTGTGAATTATTTTAGATTTTTGATAAACAACCACTTTCTCTGTTTCTTTATGATGGGCTTTTATTTCTTATACAAGGATGAGTGGCTTGGAGGTTATTAAACTGTAAGTAATTACTGATCTGCTGCTGAGAGCTTCATGCCTGAACCTTTTATTCTGAACAGGTCACGCTTGGCTTTGTGAAACAAACCTTAAACATATTAAATTTGTTTAAAATTACAAAGGATAATTATGGAATCATTCAATGTTGAGAAAAAAGAATTATGGAATAATCAGGGGGAAAAGGATCACAATTACTGTGATTAATAATTGTTGCTCCTTTTTCATGGTTTTATGACAGTCTGACTTTTTGAGGATTGGGCTTTATCCATCCGTTTGTCCAGTTTCCTGTGTATGTTTGCAGGGCGCTTGGCGCCTATTTCATGGTACAAGGCGATAGACAGTCAGAATGGGTGCCTAATTCCTTGAGGGCGCAAGCTAAAAACACACACACACACACACACAATCATACACTATGGGCAATTGGGAATCACCAATCAGCCTACAGTGCATGTACCTGAAGGAAACCTACAAAGTACAAGGAGAAAATGCACATTGACCGGAGGAAAGATTCATTCCCCCAACCATGGTGGTTTGAGGTAATGATGTTAAGTGCTGAGTGGGATTGTCTTCACTGATGAAAAACTATGCTGTACATCAAGGTGGTTCCAACTTTCTCAAATAGCAGGTGACAAACCATTTTTGTAATGTCCAATAAGATTTATAATAAGATTAAGATCCAGACCGTTTACTGGCCTAATGTGTCCTTCCTGAAAAAATGCTTTAACAAACTTTACTCTGTGGCAAGATGCATTATCATTCTTTAAAATAACTAGCTATAAAGCCTATATTTCATTGATGGAATGAGAAAAGTGAGCAAAATTTCAGTGTACTTCTGTGCATTGACTGTTGAGATAATTATTGCTATCTCTCCTGGTTTTTTACCTGACATGCAACCTCATATCATAAATAAGTGGGGAAATTAGAGACATCTTTTTATACCTCCTGGCCAAAAAAAAAAAAGTCTCCATTTCAGAAGTGTCAAATTATCAGTCAGCATCAAGCAAAGAAAACGGTCTCACTCACTCATTATCTACAGTATACCGCTTTATCCTGTTTTCAGGGTCGCAGGGTGCCTGGAGCCTATCCCAGGAGACTTAGGGCATGAGGCAGGGTAGACCCTGGACAGGGAGTCAATCCATCGCAGGGCACACACACATACACACACTACGGGCATTTTGGGCATGAATCGTACCTGATCGGGAATCAAACTCAGACTCTGGAGGTGTCGCAAGGTGACAGTGCTAACCACTACACCCCCACTACGCCTGCAAAGAAAACTAGTAGGGGAAAATTACACTTTAACTCATTATCAAAAGCCAGAAGAATAGTGCTGAACTGTGGAACCGACTTTGTGAAAAAAAAAAAACAACATAAATACAGATCCCTTAAACACTTGGTGAAGTTGCATGTTAAAATAATCCACAGTAAAAACCACAGCTATGTTTAATAGTGAAAGTAAGAGCATTTCCATAAGCGCATAATGTAATGAAATCTCAGGATTAGGAATAAATAGATGTGTGGCCAAGAGAGGCTTGAATTTTCATAAATATTGGACTTTGGAGCAATGTAAAAGGGTCATGTGTGATGAGTTCAGATTGACTCGATGGGTGCATCAGGGTAAGAAGGGAAACACTGCACCCATCGTGCATAATGCCCATTATACAAGGCTTTGGAGGCAGTGTTATGATCTAAGGTTGCTTCAGTTGGTCAGGTCTAGACTTAGTAACTTTATGTGGCAATAAAATGAAGTCAGCCAATTAACGGAATTTACAGATTGAGTTTGTTTCCCTGATGGCACAGGCATATTCCAGGACCCAAATTGTGAAAGAGCAGTTCTGGGAACATGACGAATCACACATGGGAACTGGACACCACATTGCGTGATAATAAATGTGATTGAATAAAAACCTAGAATGTGCAAAATTTCTTTATTTTTATGCATTTATTTATTTGTATTTTTAGAAGAGGGGTAGACAGAGGTTCCTGCATAATCTCTCTGTCCAACCATATTCTTGATTCATCTTTGACTATCACATTCATCCAAACAGCCACATTGCATGATCACTTCTCTTTAGCCCACTTTAACCCTTTTATTCAGGTTTTAGAGTTGTTGCTATTTTTTTGTCTGGCTTTTCTAAATGCTATTTTATTCAGATGATTTCTTACAGTTCTGTCATAAGCATTGACTTCTGTTTCTACCCATCGGTCTAATTAGTTTTATCCCAAATTTTAGACACAGCTGACTGGGAACAACTAACATCCTTTGCCATACTCCTTTCTTGAAAGAGTTCCTAATCCCTTCCATTGTATTAATTGACTATTCTCTTGTTGTACTCTCTTTTAACTAAAGACTTATTTGCAAATACTGACTTGAGTCAGTATCCAAATCCATATTTTGATCCTGAAAACTGAATGATAAAATATTTTCCCTCTACAGTGGTACCTAGTCATACAAATACATGCTTTGCGAATTTTGCAAGAAATTTGCCTCAGCATACAAAGCATTTTCGAGCTGGTCCCACTTTAGGTTGCGCGTATATCCGGTTGTGCATGGCCAAGTAAAGCGAGTTTAAATATTTTTTATGGTTATTTTTTATTTTTTTACATTTTGTGCAAGATTTAGTAAAGACTTTTAAAGCAGCTGGTGCTAAGAGGAATCATAAAGTAAGGTAAAGTTAGGTTTAATGTCTATTTATTTCATATTTTGTTTCATTTATATGTCTTTTCTAAATGATTGAATTTTTTTATGCAAAATATAATTATAGTGTTGGAAATTGATGATATTGGTTATATTATTGGGTGGCTGGAATGGATTATTTGCATTTACATTTTTTCCTATGGGAAAATGCGTTTTACAATAAGAAATTTGATTAAATAGATTAAATTCATATGCCAAGGTACCAATGTATTTCCACTGTAGAAAGGTACAACATTAAATAAAATCACTGTATATAATTTTTTGAGATATGCTTCATGAAGCCAGAATATTTAGCTGTTAAGAAAAAAAAATTGGGTGTTCTGGAGAAACCCCAGTCCCGCACATTTTACATTTTGTCAGCTCGCAGCACACCTGAATTCACAACAATAAATGATTTCTTGCTGTTTTATCACTCCCCCTCTGTTTGCAGCTGGTATTCACCTGAACCTGACAAGGAATTATCTAAAGCTCTCTAACTCTCCTTAAAGGTGAATTTAACATTAAATGGGTATTATACATAGGAACATGTGCTTGTGATTTATTATGTAAGGAAAAAAGCACTCATCATCTAAGACAATATTACACCAGTGAGGAAGTCAGACTAAGCAGTGCGTTTGCTGTAATACCCATTAAATTGATTTCTCTGTGCGATTTGTGTGTGTCCAGAGCTTTCTTCTTAATTCTACTTCTAAACAAATAGGGGAAAAACAAGGGAATATTAAAGTTGTGTCAAACATATTACACTCCAGTTATTAGTGCCTATTTTGTAAATATCAGAGATCCTTTTGTCCTAGCGTTAGCTTCCTCATTAGCATTCTGATGAAAGTCGAGTGGATGTGTGTGAACTTGGGGGTTATCTGCGACAGCACAGCGTCCAGCGTTCACATCTCTCTCTCTCTCTCTCTCTCACACACACACACACACACACATGCACACATGCGAGTTGCGCTCAAGAAGATGAGACACAGACCTCTCTCAAATCACTTCCTTCATAACAATTAAAATATGCAAAGTGATAATTTTCCTTAAGTAGCCTTAAATGTGCAATCTATTTAAATGTGAGGGAAATTGCCTAAAGCTTGGACTGAGAGAGAGAGAGAGCAAAAAAAAAGAATAAATTATGCAAATAGCAGAAAGGACTCTTGAAAGCCTAATTTTTCCATAATAAGCATACTGTTTCATTTAATTTTTTGCCTCTTATTAAAAGTGACAGTTCTTTTGCACTGTCTGATGGCTATATCTGACACAAGCTAGTGAAAATGACTGCCGGACTAAACGCTAAAGCATTTTTGCTAGCTTTTAGATGATGGCTACATTCACAAAGTAATTATGCAGCGAAGAGTCCAGAAATAAGCTTTAATTACATAGTAATCGCCTCTGATGGACACTGGGAAGTGTGAACATTGCCAGACTGCAATCCATCAATGCCAAACCCCTGGCCACTTTTAATTCTCCCTCATTTGCATCATAACCTCCGCACCAAGTTGCACAAATGCTGTTAAATGTTAATAGGACCTGTCTCTCTACTCAAAATGAATGCTTAAGCCATTTCATCTCTCTCCTTGTGCTCTTTCTTCCCTCTTACATCCCTCTTTCTCCATTCTTCATCTTTCCATTTCCCCTCATCTCAACCCCATCCCTCTTTTTCTCATGCATTACTTTGACACAGAGAGAGAGAGAGAGAGAGAGAGAGAGATAGAGAGAGAGCGTGAGAGAGAGAGCCCTGCAAGCTGTGTCTGCCCGAGTTTCTCGTCAGGAGAGGACATGAGACTGAGGCAACACATGGTCACTGCTGTGCTAATTGGGAGCACTATGCTAAGTTTTATCTCCTTACATCTAACAAGCCATGCACACTATCTAGTGTGTGTGTGTGTGTGTCTGTGTGTGTGTGTACACATGTGTGTGTATGTGTGTGTGAACAGGGGGAGAGAAAACATATGTTAGTGGCTGATAGCATATGTATATACCCTATGTTATGAGAGGCAGTCAGAGATTAGTTGGAGGGTTTTTTTCATCCATCTATTTATAATTTATTCCATTTTGCATCTTATGATTTTCTACAAAGGGGGGTCAGACAATGTAATCCATCCACATTGTTTGGCATCCGGAGAGACGGCTAATGCCAGTCCAGAGGGACGGAGAGAGAGGCCGTTCCTTATTGATTGCAGATTGTGCCTGGTGCAGCGTGTCCTGTGAATATATTCATACCCCCTCTCATTGCAGCCATTTAATACTAATACAGCTCATTATCTGTCTGTCTGAAGCCCACCAGTAAACAATAACTGTTATTACTCTGAATGGGGCACTAACAGGCTCTGCTATTTTTCGTTATTTCTGCTATCTTGATGAAAGCATACTGTGAGTTTAATAGGTTTGGATCTCTCTTGTTCTCTTGTCCTCAAGCAGACTTCCTCAGTTGGTTAGTTACCTGATAATTTCAAATAGATTTTATCCTGTATGTATGCCTTATTTGACACCTACCTGAATAATGCATATATAGATGAATAAATAAATCCAGTTATTAGTGTATATTTAGATTATTTTGTCTTACAGTTAGTATTCTCATAAGAAATGCAGGAACATTTACATGGGTACAAAACACCAAGATCATTAAAAGCCAGGAAACCTGTAAATAAATAGAAATTAATAGATTTCTTTGGGGAAAAAAATATCTAAAACAAAGAAAGGAAATGTTCACTATGTTGAATTTTGAACTGTTTACAGGTCACAATTTGAATTTAAGAAAAGCCAGATTTGATCTATTAAGCATCTATTATATGTACTAAAATATGCTCTTCATTTTCACCAGCATGAAAAATTAACTGACTATATACAGTTTGTCGGGAATTAATTTTTATAGTATTATTATTATTATTATTATTATTATTATTATTATTATTATTCATTTTATTTATTAATGAAATATTTATTTATTTTCATTTTAATTATTATTTACATTCCATGTTTCTCATCTTCCTCTTAACAATAGCCCATAGATTTTCTGTGGGGTTCAGGTCAGGTGGGCGGGCTGGCCATTCAAACACAGTAATATTATGGTCAGCAAACCTGTTAGTAGTAGTTTTGGCACTCTGGACAGGAAATGGTCTGGACATGCTCTAAAATCCCCTGGTACAGTAGGTGCTACTTCACACAAAACTTCAAGCAACTTGGATTCTGTGCCACTCCCCTTTTCCTCCAGACTCTGTGACCTTGATTTTCAAATGAAATGCAAAATTTACTTTCATCTGAAAAGAGAACAGTTCTTTTTCTTCTTAACCTGGTTTAACACTACTGTTTGGGAGTGGCTTGATAATAGGAACGTGTTTCCTGTGCGTGTGGTGGCTTCACTCTACTCCTTGTGAAATGGAGTTCTTCCCAAGTTCTTCTTCCTAAAAATCATCTTTCCTTAACAATCTTCCTGCAGACATTCCTGTTGCTTATGCACCTTTTCATACTGCACTTTTCCCTTTCAGGAAACTTTTCAATCTTTGTGGCTTACCCACATTGTCAATGATCATTTCCTGCACAACTGTACTTAACCAGACCGAGAGGTATAAAGTATATATATATTATATATATATATATATATATAGTATAAAAATATTAATTTACTAAAGCTCAAATGTGAAGAATAAATTATAAAAGTCCAGAAAAAGAAAAATTAAGAAGTTAAATAAATTTTTATATATGCAGTTTTACCTGGAGCTGCTTAAAATGTGTGTGTGTGTGTGTGTGTGTGTGTGTGTGTGTGTGTGTGTGTGTGTGTGTGTGTGTGTGTAAATAGGTGACTGAGGCCTCCTGCCATGCCAGGAATGCCCACCTCCAATTAGCACATACCGCGTGCCGTATAAAGTTCTAAAATACACAACTTTTACACCTACCTCCATCTGTCCATCATGGAGGAGAAGAGGTGTGTGAGGAAGGGTCACTGGGTCAGACTGCTTAGGTTTGGGAACAGCAGGAGAACACCAAGGATGGAGGACATCATCTGCAGTCTGCCTGGCTTCTGTTAAGGATCCATGTGATATTTCTTTCCACTCCAGCACAGAAATAGTGCATTTTGCTCTCCCTATCCCACTCACTCCCTTAGTAATTCTCTCTCTCTCTCTCTCTCCAACTATCTATCTGTGAGCATGCAGCTAACAAGCATGCAGCGATATGGTTCAGAGGTCATCTCCCACCATTCGTCTTAACTTATATTTACACCACACTTAGGAAAGGGGGAAACAATGCAAGCTATAAAAATGCACCCCAACACCATGCTTCTAATCCCCCCCATGCAACAATGAAATGGTACATTCTAGATCATCATCCCTCCATGGCTCCACATTTTCACAAAGTGGCCAAAGTGTCATGTAGTTACCCTTTACCATGGTGATATCCAGCGCTGAGCCAACTTTAATGATGTGCTGATCATAGCTGATATCTGTACTTCTGCCACTATGTAATAAATATCCTCATTAATGTCAGGAAACCCAAGAATGGGCCATTATTTAAAAGCTATGTCTTAATAATCCTTCTTTTCCTTGATCTGAGTAGTGACACAATTTTCTGTTCTAATTCAATGGCAATTACCCTTTTTTCTTTTTTTTTTTTTAAGAGTCGACTATCAAAGTAACATTTTAATTACAACAATAAATTAAGACGTAGGAGCCATTCGGCTCTTAACACTGACAGTTTGGTTTCTCATTAATACCTTAATTACTATTTGGAAATCCCTAATTGTCTGTAATACTTAGAGTTTCTTTTTATTGTAGGTCATTTCAAATATAGAAAAGGGCCTTGCAGCGTCATGGCAGCTTGGGCTATTGTTATTTTTTTTCTTCTTCCTTTTCTAATTCCTCTTATCCATTTCCTTCATCTGTGATGACAGTGCTACAGATCACATGTTGCACTTTTTTTTACCTAGTGTGCACATACATATATATATATATATACATATATACAAACATGTATACATGTGTATATA
>JAQMYJ010000036.1:20740859-20751722 GCA_030014305.1 Clarias laeviceps | reverse complement strand
ATAAAACAAATTAACCTGCACTTTACCTTTGAAAAGAATCGCGACAGAGCAGTGTTTCTGTGTAGAGCAGAGAGAAACAGTGTGTGTGTGTGTCTCACACAGACACACGTAATGTCTCTAATGAGACTTGTTTAACGTCAAGTTAATACGTTTAATGAGACTTGCTTTTGCTTTACACACGCGCACGGATGTTGATTACACCAGTAAGAGACGAGCACTAAGACCCAGCACAGGAGATGATTACCCACAATTCTGCAGCACAAGAGAGAGAAAAAACGTTGGTTCAGTTGTGATCACGTGACACTTGGCATCAAAACAAGAAGCGCATGCGTGATACATGATACTCGGTACTCGTAAACCAAGACTTGTTCAATTTGGTCAAAATTTATTAAAAATCTTTGCTCGTCTTGCAGAACACTCGCAAACTGCGTTACTTGTAATTTGATGTTTCACTGTACAGTTTTTACTTTTTTTTTCGTTTACTAAATCAGATTTAAATGTATACTGCATGGTTAATTAAATTTAAAACATTAACATTTATTATACCCTATTTCAAGAGAGCATGAGCATTCCAGGTTGAAGGGCAGCACGACTTTCTCTTATAAGAGTCAGTTGCAGGTGCCTATAAGCTATTTACATACATTCATTCATTTTAAATTTATTCTTATTATTTGTTAAAATATTATTTACACACACACACACACAGCAAGAACATGTTAAACTCCTCTGTATAAAAATGAGAACAGTCCAGTGCTTTCCCCTAAACATGTTTAATTGTTCTATACTGCATGAGTAGTAATATAAAAAGATGTAGTAATGAAAAGAGGGCAACCTTTTTTTATCCAAATTGGAAACAGGCTATGGTCAAGTACAATTATAGCATTTCTCGGCACTGGGGGTAATTAAAATAAAATAAATGACATTTAAAAAATGACAAGTTGTTGCAGTAAGCAGTGGCTCATTACACTTCTCAGTGAAAGCTTATGTTAAAACCTTTCAGACTGGTAGCACTCATGTGACAACTAATTGTACCTGGACAGGGCACCACACGAGCAAGATTTCACAAAGTGCATCGCCTAATGATAAGGAGAGTAAGAAAGAAGCCTACACTCACTCACAACTTAAAGCAGCAGATTCTACTGTTACAGAGAATAAGCAACAAACTGCACCTCATGCTGTTCCTGCACAACATGCACCTGATGCAAAAAATTATAATTTAAATGAATAAATATTTGCACATCTGAAAGCATTTTGGGAAACCAGGACTTTTTTGATGAAAATATTCTAATCAGATGAAACATACATAGAACTAATTCAGCTCATCATGTTTTAAAGAGCAGACGTAGGAGCATCATGGCTGCTTCTCTGCAAATGATACCGAGACATAGTGTCATTGAAGAGCACATTAATGGAGCAATGTAGCAGACTCTATTAGGGGAGAATTTATACTCATAGGCAAAGAAACTGAATCTGGGAGAAGATGGATTTTTCAACAAGACAACCACCCCAAACACACAGTCAAACTAACTCAATAAGGCTTAGCATGACCAAGCAAATCTCCAGACTTGAATCCCTATGAAAAGTTCGGGAGGATTTCGAAATTGAAAATCAATCAAAAAAGACCCTTGAAACACTGATGCATTGAAGACCATTTGCCAGAAGCAACCTAAGAGAAATTGAACTACGATGCTAAATGTTTTTTAATTTAAAAAGCCCAAGGCCTCTCACCTTGATGTTAATGATCCTGAAGGGATTACAACTGATTTTTTTTTTCTGTGTCAGCATAAAAATTGTTGGTTTGACAGCAGTCACTGAATTAACCATGGAAGTATAATAGCAAGAGCTGACATGATGTCATTTTGCTAAAGATATTTCAATCACAAGCAGCTGTATGCTCATCAAAACACTGTGGATGCCATTAGCATTAGTGATGGGAAGTTTGAATCATTTTAGTGACTCAGTTCTTTGAATCTCATTTATCAAAATTAACAAATCTTTTTTTGAGGCATTTAGTTCATTTCGTTCTTGTGATCAGAAATAAAATGTTGCATTTTCAATAAAAAGACCCCCAATACGTCTACAATCGAGTGTCATTAGAGAGATTTCTTGTTTATTTTTCCGATAAAACAGTGTTTTACGTTGTGTGCGCGCGTGTGTGAAAAGTGTGGAGGAAGGGTTACTGTGTAAGACGAGAAGGAGGGGAGGGGCTCCTTACTTTAGATTCACACACACACACACACATACACAGCGCCTGCGCGTGCAAACAGAAACACTTATCTGTCGGGATTTATTTTTACTTTTTAAAGTGCAGGTTAATTTGTTTTATTTTTACTTTATATTTTGTGTTAATTATTTTTATGTATTTATTTTGGGGGGCTGTGGAACAAATAATTTGAATTTCCATTATTTGTTATGGAAAAATTTGATTTGGTTTACAAGTGTTTTGAAATACGAGCCCATTTCCGGAACGAATTATGCTTGTAATTCAAGGTTCCACTGTACATTCATTTTGTACCAGAGAAAGACAAACAGTTCAATAATATTCTTTGCAAACCCCAATATTGCCATGCCATTCATATTCAAGATGAGTGTAGGTAAACTTTTTCTTCTCTTTTTCCAGCAGTAGCTTAAATGAGTGGTAGGTCATTTGAAGGAAACTATCAGAAGAAATCTGTGCATGGTGGTTAATAGAGGGTTTCGATAAAATGTGTGTACACTGCAGTTTTATGAATTATTGCTGCTCTGTAATTTTTTGACAAAAAGCCTATAATTATCATTGACTGTTGACTTTTGGTGATCTTTGTCTTTGCAGGGGGGTGAAGGGTTCAGTTTTGCTGAACTCTCTTGCTAAGAAGTTCTAAGGTTATTTTTACCTTTTCGTAAAAACAATGTTGATTCTCTTTTTATAGAAATTGTATACAGTCATTTTATTTAATTAATTCCTTTCTTTAGCTGGAAATGACTAATGTAAATATGTACCTGTTAACCACTTTATTAGGAACACCTGTACACCCTTTTTTTTTCAAATGTTCATGCAAATTTGCTAATATTAATCATTTGGTAATAATACATACAGATACACAACAAGAGCTTCTGTTCCTGTTCACATCAAACATTAGAATTGGGGACACAAAATGATGACTTTAACCTTGACATGGTTGTTGGTTCAAGATGAGCTGGAATATTTCAGAAACTTCTGATCTCCTGGGATGTTCACCCACAACAATTCCTGGAGAAAAAAAATCCCTAAATAGAATGGTAAAATAAAACAAACAAATAGAATCTATGAACAAAAGGCTTCTACAAGGATTCTGCTTGCTGTTTAAAATTCTGGCTAACTATTGAAAAGGCGTTTGATAAAAGAAGCAGGTGCAAACATGGAGGGCATCCTCAGGCATTACTGGTATTGAAAAGTGTTTGTTGGCCTATTCTGACAGCGAGGTTGTGTAAGGGGGGAGACTAAAAAGACTGCGTAAAAAATGAAATAGCATCAATATAAAAAGGAAAGCAGATGGGTAAAAATCAAGGTCAAACTCGATTGAGATGTTTGACAAAATGTGATGACATGTCATTTGTAGACTGTTATTGCCCCTTTGCCAGAAGTGCAAGGAAACATTTTAAAATTACAAGTTAAAAAAAAGAAGTAATGGAAAAAAGTGAGAGAGCTGCCAAGACTCTGCCAGGAATGATCGCCTGAAGTGATTTTTTCCCCCCTTTGTTTCCTCTCTACTTTATTCCCACTGTCTATCCCTCAACTTCTCTATCCTTTACTCCCTCATTCAGACTCTATTTAATACTCAAATTTTCTTTAATTCCTTACCTTTCCTTTGCTTTTTGATTCGAATTCTCCCCTTCTTGTTTTCCCTCATCCCCCGCAACCCCCCCGTCTCTCTCTGTTTTGCACACATGGATGGGTGCCAGATGATGAGGAGAAGTGGATCTAGATGTAATGATATCACAAATGCTTCCCTTTAAGCTCAATCATAACTCAGTTATGACTGATTCAGTGCTGGGTCTCTTTATATAATACAAATGAAGTCGTCCATCTTCTCCTGTATTGAGTCATCAATTTCCCCCGGCGACAAGCCTCGTTTGCAGCACCTAATCATCTGTCTGCTCAGTGCTGTCTCGCGGCCTGATCGGATAGCACTTTTGAATACTGCTACAACAAGCGTGACAATCGAAGCCATCCATTAAAGCTTGAGAGGCCTCCATTATGGCTGCTGCCTGTGGAAAGATCTGGGTTTTTTTCTTACATAAACCACTAGGCTATGGTCTGTAAATCAGTCTGCACCATTGTGTCATTATTGATTACACACACTTCTTTGCTAAATTTTCCTGTCAGAGGAGAGACAGGATTTATTTTGATGACAAAACATCAGGAATAGTATTCAAAGCTGAGTGCTCCTGGTAAGAGTTACACCAATACCTACACCAATGATTTTGTAAAATAATAATAATTATATATCAAAAACCATGTTATATTATCATAATACATTACTAATATAATAGAGATATGATTCTTCTTCTGATTTGTCCTCAATAAATGGAATAATTTATTGATGTCTCTGTTCTACCAGATTTATTATAGTTGCATATTTTGTTAAGAATAAAAAAGCATTTCCTGTGCAATTCCATTTGTGATGTATGAAAAAAAATATCTGGGAGTCTGGAAGAAATTAAACATGGCCGTCAAAGCTGTTGGGTTTTGAAGAGTCTTGAGTTGCAATGAGATGTAAGGTCATGAGAGTAAATGCATGAGTACATAAATTTTCTGGATTAGCTACAATTTGTGAATATATATTAGATTTAGGTTAGTCAGTACAGTATTTACGTATCTGTAAAAATGGCAATGTTTTTTTATGTGGTAAATATATTCTTTTAAATTAATGAAATGAAATGTTTTGATGGTGCATGTCATTTAGTAAAAAAAAAAAAAAGGGAAGAAGTCATAGACATTTAGACCAAAAACAGAAGAGGATGCAAGTTGTTTAGACCAAAAGACTATGTAAAAGTAGGAGAACGCAATATAGAAAGACAAAGTACAGTGGATCATGAAACCTTGGATCATGAGTAACTTGGTTTGTGAGTGTTTTGCAAGACGAGCAAAATTTTTAAAAAAAATTTTATTTACAAGCAAGGTCTTGAAATACGAGCATTGTAGTAAGTATACGCTTTGTCTGCCGAGTGTCACGTGATTATAACTGAGCCAATGTTGTAAAGAGAAATGGGCCAGAATCCCTACATAATGATGTACAGTAAGAGTCTGATAAAGTCATAAACGAAACGATTACTACAATTTATTGCTTCTAAAAGTGGATCTACAAGCATGGAAGTATTTAGTATTGCCCAAATGCTTTTTGGCTTCATTTTCGATAAATAAATAACGCCATGGTATATATACTGTAGAAGGGTCCTTCAATTCAAGCCAGGGCATGCGATGAAATTTATAATAAATGAAGGTGTACAACCAATTGACATTTACAGAAGGCTTCAAGAACAGTATGGTGATGAGGCACTTAGCCACAGTAAAACATTTGAATGGTGCAAACGTTTTAAAGAAGGTCGTACGGCTGTGAGAGACGATCCCTGCCAATGAGTCTATGAACCCACAGCAATTGTTCCCATGAACATTCAGCAAGACGAACGCCTTATTAGACCGTTGAATAACTTATTCAATAACTTGCCAATAAAGTACACATGGATAATGATGCAAAATGAGCTGCAAAAGCACATACAGTAGAATAGAATGTTTCTATAATCAGCTGATCTCAACTCAATTAAACATGCTTTTCAATTAACAAGTTAAAAAAAAACACATCAAATGAGGAATATTTTTGGTGGATCCATTAACTCCAAAATACACCAGTCAATCACCTTGAGGAAGATATGCAGCTGTCTGTAGAAACTGTATGCTATATACTATATGTACTGTACTAAGGAAACGTTCTATCTTAATAGTGTCCAAGCACTAGTGAAATGCTGGGACGAGTGCATTAATGTAGTAAGGGATTATATAGAGAAATAAACATAGTTTTTCTGTTTTACTGAGCAATCAGAAGTCCCAGTTTGACTTGAACTCCACTGATAGCTACATGGATTAAAAAATTATTTTATGTATTTATTTATTAATTAAAATAAATCAGAATAAAATTTTATTGAAAAAATTTAGTTAATTAGTTTTTTTTTTTAATAAATACTTTAAACTGTGGGAGATTAACTAATTGATGTGCATATAAGAAATGAAGTATACTGCCTAATGTGCCAAGCTTTTTTTCAGGTTGTAATAAACTTGACATAGTAATGTCTAATAGAATTCTGATGCAACTTTGTGCTTGATTGCTGATCTTTCTTTGCAAGTGGCTGGAACACAATTAAAATTACAACACAAACACAAAGAGCTAGGGATATACTCACAGGATCTTTAATGCTATTTTAATTCTTATTGATGGTGAGCAAGGGCACCTCTGTGTTCAGCTCTGTTATGAAGATATAGACCTTACATTAGTGCTATCAGTGTCAGAGGGATACACAAAACAAATACATGGCGTGATCTTAGGTTTTCGTTACGTTACGTTACGTGCTCATAGCTGTTAGGTATTCACCTGTCTAGGATTGTCAGAAAATTTTGAGTTTGTAGAAATAGTTAAAAGGTTAAAGCTAAAAATAAGCTGATCAGCTTTAATTTGATCATTTATATTATTATGTATTACTTATTATTATTTATGTCCACCTGCAAAAAAGATGAACCCCTTAATTTTTTTAAAATGTAAATTCACTTATGTTTGGTGTCACAACATTTTGTGGTATTGATTTCCACTGGATTGGTGGCTGAATATTAGGAAATTCAGGGTAATTTTTAACCCTGAATTTCCTAAAATTTTAACCCTGAATTAAAAAAAAAATCCCTGAATTTTTAAAAAATAAAAAATAGGAAACATTTACCTAGTTCACAACAAGATTTTGAATATACTGTCATTTTACCATATTACAATCAATGAAAAAGGAAGGATATATGAAGGTTTATATTTACGCCTTGTTTAGGATAAGTTGTACTTCTTTCATCGTCAGTCAAGTGCACTCCCTGTTCAGTAATCAGTGAGTGAATCACAGATGAGAAATTGAAAAAGTAGATCTGACAAAGGTCAAGTTTTGCCTTAAAACTACTCCAGCGTGTTAAAATTGGCACATGACTTTACTCAATATTTTGATTTCTCTTATTGTGCAGGTTACACTTCAGGTAGATACTGTATCCAAGTACTGCAAAAGTTTCATTAAATTCTGTCTAGCCAGTTTTGTGTGGTATTGTGACAAAATCTGTCTGGACAGACAGACATACAAACATACATGCAGACAGACCGGTTGAGGGCAGCACATTGGTGTTACATTTAGCACTGTTGCCTTGCACCTCCAGGTTCGAGGTTAAATTCCTGCCGGAACGGTGTGTCTATTTCGCCCGGGTACCCCAGTTTCCTAACTGATGTTGCCAAATTGCCCATAGTGTGTGTGTGTGTGTGTGTGTGTGTGTGTGTGTTTGCCCTACAGTGGATTGGCACCCTGACCAGTGGGGGGCTTCAGGCCCCCCACGACCCTGTATGCAGGATAAAGCGGTATAAATGATGAGTGAATAAGAGTGAGTGGTTTCCTGTCCTCCAATATAAGAAACAAAGATATCATTGAAAGAACGAGTTCTGACCAATGTACAGAAATCTTTTATTTATAAAGATGACTGTTTTAATAATAAATTATCTATAGTCTGATTTGTATAAATCATACATCCAGCAGCTAAATCTAATTATTATATTGATGTCTTAGGGCAAAGCATTTACGAAACATTTGTTTCTTTTTTGTATTATTTGTATTTATTATATATTTCTTTCCTTTTCTTTTTTGTTTGTTTTTTATATTCATCCTAGATGATTTTTTTGTTTCATTAGTAGTATGAGCACAGTTTTTAAAATAGTGCTTACTAAGTTGTAGATAACATATTGAGTTAGCTAGTGCTGTCTTGTTCCAGCCCTTACACAGCATTCTGTGATTCACCACACAGAAAGCATGTCCAGAGGAGACAACCGAGAAATCGTAGGGGAAAACCCCTACCTTTGAAATTCTCCAGGCAGCATCAAAAATTAAGTTCACTTTTATTTGAGGCAAAATGAAAACAGCACAGTATCAAAGAGGCTTTCCCCTGTCTCTCTTCACCATCAACCAGCCTCTCCCCTAACTCCTCCACCTCGAGAATCTGAAGCTCTGAAGCTCTCTGTTTATCGTCATAACTCCCCCATGAGTCTGGCCGGGCCTTTCACTGACTGTAAAGTGGTAGCTGAGCAATCGTTACTCACCGTTTCAGAGCAGCATGGGCAGCAGCTTGGTTGGTATTTTCCCCATGCTTTTCATTAATTGAGTATTGATGGGGATCGGAGAGCTATTATGTGCCATTGATCTGTAGTTAGTTATTCAGTTCTCTGCTGCACCGACACAGGCTGTCAGAGGAACAGCGAAAATAGGATGTTTAATGTTCACAGTGTAATTTGGTGTTATTGATTTGATGTTTCTACCAATGCCTGTCAGAAAAAAAATCTACTTGTTCACTTATTTTCCTGCCAGCTACCTTAAGTGGATTCTTTTCAGTTCTGTTTGTATGGTTCTTTAGCATTTGTGTCACACCCTGGAAAAACCTTTATACAATGGAATTTTGAAAGCTGTTCTTATTATTGTGTGAATTTCTGAACAGGTATTATAAATAAAACAAAATTCCACTTTCATACCTACTGTATTTTAGCCACTGCCCTTAACTGTAGAATTTTAAAGTCTGTTAGCCCAAACAATGTAAAAAAGGATAAATTAAGGACAAAGTTTAAACTTCACTGAAGTACATTAGTACACACATCATCTAAACGCTACTATTTGTTTAATTTATTTAATTTAACAAACATATTGCAATAGCTATATTTTACAGCCATGTTTTATACAGCTCCTCCATTTTTACAGACTCAATGTGATACTGATAGCCAGTTGTGGCCTGTTTCTTAGCGATTTAAGCAGTTTCATCACAAATTAAGGAGATAAATGGTCTTGAATAGATGTGTCTTCTGCATTTGGTTACTGGAAGTTGAGTCATGTCACTACTCATCCAAGTAGCTTCTTCAGTCTGACAAAAAACAGTCAGGACAAACAACTTTAAGAAGCAGCCCAGTTCTGTGACAGTGAAGGAAAGAAAGGGCTCATGTTCCAAATATCATATCATATAATTAGTGGAAACATTGTGGAAACAGTGTTATGGCATGGGCATTTATGGCTGCCAATGGTCACTGGTGTTTATTGATGATGTGATTTCTGATAACAGAAACAGGATGAATTCTATAACATATATAGGGTGATTCATGATTCATTCAGGTGCTGCAAAAATGGAGCAGCATTTTAGGTTACATATGGATAATGATGCAAAATGTGCGGCAAACTCAACCCTCAAGCTTGTTAAGACAAAGAAATCATTTTTTTAAGGCTGAGTCAGTCAGCTGACCTCAACTCAATTAAACATGCTTTACACTTAATGAAAACAAAACTGGAGGAAGAAAGTTTCACAAAAAGTACCTTAAGGGAGGAAATGCAGCATTTGGTGGATCCATTAGCTTCAGACTTCAGGCAGTCACTGACTGAAACGTTTTGATCATCCAAGTATAAAAAATAAATCTAATATTTATGCTTTATGGTTGTTACTTTATCCATGTATTGTAGCCTGTGTTTACATTACCAGTCTGAAATGACTCAATTCTGATTTTTTTACCCTAATGTAAATCAGATTTTTTTTTTAGGGCTGCCTGCCCTAAACTGAATATACAGTATATCTAACGTGTGGTCATGTGACTTGAATGAGAATGATCAGACCAGAATTTATGTGATTTTTTTTTTTTTTTGCCTTTTCACATGCTCAGGGCGCTAACATTATCCACAACGACACACTGATCTGCACATGCATGTCCTTTCTGAGGGTTGTCCATATTAGAGTCAGATAATAGTGCGCTGTACTGTATTACTGTTATTACTGTAAATTACTTATGCAATATATTTTGATTAAAAAAAAACTTGAATTAGAGCTGAAAATGTATACTTCAATCAAATATGAATTGATTAATTTCAAAACCATTGTGTGTGGTGTACAGAGGCAAAAATATGAAAGTTCTTTCACTGTCTAATACTTGTAAACCTCATGGTATGTAGGTACATGTGGGGGTACCTAAAGCTGGGTAAGTAAGGACAATTAAAAGGGTCTTTGAAACGGCTCCATAATTAAAAATTGTTGGCTTTCAAGGGGTCCAGAATCTCCAGTCGTGCCCCTGGGTATATGTCAGCATTTCTGAACACACTATTGAGGCTATTCAGACAGCAATTCTATGTTTAAGTTCAATGTCCTTTGTCTTATTTTGTATGGTAAATATCTTTTATAGAGTGTTATGACTCTACATTTACATTATAAACTATATTTGGAGTCTTCATTTATTCTGTCATTTTTCCATCATATCAGTTGGAGTGATCTTAGCCTTTGATACTAAACATCATTCAAAAACCTTCCAGGGCTACAACTTTGCCAGCTGAACCTGGTTTCTTCTCCAAACTGTTGCCATAAGGTTGGACACAGACAGTTGTTAAGAATACCTTTGTGAGTTGTAGTATTATTTCCCTTAACTGAAACATGACAATGTCCCTAAGCACAAGGCTAGTACAAAGTTTGGATTAGAAGAACTTGATTGTCCTGAGCAGAACTCTGACCTCAACCCCACTGAAAACCTTTGGGATGAACTTGAACACCGACTGCACCCCAGACCTCCTCACCCAACATCAGTTCCTGACCCCTTGTTGCTG
>JAQMYJ010000036.1:20717608-20733638 GCA_030014305.1 Clarias laeviceps | reverse complement strand
CCCCCCCCCACCCCCCCCCCCCCCCCCCCCCCCCCCCCCCAAGACCAGGAAGTGCTTTGAAGGTGATGAGGAGAATCTTGTATTGAATGCGGAAGGGAACGGGTAGTCAATGAAGTCTGTGTAGGATGGGAGTGATGCGTGAGGATTTCTTTGAATAAGTGAGGACCCTAGTTCTGGATGTATTGGAGCTTATTTAATGTTGTGTTTGGTAGACCATAAAAAAGAGAATTACAGTAGTCAAGTCAAGAAGTAATGAAAGCGTGAACCAGTGTCTTGGCATCCTTGATGTTTAAAAAGGGACGTAAACGAGCTATATTGCGGAGGTGATGGAAGGCAGATTTAGTAAGTGACGAAATGTGAGGTAGAAAAGAGAGATAGGAGTCAAAAGCTATACCCAGATTTTTAACGGTGGTGAAAGGTCTATCCAAGGTCCCAGAAATGTTAACAGTGTCAGTACAGAAAGGAGCAACATTTTTTTGGTGAACCAACAAGTAGAACATCTGTTTTATTAGCATTGAGTTTGAGAAGGTTACTGGTCATCCAAGCATTTATGTCGTCAATACAAGCTGAAATGGAGTTAGTGGGAAAGGAATGATAGTGTCGAAAGCTGATATAGAGTTGAGTGTCGTCTGCATAGCAGTGGAAATTGAAACCGTGACGGCGGATGATTTTTCCTAGAGGAAACATATAGATGATGAAGAGTAGAGGGCCAAGAACAGAACCTTGAGGAACACCATGAGAAAGATGGAGGATTTAGCCTGGCGGATAGTATTAGAATGTTGACGACAGTTTTCAGATGGAAACAGAAAAACACCCTAATGTAGGCTTTTGGGTTTTACATAAAAACAGAAAGAAGCAAGTGTGAACTGTGGGATATTTTCCAGCGCACTCGGTAAAACCTACCAGCTATTTTACTTATAAAACTGCACAAATTTGTATCAGTTCAATTATGTAACATTACTGATTTCCAAGCAAAGTCTTTACACCAAATATTGACTGTGTTTATTTTAGGATTTAATGCTCTTTATAGAAGTGTCTGTTATGAAGTAATTTTAGTAGTTTCAAAGGCATCTTTGCTTGTGGCTTTTTTTCATGCTGCTTAAGACTTTTGCACAGAACTGTACATGTCACTTTTTTCTAATGTTAAATACTACCAATATTTATACTCCCATGATTTATATTTAAATAGGTAAACAGACAGATAAATACTGACAGACAGAAGTAAATAGACAGAAGAACCAGACACACAAATAATGGACAGCAACAGACATAGATGGCCAGGTATAAAGTGATGGAAGTAGTCTCATCCAGTGTCAACATCAACAGCACAGAGAATTTTAAGCATATAGCAGATGCTCTTATCAGCTGTTCTGCTTACTGACAAGCATTGGGATTTGGGCATTAATATAGATCATAGTGTTTTAAAATCTCATATAAGTCTTTAGTTTATCTAGCAGCAGAGGTTTGACAGCTTTACATTGTTTTTGAGATGTATAATGACACTCGTCTTATCTAAAAGCACAAATGATCATACTCCAGGCTTGTCTTATGACTGAAGGACCATCAGTCAGCGTAAGGAATTCCATTCATCTAGCAAGAAGCCGTTAAGTCTATGTGAGAAGAAGCTCGGTATGATGATAATGGCCTTTGAAGACAGACGAAAAGAGAAGAGACATGAAATAAAAGATACACACTAAAGAAGACATTACGCTGAGGGAGGAGAGTTGTGCCTCAGAGGACACGCCTCTAAATAGTCATGAAATGAGAAGTTTCTATGGATTGAAGTAAGAGAGCAATACTCTAGAAAAGGCCAGCAGGCCACACCAAATAATCCTTGACTTTGCATCCCATTCTGAATCCCGTATTAGCTACAGAGATTTTAATGTAAATATGCCATTACGCTGTCATTACAGTGATCAGTCCGTGTGCCGCACAGGTCAGCGCAGCCACTGTTAATTTTGCAGGCAAAAGCTTTTTTTCCCCTCTCTCTCTCTTGAAATGTTAATAACTTTCTATTAGTTAATGTACCGTGACTAAAATTCAAATTAGACATAATTTATTTTAATATCTGTGACTAGCTAGCCTGACCATTTAGCAATGGTCTCCCGCAGAATACAAGATAGTAAATTGGCATAATTTACATTGGATGGCTGAGGTACTCCTCATCTCTGGGTATTGCTATTGTGAAGTCAGGAATGATTCTTTTTTTTTTTTTTTAATATGAGGTACAAGTGTTCTGAATTGAATAAAGCCAGCCGTCACATTTAATATACACTTTTATGAGAGCAGTAGAAATACTGTTGACATTTTGGTGCAGATGATGACAATGGAAGATTGCCCTCAAGACTTCATGATAGCTAAATGATAACAGTCAGATATATTTTATAGTCTATAAATAAAATATATTTAAATATATTTTATTATTGTATTTCTTTCAGGTATGGAGAACATTGCCAAGAAGGGTTATTTAAAATTTTACTTAACAAACGTAAAGCATTTCATATTAAACTGTTATTACACATCAAAATATTTATGGAATTTTGTCCACCACTTATGATAGAAATTTTTTTTACTATGGTTTTGATTATATGATCTTGGTTGTATTTATTTCTCTCAGCATTAGGGATTTTTTTCTAAGATAAGTGGCTGTTTCTTGGAGGTATTGTAGGGTGGAATGGCTCCATCCAGCTGATTGGAAACAGCTGGCCAAAAGGAAGGAAAGAGCCCGCCCACTTGAGAGAGTGCCCTCTGAGTGACAGATTTGACCTCCACTGATGTGTGTGTGTGTGTGTGTGTGTGTGTGTTTAGCTGCCAGACTTAAACCACAGTACAGGATGGTACCAAACAGCCTCCCATAATAATCTCCACAGGGTCCACACCACATCTCTCTCTTAGCATCTTGGCAATATAAAGTATGTGTGCTTTTGCTTTTGTCCACACAAACCAGTGTGAGTTAAACATTTATGTGTAATGTCTTATTTAAAATGTGTGGTTTCACCAATGTAAATAGATTTTTTATTGTGTGATTTTAAACTTTTCTTAAATAGAGAGTATTACCATAAAGCTTATAAATTCAAAACATTTACATTTCATTTATACTGCAAACACAAATGGTATAAATGGTTTGCATGTTATATTCTTACATCTAAGATAGTCTTATGAGCTACTAAAAGACTTACATGTAGTGTATGTTTTCAAGATAACCAGAAAGATTTCATTAAAAGATAGGAATATTTGACAGTTTTGACCTTGTTGGAGATTAGGATGGTCCCCTATGAGGAAAACTGCTTCTTTTTTATTATTTTCTTTTCCAAAAAGCATATTTTAAAAATGAGTCAGATTTTTCTTTTGGGTTACAGAGGTTAAGGTAATGCATAGCATAGTATTAATTAGCTGCATTAATTTGTATGTTAATGGAAGGTCCTCATATGGATACCAAGATGTATGTGTGTTCCTTCCTTCTAATTCCAACATCAGTATACACCCCTCATCCAAGTCATTGTGTTTTTGGATATGGAGTTGGGCTTTATGTTTGATCACATTGCAATTATTTTGAGACACATTTTCATTGCAATTTAAACTGTGATATGTACAGTAACTACTAAATGTACCTTTTTGTACACAATGTATTTATCCAAGCTAACAGCAAATAATGGCACAAATGACCTTGTAATAAATTGCAGCCTTTTGTGGTTAAATAATTGCACAGGTCCATATTGCGATTTAGTTTTTTAACCGATTCATTGTGCAGCACAAATATGGAGGCTATCTGAGAACTGAATCTTTATTACTGTAATACCAGTAAGCCACTTCATAACTTCATGCTCCTAAAGAGCTCTTTACTTTCCCCCAGATGGCTGCAATGAATTGACTGACTGAAAAAAAAAACTGCTGCTCAGAGTATTTGCGAGCTTGCTTTGACCAGTTTGTCTTTGTAAGTGATTTCAGATGTCTCACCGGGAAAGCTAAACTAAAGAATAAGAACTAGAAAGGGCCCTTTAAATTTCACTTGACAGCCGCAAGCTTAGCCAGACCTGGGGTGACACAAACACTCTCTCTCTCACATACACACACACATACACACACTGCATACACACAATGCACAAACAAATACATACACCCACACACATACACCAAATAAAGTACTACAACTCATTATTTATCCTATTCTTTCTGCAAGGTAAACTAAAGACATATGCAACAGTGAAGATGAGTCACCAATGAAATCAAAAATGCTTGCTGTATTTGAACAAAACGGTGTCTGGCATGTCTGATTACTCAGAAAATAGGAAATGAAGGCTGTCCATGTCAAAAGAAAGCCGTTGCTTTGTAAACGCTGCACAAGTGTATCAGAGGCTCAGTAGTTCAGCTTAGAGTCAGAGGGCATAAACCATTTCTTCAGCTCTGTCTGTGAAATGCATCTGCCCTTAACATTCACGCATTCAAATATTTACCAAGGTGGTTCCCTTCTGTATAGGCTGAGCATTTTACGCCTACGGAAAACAATTCTGCACTGAGATTAATATTAATGACTATGATAATGAGTTGAGCTTGATGGGAAGACACTTATTCATATTAGATTCATTAATGTAATGAATGCATGGAATTATCAGATTTTAATGTTCCTCTCTGTCCTGGATATGCAACGAGCGTTTTGAGACGAAAAAATATGAAATGATAGAAAAGTATAAGCTTTGATAATCTGCACCAGTGTATAACGTTTAACGCATACTTAGGAAAGATTAAAGAGAACACAGAAACGTTAAACATAACATAAAACAGGCAGAAATTGAGTTCATTTACCTCAACCTTCTCCTTTCAGATGTGCTAAACTGCTTACCATGCTGAGATATCGGTCCAATACGCTTCAAATATGTGAGGGGGTGCTGGGGGAACCAATTTAACTGCTGGCCGCCAAAGTCGTTAGTGGAATGATCTACATTGAGATTCTCTCTGCATAAGCTTCTTATCAAGTCCAGTCTGAAACACATGCCACTCCGTCCTCTGTACGAAATTCGGAGATATAAAAATACAAAGCATTTGACATTTTGAAGCTTTGATTATACTTGTTAATGACAAACTCATTTTAGATTGAACTTAAAAGTGTGTCTTTGGACTGGAGAGTGCTCTTAGCTGCGATGGGGAGAAAAAAAAAGATTTGGCACCTGCTTTTCACATGCGCTTCAGGATAGGTCTGTTATTCTGGGTCATTTTATTTAACTCCTAATAAGAAGCTATACCAGGTGGGTTTCTTTTTAAGGTGATTTATAGCTTTCATATTGAGCCTTAATTTCTATGCAGTGTGAATTCACACTCTTTTCATTTATGTTAATATTGTAGAACTCATGCTACTTTATCTCCTACCATTAAACAAAACATGCAGCAAAGGCGCTGTAGTAAATTGAGCGAAAGCGAGGCCGTGAGTTTTGAAACAGGTTAAAAGCAGCTTCCGTCATGAAGGAAGGAAACTCACATTATATTACGCGTCCTATGAAAAGGGATTTAATACAACAACCTAGATCATCCAGAATTTATTTCATTTCTTAAAAGATTAATTTCTTTAGGAATTTCTGAAATTAAATCATTGAAATTGTTTTAGCTTTCATATTATTCATAATAAATCAATTATATTTACACTATAACAACTTTAACCTAAAGTAAAATAGCACAACTGTCTAACTGAATAATTACCAATTTATTCCGTTTTACTTATTACATTGTACCAGTAAAGACCTGTACAGACATCCCTGCACTAACACGTGTAGCTACTCTGTAAGTATGTAAGCAGATTTTTCCAGACTCACCTTAATTAGAGGAACTGCACATTTTACTACCTTTAGCAAATTAAGATATCTAGGAATGGATCTTCTGACTGAATGGAGCTAAGTGTTATGTTCATGAGTGCCTAATTAACATGGTTCCCTCCTGTGGTTTTTCAAACGGCTGTCAGATGTGGTGGTCTGGCCCTCTGATCACCCCTCCCAGAGAGCAGGCTCATGCTGGTGGACTGGCACAACACTATAATTTCACTGCCATGTTCTCCACCACCCCCTCACTAATGACTGGTGGAGCTAACCAATCAATTGTGTTGCTATTAACACTTTAATATAGGCAAATATTATCCAGTCATATTAAAACAAAAATATTCACATGCCTAATGGGAGGGCTGTTAAAAAGGTAAACTTCAATTTTACCAAATTTCTCTCTCTCTCTCTCTCTCTCTCTCTCTCTGTCTCTCTCTCTCTCTCTCTCTCTCTCTTGCAGAAAATAGGAAATGAAGGCTGTCCATGTCAAAAGAAAGCTGTTGCTTTGTAAACGGTGCACAAAAGTATCAGAGGCTCAGTAGTTCAGCTTAGAGTCAGAGGGCTCTCTCTCTCTCTCTCACACACACACACACACACACGCAGCATTCCTTTAGCTTTTAAACATTTTTAGCCACTGAAGGATCATGCTGAGCTCATGATTAAAATAATTAAGAATAAGCAAAGCAGATAATCACACTATTTAACTGAATATATTATTTACTTTACAAAACACAATTTTATGTCCCTCCTTTTAATCTTTCCACACATTTTTTTCCTGCATGTTCTTTTACAGCCTATTTAATTAAGCTAATGACACCAAACATGCATGTGAGTTGTGAAAAGCTAGGTTATGTAAATTTATAATACTCAAATGTTAAATTTGAATAAATAATGTCATGTGTCTTGTCTTTGCAAATGCCAGATAATAGAAGGAGAGATAATACTGATTTTATTATGTTCCCAAATGGTAACTTTGTTAAAACCAATGATAAAAGAGTAAAGTGTTGCGTTGTTTATTTTTTGTCTTTTTCATAACTATCTCAACTTAACAATTTCTGAAGGGATTTCTTTTTAATCGGAGCTGACATTTTTTATCTAAACTAAAATCACATTGATTACGGTAGTTTTAAATTATTAACATTTATTCCTCTATTAAGATGTAGCTTTTCACGTCACTAGCACCAGCACCTCCCAGTGTGTTTGCTAACAGTGAAATATGTTGGAGGCTAGCTAAAAACACTCAGCTTCACAGGGCGCGCCAAAATGGCGCTAATTCTTTGAGATGGATGGACGGCGGCGCACTGTGGCTGAACGGCGTGTTTATTTAAAGCAGGCGCTGGTGCCGGTGAAGGATAATTCTGGTCAGCGGTGGGCTCTTGGTGTAAGGAGGGGGTGGAGGACCACCGCAAGGAAGGTGACAGTGACTGAGCGCGCAAGCCCGCTCCACTACATTCATCTCGAGCACTGGCGCGGACACAGCGGGCACGAGCTCTCCCTGAGACCTGCCTGTGACCGCGCACCCGGTCACGCGCACACTTTTTGTGGACTCCATTCTGCTTCAGCAACTTTTAAAAAGTGGTCCTTTAGCAGCAATGTCAAGCATGACATGGTGCACTTGTTTCACAAGAAAATTAGAGGGTTTATGAGTAAATCCCATAGAAAACCTGACAAAGTCGATTTTATTTGTTTTTCGGCAACTGATAGCATGTCCCATCGACTAGGCTATGTGTAATTACAGGGACTTTTAACATTCCCAGCTTGTTGTTGGGCATTTACGCATATGATGGACGCTATTAATGAACCAACATAAAAGAGGAATACAGACCAGGATTCTCCTATTTTACACTCAAGCTCAATGCCACAAAATGCTATGTTTTAGCTAGCTAAGTAGCTTCAAGATGCACTTCAAGTAGGACACGTACAGTAGCATATAAACCAAGTATCTTGTTTGCATATATTGGCGGCAAAATGGCCTCTATTTGAACCAATGCAAATTTTAAAACTACTGAATTGTAACTTTTGTATAACATTAACTGGTATTTCAGCAAATTGTACACAAAACAAATCATGTAAGCTCTTATTTTCTTACATTCTATGGGTTATACCTCATCTTATTGAATGTTCCATTGGTGAATACACTACTCTGACAAAAGCTAACTTCTGTCTGGTAGTTACACATTTCTCCAATTGTCTAGGAGTTTTTCTTATGAATACAGCCATTTCAATGGTGAGTGAATTGAAATAACAAGTTCACACCAACACTGTGAACACACAACGCAAAGGGGAGGGTGATGCAAGTACTCTAACGAGCCTAACTGACTATGAGGTCACTGTGCGTTGTGTAGTTAATGTTAAATTTAACTCTGGCAATTGTTTCTGCCAATCTAGAATATATACACATATATACATACATACATACAGTACATACATACATACATACATACATACACATTAGCCATGAAATTGCCCGGTAAATTTGTATGTGTATTTATCAGATGTAACAATAAAAGCAAAATTCCAGTCACTGTTTTTCCCAAATGTTGTGAGAAGGTAGTGTTGTGGAATTTATCATATTGCCCAGGCACAAGACTACAAGCAACATTAATAATTTAGCTAAAACCAACCTTATGAGACCTGAGGCCTTTCAAATCAACAGTCTTCTTGTGACAGTGAAAATAATACCAAAATGCTGCCTGTTTAAGCAGTTGCATCTCAAAATGAAACTCATGAGACATACAACATGCATTTCATAGCTGCCCGCTGAAGCATTAGAGCAGGAGTTTGAAAGAGATGCATAAGTGCAAAAAAAAAAAGAGGAGATGCAACTGATTATTTCCCTTGTCACATTAGAGCAGACTCTTCGCTCCATCTGCTGTGTTGTTAATGTCAGTAAACGGTGGTCTTTGAGTGGGGGCGCCTCTAGCCTTGGGCTAACTTAGACATGTAAAGAAGGCCAAGGTGTGAATATGAGCTGGAGGAGTATACAGTATATGTATGTATTTAAGCTGCCCTCTGCTGTTCACACTCTTAACGACAAGACAAACAGTGAGAACAAAAGGAACTCGGACAACTACTGTTGTGGGTCTTGTTTGAGTTGACTATAACCAAACCTTCGGAGAGACAAACAGATAATAAAACATATTCATCTCATAATTCAAAATAAAGGCAAGTATGCGATTCATCACATGTGATATTTTATAGACTTCCAAAAATATCCATGGTAGCCATGTCCATTACATACTATACTGTATATATGTACTATATACTACATAACATACTATAGTTGATATACAGTATGACCTATCCAGACAAGTCAAAAACCTAAGCTAATTGAAGCAACTGAGGTCATTTTGATCCACTTTACTGTTTACATGTGTTGCTGTATGATATATCTTAAGCCGCTTTCAACATCTGTCTATATGACTCAGCCCATTTACTGTGTATTTAGTAAGGGGCAAAACACATGGAGTTGGGGCATGGAGTTATAGAATGGGGTGATGCGAGCCATTACCAAATCAAAATGTGCTGTTTTTTTTCCAGTGACACAACAGTAGCACAGCAATTTGCCAGGGATTTCATATATTCTCTGCTACTAAGGAACCAAAAGCACAAAATCCTCTCCTGAAGACTTTCGTATACAGAAATAATTACTAAATATATAGCCTCTTTCTGAAAACCTTCATATCGATAACTGTACATTTTTCTTTAATAAATAAAAGCACATTTTCAATCCATTAATAATGATTAAAAACATTATCTGACCAAATAGATTTTTTTGATTTAACAATGCTGTTAAAAACATAAATTTTATGCAAGGCAGTACAATTTAAGCAATATCCTTATGGTATCCTTATCCTTAAAGCAGGTGTATAAAAAACATGTTTTTGATACATCTCTACTGATTTTCATTTTGTTGTGTATATTTTGACTGCTTTTCTTTTTCTTTCTGATTGTCACCACAGTGACATTTTTTCAATTTGCCCAGGCTTGGAACCAGCACTAGAAATGCGCAGGCTTATACAACTGGCTGGGGGCAGTGAGAGTTTCACCTGCTAGCAACTAGCCCACCAGGTACCTATTTGGTTTTCATGTTGATTATTATGTACAGTACATGTACAGTAGGAGAGTAGCAGCTACACTAAGCTCTTGTGGTGTCGTGAAATGTAGAGATCAGTTGTGAAATGTAGAGTGGTATAGGACTGATTGTAAATACAATAATCAAGATTTCGCTATATGTGGTGAACAACAGCTTCAGGGCAATTCATGACTGCACAATGTAACTCTTACAAGTGTAGATTAGAAACCTGCCTTAAGGAACACATTCACACTTCATCCAATGAATTATTATATGCATTTACCAGCCCATGTATTATTTAATTCATTTCATTTTAAGTTCTGCCACTAATTATTGCTGATTGGCTAATGTTCTCTCGTTGTGCTTTTGTTGCCACTTTTTCACTTTTTTTTGCTGAGATTATCCCTTCCTCCTTGAAGCTACAAATTTGACCCTTTTTTGTCGACAATTAAATTATTATTGTGCTGTTTGAAAGTGTGTGCACAGAATTCTAATTAGGGTCTAGGTTTGCCATTGTTCCATATGCTAACTAGGACAGCAAACCTCCACCACCACCAACAGAAACACCCCCCACACATTATACCTTATCCCATTATTGTTGTGTTACCTGAGACACTGTGGAAGATCTGTGGCAACAACATATCAGATTCATTGCCTTTCATTTATATATTGGCCTAAAAATGAAATGCACTCAGAGTCAAGTGTATTTTAATGTTTCAAACACAGCTCACACAGCTTCACACAGCTTAGCTGCTTTAATGTAACGGTTGCTTTAACCAGAATTCCCCTTTAAAATGAAAAATTGCAATTTCTAACCTCAGAATATTATCTTCTCTGTCTTCTGTTCTTTGTGTTGGCTTTGGGGAAGCGTCAGGGAGGAATACTGCACAGCCCATCTCTGATAATCCTAACTCTTTAAGCACTGATAAGATGGGCAATTTAATGTAATTATAAACTGGATGGCACAAATTGCGCTACAGTATCTTTAAATGGCGTAATGTGTTGAAGTACACTAGCAATGGGACTTGCGCTCAGAGTCTGCTCACAATTACTTCCTGGGTGACAATGCGGCTGTAGAACTAATTTTGCACAAAATTTGACATTATCAACATAATTGGCTCTTACTGAAAGCTTGCGTGACACATTCATCAAACGGCTGCCTGTAAATACGGCTGCAGAACGCATTAAGAGGCAAGGCAAACACCACTCATTTCCGCAATAAATGCTGTTGACTAACACTATCATTACCTCGAAGCTTAATTACTTTTTGCTTTTTTGATTTAATTGCTTCAATAAAAAGATTCTGTAATGCATTTTTAATTACACTGTCCAAGTGACCTATGTAGAGAGAATTTTACAACAGTAGGCCAATAATTAGCCTGTCACGCAGCAGTTAGCGGGTATTGTCTGCTTGTCCTCTCACTGGCCTACTGCTGGCACGATCAGCAATCGGAGCATGTTGTATTTTAGCTCCCGTTCCTCTTTTTTAAAAATAGTCAGACAATAAGTGCAGTATGAGAAGATATGTGCTGTCTAATTTAGCTTTGTGTCAGTTATTCTGGGACTCCAGTGAGGGAGAGGCTCTGTTGGGATTGGTACAAGCACCTGAGGTCAAGAAAAAGTGAACTATATGTTCACTCACACTCTCACATAAGATGCTGGCATCCTACAAATTTTAGAATTAGCCTAATTCTCAAATTGTTTTTGTTTTCTCACACACATCATATATCAACCATAACTTTAAAAACTAATAACATTAAAACCACCTAGGTTTTAGGTTCCCCTTGTGCCACAGGGATACCTCAGGGCATCGCTCCACATGCCCTTTGGGGCTATGCTGTGATGTCTGTCACCAGGACGTTGGCATCAAATCCTTTGGGTGCTTCAGACTTGTTTGTCTGGCGCATCCCATGGATGCTTGATCTGAATGGGATCTGGTGAATTTGGAGGCCTATGAGGTCAAAATGTTTATCTGTTTGCCTGCTGGGTGTTGTGATACCTACTGTACCTTTGTGGCCAGAATTAACATTTTTTAGTAGTTTGCGCTGCATTGACTTCTCTGCGATTTGTGCGAGGCTGGGCAGGCTGGCCTTTGGTCCCTGCAGGTTTGGGTGAGAATTTGGGTGTCCATGATCCTGTTGCCAGTTTGCTGCTTTTTTTCAATAATGTATAGTTCTTCCTCTATCTACTGTATAGTGTTTGAAGTTGATTTCACCACTTGGCTCCATGTATTTCACCACTTCACTCCATGTATTTCTGGCAGTCTGGTACATCTTCTGAACAGTCAGTCTAATATAAAATGTTGGACCTGTTCTTATATTGTAAATAAATGCAAAACCCAGGTTGCAAAAAGGTTGGGAATGTAAGGTAGAAATTAATCTGCAAGCCTGCTCTTTTCCATTCTGCATCCATAATCTTTTTGGAAAATTTGAATTTAAATTTACTAATAATCAAATGTATTTATTCAGATCAATATTGACATACAGCAAGGGTGGGCTCATAACTTCTGATGCTGAATCCTGGTGGCAAGACGTAGCTGAACCATCTACATGACAGGAGCAGCAACAACTAATGACATGACTACAAATACTTTATAAGCAGGAGAGGAATGTTAGCAAAAGTTGATTCTGTTTCTGATATTAAGTCATAGCTACAGTCTTTCCTTATAGCATGTATAGGAGTATTATTAACAGGTATGCTTATAATATAAAGGTTATCATACAGATTGAGCCTCATATTACCTAAAATATTTCCTTTTTAGTCAGTTGTAGTTTTGACCTTATGTACTCTAATATTTCTTTTGACCTTTTTTTCATAGTTTGAATCCTGAAATATGGCCATGAAAACGGTAGAAAATCCATTGATTTTTGCCACATAATGTTGCTGAGTCTAGACCAACTGAAGCAACCCCAGATCATATCACTGAATCCAGAGGCTTGTACAGAAGGCACTATACTTGATGGGTGCATAACTTCATGCGCTTCCCTTCTTATTCTGATGTACCCATCATTCTTGAATCTGGTCAATGTGGACTCATCAGACAATGTGGACTCTTTCCATTGCTTCAAAGTCCAATCTGTATGCTCTCTAGCAAACTGAAGTCTTTTTTTTTTCTTTTGGTCACACAGTTTATTCCCAATCCTTACATTTCCTGTCATGTTGTGGATGTAGATGTGTTCTTACTTTCATTATTTAACATAGCTCCCATTTGTCCTGTAGTTTTTTTTACAATGTAACTTCACCAATCATTTACAATCACCATAATTTATCTTTTTTTTTTTTTTCAACCAGAAAATTTGTTTTCAACACATAGTTTTTTCATTTGTTATATGAAGTGGACAGTGAACCTAAAGGAGGATCTGTTCATGTTTTAGCCAGGTTACTTTCAAGGTTTCTTCTTCATGTCATCTTAGGGAGATCTTTATTGAATTAAGTTAAACTGAATTTAAAATGGAACCTGATAAGGTCACACATACCACTAGAATTTTTCTGACTACCTAATCAAGCCTTATTTAAGCAAATATCTTGTTTACACATAGAACAAATTAATTTCCCCTTTAAGTCAATGGAGTGAAAACAATCACAGTTGACAGCTCTATATTTTCAAGCTGCTGGACTTCTTTAAATTAATATGTGAGTGAACGTATACACACAAACACACACACACACACACACACACGCGCGCGCACACACAGCAAGCTGACCCTCACAGCTCCTTATTCTAGCCTATAATTCATGATATAATAAATAAAACACCAAGGGGGATTCACAGTGCTAGGAAACAATGACTTGTGCTCCTGCTGATGTTCTGACTGTTCATCGAGTAGTCTCAGATCAGTGCACACCATCTCTGCTGTACCAACTCATAATATAGCATATACCAGCTAGCCTTTAAAGTGTAGAGAATGTGTATAGGCTGTCAGATAGATGCTTTGTCATTCCTCATATCGGACAAACCACATTACCTATGCCACATCACCCTCTCTAACAAGGTACAACCTCTCTCACACATGCATAACTTTTTTATTATTATTATTAAAATGTAAGAACTTAAAAGATGCACAAAAAAATTATTTAAACATTTTGAAAAGTTCACAGAGACGGATTGTGTTTCCTTTCATTTTGAACAATACATTATTACTTTGGAGTAAAATCTTTAAAAGGTGCTACAATGAACTGCAGCAGTATTGTAGATAGGTCTTGTTATTTAAAGATGGCACTGGCATGCCGCCACATTGATCTCAGTATTTCTGGGCTCTTCTCCACTATCTCCAGGTGGATTTGAGGGGCTTCAGACCCCGAGAACCTCAAATTCTTCGTTTAAGAGTGGAGGGAAGAAATGTATGAAAAAGAGTAGTAGAGAAGTGGCCTGTTATAGAAATGAACCAGGAGGAAGAGGAGGTGATGTGGGAGCTGATGGTGTTGTTTGGGGGGGGGGGGGGGGGAACAGGGGTAAAAGTCTTCATTTCATGCTGCAGTGCTTAAGAGCTGCTGAGAGCATTGACAATTACAGGAATCCCCAGTGTCTCTTTGCTCTCTGGCTGCTCAGTGAGTTCCTGGCAGGCCTTGCAATGACTGGTCAGGCCCATGGAACTGAGCTGGGGGAAGCCTGCTTTCTATAGCCCCCCCATCAGAACCCTCAAGAGGCTTGGAGGCTTTCACAGTCCTGAGACCCTGAGAGAGAAAGCAAGAGAGAGAAGGAGGGTAGTGGATTTTATTTGGTTCAAGAGATTTCTTTCTCTCAGGCTGTTCATATAGATTCAAGACTAGATCATCCTATAAATAGCTATCACAATTTACAAGTAACCGTTTAGTCGAAAAAGAAGAACTGCTCAAGGTCTTATACATACTTAAAATGCCATGTTCTTTTCAGCTGTAACAATGACATTTTTGATCTCCTAAAACGCTTTTGGCCATTGCCCCTGCAACAAACAGAATGTTAATTTCTATCATTCTATGATTCCACATAATGGCAACATTTACGGGCATTAGTTTTTTGTGATATTATAGAAGACAGAAAAAGATAAAAGTTTAAATGGTTCTTTAGGACACCAAAAATGTTTCTTCTATGCCATTCCCATAAACAGTGCCTCTCAAAGTGTGATTCCCAGGAGTCAATGAAGTGTAGCCTGGGGACCTCATTTTTTCTTTCTTTGTTTTTTAAGAAATGGAAGGCAGCTGAAAAGTAAACGATGTATATTTATTATTGATTTCTTTTAGTTATTTACCTGTTTTAGCTAACTTAATTTGTTAAGCTAAAAGAAATAGGCTTAGAAAAAATTAAGAAGAAATCTGTACAGTCAGTGAAAAATAAAAAAATTAGGAATAAAAGAAATATGGTTCCAACAAACAGCTAAATATAATTTAAATAATGGACATAACATTAACTGCAAATAAGCTTTTCTGCCACATTTACAGTATTTGTAGACATTAAAATTTTTATTTAAGAATCTGAAATAAGTCAATCCATGAGTATTTGTCTTGGGACTGTGGGAGGAAACCAGAGTACCCAGAGAAAACCCACCTAGTGGAAAATATGCATAAAAAATACATTATACCAAAATAAATAAATAAATACATCCCACAAACACAGACAACAGGCAATATTTTAAGCTCCAACCCAACAATGGTGTGGGAGGTGTGAGGTGACACTGCTAACTACAAAGCCACAGTGCTGACAATTAAGGAGTAAAAATCCTAAATTAAATATGAACAGTATATATATAACTACACATAGATACATACATATGGATGGTTCCTTTAAAATGAACAGCAGACATACATACATACACAGGGTAAAACATGTTCTTAAATTCAACTGAGCAACTAAAAGCACTCGACTGTGTGCCCAAGTGGACATACGTTTCCATTTACAGTCCACAGATGAGATCTTTTTTTTCCTGTTTCTTTAAGGATGTCATTTCATGGGCTAAATGGTTATTTTCATAAAATCACACTTAGTATGTTGAGTTGATCAGTTTAAATTGAATGTCTGCATTTGTCATCTAAAGCGCAGGTTGAGAGCAGTCTCTCTTGGCACCAGAGCCTGGAACGTTCAAAATGAGCCCTGCACTTTTTCTGCCTGAAATCAAAGTAAAATCAATTCCCCAGCTCTGTGACATCGTTTAACATTTCACAGTCTATCCATATT
>JAQMYJ010000036.1:20685918-20711914 GCA_030014305.1 Clarias laeviceps | reverse complement strand
AAAATGAAAACTCCTTTGTGATTCCTCATGCATGTTGTTTCAAGACCTTTATAATTATTCTACCATCATCACTCAGCGAAGTTTGGCCCATAATCTGTAAACTACTAATACTCCTATCTCACCTACGCAGTTTCACGTGGTGGCCGTAAGTACGGTTCATCATGATTCACCGCGAGTTATGGCGCTGTGATTAGTAGTGATATCGAGGTGAAGCTTCATAAAGCTCTGAAGCCTTCCAGCCAATTGTTTCACAAAAGAGTTAATTTCTCGATGCTTCATTTGCACACAAACCCCCCTAGTGGTCAAAGAATATAAGACAATCAGATGTGCTTGTAGACATTTTACCAGTACTGTATGTGATCCTCTCAAATCTGTCTTGCCCTACTGTAGGTTGGGCATGGGAATTATACATGATTTTCATTAAAATATGCATTTTCCTGTTTTGAACACAAGATAATAGCTCATTTTAAATTTTCGTGCCTGTTACATTTTGATCAATGTTCCATGGTAATAGATTACATACCAAAGTGACCCGCCTCCATTACATTAATATTTCATAATTTCTGTCATATGAGAGAGAGGGACAGTGATGTTTTGCAACTGGGGCAATGTTACTAAGAAGATGAAATAATACTAATAATAATAATAATAATACTAATACTACTAATAATAATAATACTAAGACATTATACAGTAGGTGCTAAGTGGATGTGAGGCAGGGATGTGATTAACTCTTCAAAATGAGGCCGGCAGTGTTACTGAGAAGAGGAAAGAAGAGGAGGGCAGTGCATGTGCTTGTACAACTGGTGGTTGTGGGGTGGGGGTGGGGTTGACACTTTATTAATTTTTATTTAAAAACAACTTGGATTTTATACTGTTAATCTTAATATATACACACACACACACATACTGTGTATATACTGATATTATATATAAAAATCTGTGCCAAATATACAGTATATATATTTGGCACAGATATTTACAAAACAAGACAGGAAACACAAAAAACACAACAAAAGACCTATAATACTACAGAAAATACATCAGGAATAACATTCAGAGCACCTAAAAAAAACAACAGGACTTGGGCTTTATATCTGCAAGATTCTAACCACTTCCTGAACCGGCAATCGCAGCAAGGCTTCAAATGTCAGTCGCCGTAAACAATACAAGCCTCGAAACGTGCTTCACTAAATACTTCCTGGATTTCTCGACACACGCTTCAAAGCATCACCACAGTACATCCCATCACTAGTGATTAGGTTTCCATCTTTCTGCGCGTCGGTCCTCGCATTGTCAAACCGCATAGGTGAGATAGGGGTATGACGGCAGGAATAACAGAGGGGGGTGGAGCTTGTAGGGCGACTTTCACACACACACACACAGGATTGGGAATGACTGCTGTCTGGCTCACGGATTACATAAATTGTCTAAATAACGGGTTACATTTTTGAAAAAGTAACTGAAGAACTGAGTACTTAAATGGCAGACCTAATGCATTAGATTACTCGTTACATCAAAAAAGTAATCCATGATGTGACAAGTAATCCATGTCAGTGATGTCAACATGCTATAACATCAGCTATAACAATATTGTGTAGGTTCACCCTGTGTCATCAAAGCAGCTCTGATCTCTTGAGGCATGACTCTAGAAGACTTCTATAGTAGACTGCAGTAGTATCTATAAGTTGGGAGGTGGGGCCTCAATGGAACAGACTTGTTCGTCCAGAACATCTCACAGATGTTTAATCAGATTGAGAGCTGGGAATTTGGAGGCCAGATCAACAACTTTGAACTCTTTGCCTGCTAAGCCTCATACACAGCAAGCTGTGATCCACTGAGTGTTCTGACACCTTTTTGTCATAGTCAGCATTAACATATTCTTCAGCAGTTTGTGCTACATTAACTTTTCTGTTGGACTGGATCAGACAGACTAGCTTTTGCTTCCCACAAGCAGAAAGGAGCCTTGGATACCCATGTTCCTATCACCAATTTACTGATACATAATTGATACATCATTTACTGATACATAATTAATAATTGATAATGTTATTTGGTGATAATGTTATAGCTGATCAATGCATATGTGACCCAGTCTGTGAAAACACTGCTAAATTCTTTTTTATGATTCACTATTTTCTAAATATAGTCATTTTACATATGATTTTGTATAGAAAATGGTGAATCACAAAAATTTACTGTAGCTGGGTTTTCAAAGACTGGGTCACATATTACAGGCAGGATTTGGTTGAAATCTGATTTTTGGCTCATTGCCAAATCTGATAAGTTTTTCTAAATATCAAAGGATGAAGATGACAAATATTACATTATACATGCATAATATATAGTTTTATATTTGTGCCTCCTACAGTAGTTACAGTAAGGTAGAAGGTTTCTGCAGTATATCAACTCTTTTAGATCATATTAAATTGATCTTAAATTTTTAAATAATTAACACATAGATTGCATGGTATAATAGGTATTTAAAAAATCCACATACAGTAGTTTAGAGAGTGAGGAATGTAAGTAGGGACTGACTGAAAGGTCCTGGAAGTTTAAAGAAACTGGGAATTGTCCAGTTTGAGTTTGTTCTCTCTGGTTTGGATTAACAGCAATTGTGCTGAGGCAGGAGCTCTATGTCCTTGGGAGATGACATATCCACAGTTTGGCTGGATAGGCTGATTTTACTTCCAAATCAATAAGGATGGTTCACCTTCGAGGATTCTTAAGAATGGGTTACTGATGCAGCTCAGCACACCCTGTAATTGATTGATTGATTTTGAGCTTGATCTCTTACTTGGTTTTCAGACAGGAGTCAGTGGTGAACCTAAAGGATACTTTAAAAAAAATAATAATAATAAATAAATCACACCCGGATTCTCCTCTTGCTGAGCGTCAGGCTCAATCTATCTCGCTATGGAGAATGAAACAGCAAAGCCAACTCCAGCCTTTGCTATGTGTGTCAAGAGCTCAGAATTTGGCAGGGGCTGAACTCTGGGAGAGAAGATGACTCTGAGGCATCCTAGTGCCTGTCCCATTCATGCCTGTCACTATGGCATTGGCACAGAGCTGAGCCAAACTGTGCCAATACAGCCTCTGGCACTCTGCCCAGCTGTTACCAGCACCACGCTTCCTCTTCTGTCTCCAGTGTTTGTTTCACAAGCCGTCTAATCAATTGGAGAGCAGCCCTTTAGAACGGAGGTTGGCACAAGGTTGCATTCTCCCATTGTGTCGCCTGTTCAATATACAGAGAATAGCACACGCCTGTCAGCATGCGGTCCAATTCTCCCTCACGCTGACTGTGGAGGAAATTAACCACATTGTACATTATTGTGTGCCACTGCATGAAGGGCAGCATGTGCTTTTTGTTTTGTAATGTACAGTACAGTGTGTGCATGTGTAGCCTATTTGTCTGCGTCCATTTGCACTAACACACTGCCAGGTGTGCGCCCCATTGTTGTTTGGCTGACAAGTGGTGTTAATGAAATCACAGGCGCAGGGCCGCCGCATAAAAGAACTCGTGCCAGAGGAATGCTCTTGCCACGATGACACTCACTCTAATTTACTGCACGCAGCCATGGAGAGCAGCATTGTCATTAGTCCTCCTGATTCCTATCTGAAGGATGCAAATTACTATTTTTTTTATATTACAGAGGCAGTGCTGTGACAAACTGCTGATAAAAGTGTGCAGAGGAATGAGATGACTGATCAGCCATCATGTCCCATAACAGCGTCAGTGGCCCTACCATGGCCATACATCTGCTCCAGCAAATTAAGGCCAACTTGTTTCTCAGTGCCTCCGCCTTTGCTGGGCCTAAGGATTCATCATTACTTGTATTATGGTGTGATAAAGAACTCAGGCACACACAAACACACACATTAGGACCATGTTCAGCTGATAGGGAGAGTCGCTGGTTCACTCCAATGAAAGTACCTGCGATTGTATCGATCTGAGTTACATAAATCTTGTTTTCTGTCCGCCGAAGTGAATCAGCTCTGACCCTCTGGGTTAACAAACATTGTCAGGGCTCTCAGGCCGCGTGTAGGCCCACGTTGGCTCATGCATGGTAATGGCTGTGCCCCATCCCATCACCCCACTGCCTCGGCTAATTGCTGACAATCCGCATTCACACAAAGTGATGGGCCCGTGCTTGGCTAGCTGTGGCCCTAACGAGAAGCCTATGGCCAAAGACAGCGAGTGTTGGATGGGAATCTATCAGCAGGAGGCACAAGAACAGAAATGCTGCATTAATTGGCAGGAGAGTTCCCTGCTTGGAAAATACCACATAGAATTAAGCTGACTGAAATTGTTCTGACAAACCTTGACAACAACATTACAGTGATGACTGGCTAAATACTAATATCTATTAATAGCTGAACAATTAAACTGTTAGTGTTGAGTAATACATTCCATCATTCCATTATGAGATCTCTAATAGCATACTAAGAGTGATGTATGGTAAACTATTTCGCACGTTCACACACACACACAATTCTATAATGATCTCTTTTTTTATGCTATATTTCCTATAAATTCCAAATATAGTACTCAAAAATAGATGTGACCTTTTTATTTAACCCTTTCTCACAGTAGGCTGATGTTCCATTCCACTGTCAGAATGAGAACTGACTTATTGTACATTTTTATTGACTCAGTATAAACAAATGAATAGAAATGCATGACCAAAAAAAAAAAAAGTAGCTGTTTCAGATAGGGTCAAATTATTGGCCTACATCAAGCAAAGTCTATCTTAAACTACTGGAATTGGGTTAAGAACTCTCCAGCACATTATTAAAACATGGAAAGATAATGATGAACTGTCAACTTCATGGAAAATGATGTGGTCAGAAAAAATCTTGTGGAGATGAAGATGACTTAAACACTTGGTGAAGTAGCATCATTACAAATCTACAGTAGAAAACAAAACTGTGTTTCAAATAAATTTCTTATTAAAAAAAAATCAGAACACTGTTGGGTTTCTGTATGTAAAGTAATGCGATTCTGTGTTTCGCTCTTGGTAGGCAGAGAATGGGGTGGGGTGCGAGTTCCTGAGTCTGCACAAACAAATCACATCTCTTCACTAAACACATGTAAAGAGATAGCACAAATAAACTTTTAACAGCAAAACACTGTATACATCTGTCACAATACAATAATAGCAGTTATACCAAGTAGGGTAGGTAATAATAAAATTCTTTCATTTGAGCCATTAAGCCTACCATGGAGAGTGACATACCATGCTGAATTCCAGCATGCCCAAAACTTGCTTCTTCTTCTTCTTCTTCTTCTTCTCTTCTTTTTTACCCTTGGTTAAAATAAAGGTTCAGACACCAAGGACTACATTTCAGAGAAATGCACTTAAACAGGTGAAATAAAGTTGTTTAATTTTCTGGCTATATATGAAATCCATTTATTTGAGACTTTCAATGTACTCTTGCTACCAAGAGCTCATCATCATTACTTCATCCTATGGACCTCTGTCTCACAGAGTGCTCTTCAAGTCCTTAGAGAGAACAAAGTCAGAAGGATTAATCATTGTGTGTCGATCCTGATTGTAATAGTTCTGTTCTAAAATAAATAGCATTTAGTTTGTTGTAGTGTTATATAAGCTAACTATGCTTATATTACTTGCTTTAATTTAGCAGTTCATTTTAATATGTGTACCAACTAATAGTAGTAGTATAATGTCAATAGGTTGTGCATCTGCATAAAGGTAACTTAATATAAATAAACATCATAAGCCTGGTATGATAAGACTCCGAGGTCACCTTTTGTGTGTCCTATCTAAACAGAACAAAACTTTGACATTTCCAGCTCTCAGGAGGACAAATGTAGGGTTGATAAAGATAAATCTATATTGTGACATGCTCCATGACCATGATGAAACACTGAGACACTTTGACTGGCTTGCAAAATGATAAGACCTCAATCCTTCAACAGATAGCCAGAGCTCTAGCTGAATTTGTGCACCAGCCCATGGAAAAGTGGACTAAAATGAACAGGATCTGGCAGGACTGGCATGGGTATTAAGGTAAGAAGAGGTGTAACTAAGTGTTAGAGAAGAAATGTTACCCTTTTTTTTTTTTTTTTTTGTCCAGGGAGCTTATATCTGACAAATATTGCTTTATATCCTTGATAGGCTCCAAGAAGACTTGAATGGAAAGAAACAAGATATAGCAGAGTCAGTATTTAATAGGAAATTACATAGGATATGGTATTTCAAACCATGACATCAATTTTTGTGGCTTCTAAAATCATACCTACAACGTATTTCAAATGCTGACAGAAAGTCTCTTCTAAATATATAGATTCATTTAGTCTGGCCGAGGGATAATAATGGTCTCTATGGGCATGTGAAACCTTTTTAATCAGTTGCTATATTTTTTATGATCTGACATGTAGATTATAAGTTGGTTAATACTATTATCTAGAGTAAAAGAATAAATTATTTCCAGGTTCACCTATTTTCTTATGACCCTTTTGAAAAATACTCATATGTTAAACTCATCATATTGAGGACAGGAGACACCACAAATGTAGGGTTGACATTTGAAATTAAATTTAAATTAAACTTGCCATGAACTAGCTCAGGAAATAAATTGTGCACAACTATAATATGTAGGTATAAAATCATTGTAAAACTAATAAGAGGAAAATGTGATCAAACTGATCATTTGCCTTCACTCATGGTCATGGAGTAAAGATGTTACTATGTTTCTGTTTCAGAAGGCTCAAAATATATTGGCTTGCATCAAGCAAGGAAAACAGCTGAGAAGGCTGTTAAAATTACTTTAATTTGGTTAAGAACTCTTTAACATACTATTTAAACCTGGAAGGATAATGATGTCCCTTCAACTTCATAGAAGAATGTAGTAGAAAAGAATCACAAATTAAGATAAACAGCAATTAGAAAACTTTTTAGTCAGACTAATCAGAAAAAAAGGCTTGAATTTGCTTGGGAGCGTAAAGATTGGTCTTTAGTACAACAAAAAAAAGCCATGTGGTCTGAGGAGTCTGGAAGAGCATGAAGCATAGTGCCTTCTGTAGAAGCCTCTGGAGGCAGTGTTATGATCTGGGTTTGCTTCAGTTGGTCAAGGCTCAGCAACATTATGTGGCAATAAAATGAAGTCAGCTGATGACCTGAATGTACTGAATGACCAGGTCAATGGATTTTTTCAATTCATTTCAATTTTAGTTATATAGCGCTTTTAACAATGGTCATTGTCGCAAAGCAGCTTTACAGAATCAAAAGAAAATTATATAAATGTGTATGACGTGTGAGAAAATATGTATGAATCAAAATGAACAGATTGTCCCTGTTAAAATTGTGAAAAAAAAGTAGTTTTCATAGCATGAGGAATCAATTTTACACATGAATTAGCCACCACAAAGTCCTGAGCTTAACCCTCATTGAAGGTCTTTAAGATATGCAGGAGAAGACTTTACCATGTACTGAGTGGTTCAACTCTTTCACCCTCAATCACAGCCAAACATTAATGAAACTCTAGATGGAAATACTGTAAATGTTGCATCACTGATCATTATCATAATTGATATACAATCCCATGGCAAATATATACCATAATCAAAACAGTCTCAATAAAATATTAGAGTGTGGTATTTAATTACAGTGTTTAATTACATATTAAATAACAATATTGCTGCAAAATGAATATTCAAGTTTAAAATCAAGTTTTAGAATGTTGAAAATATACCAATTCTAAGACATGGTAAGTGGAAGGAATTGTGTGTGGTGAAAATGTCTGAATTATTTTAATATAGATATTAAAATTCATATACAGTATAGTTTCACATACAGCAGCCCAACTCAGATATAGGACACAACTAAGCAGTTGTGGAGGAATGAAGGTTTGTCTCAAGGACCCAATAACCCAATTTGTCTCCAGGTCTCCAGTGCTGGAATTTGAACTCACAAACCTAGCCCAAAGTAACACAATGCCACAATCACTTAGGCACATTTCTGTAAGGCACTTGTGACTCTTCACAACATTATCTGGGCTGCGTAATTCCACTACAAACCACTGCTTCATTCCTTAGCCAGTCCTCTCAACCTAATCAGTTTTTCCTTAAGAGTGACTCAATAGGGATTCTATCCTTAACTACAGCACTGTCTAGAGTTCTAAGTGGTCATGCAGGGGAAACTAACTATGGATTGCAGATGTAATACAAATAGGAAAAAAAAGGTTTGTTTCCTCTGCCTTATTGGACAAATTTACTTATATTGATCTATCAATTTAGTGACTAGCTCTGAGCTTGAACTGGAGCTTGACAGTGGACAAACAGAGACACACATGCACACATACTCCCAGTTATATGCACATTTGAAGCAAAGCAAGTCCATGAAAAGATTCACTTAGTAATAATCAGCATAGTTATTGAGATACATAATGTGTCTGAGTATGTTACATATAGACAGAGAGACAGAGAGTTTGGTGACAGTCATGGTCAAGCACTGATGTTTACTTTTGATAGACTTTATCTGAACAGTTCAAAGCCTCTCAGCACAGCCATTTTATTACAGCTCTGCCCGAGAGAGGAAATCGAGGAGATGAGTGGGTCTCTTCTATCCGTTAAACCTGCAATGCCAGCAGTCTCGCTGATCAACCCAACCGCCTAGGGAGGTAGCAAGAAAAAGAGACAGCATAAGATGGAGAAATGTGAAGGAAGGGGGGCTAAAGGAACGGAGAGAGCTCAGCTAATGACTAGCTCTTATGCATCAGTGCTCTTACTAATGAGCTTCCAGGGAGAGTGAAGGAGCAGGAGCTCAGGGCTTGCTGGGGATGTGAGGGGCCTGGGCCATCTCTCTCCCACTGAGCACCCTGCCTTCCCAGTCTCAGGGAGCCCTGACTCCCAGCCTCTAATGAGAGAGAGAGAGAGAGAGAGAGAGATAGGGGCCTCTCCTCATTGCTGCGCTTAGCTTAGACTTCTGCATTCCTTAGCCCTTAATAATTTACATTGTATTGATTTCCTACACAGCTCTGACACCATCCCTCACTCTCACCTGGCTAGATTCACTAATATGTTTTCTATTTTTTAGAGTGAAAAACCATAGTTTCCTTCAAAAGAAATGGATTATAACAAAGGAGAACAAGGCTCCCCACTTGGCCCATGTCTGAACTAGTTAAACATAATGGTCGCTTTAATCGCAGTTCTGTCAGAGCGCAAGGCGCTGCAGAGCTCTGCACTGTTTTTCGCTACAAAAATGGGTCTTGTTGGATTTCAAAGTAATTAAGACCTAAACATTAAGACATTTTGAGAGTCAAAACCAAACTGGGCACAAATCTGCTTGCCATATTGGATTCTCTTTGTGGAACCGCTTTTGTTCAGGAGGAGCGAAGAACTTTTAGTGCCCTTGAATTGTTATGTAAAACACACTCAACCAAGGTGTTCTCTCATTTGCATGCCATGCGAGCTATATATTAATATTTAAGTGGAAACTGTTCTGTTTCCTGATAAAATGTAGGATGCACTGACGATGCCAGACCAAAAGAAGCCTATCAAATGCACAAAAAGAGAAAAAAGAAAATACATTATTCAGTCAACGTCCTATTTAACCCCTCGTCAGACAGGGAGCAGGAAATTAGTATTCATCCATTGTCAGTGTTCAGATCTGTAAACTGCATTCTTTACATATTCATAAATTCAGGCTGATTTATTATTCAAATGATATGAACATTATGTACAGTGGCATTTCCACCTCTTCAAAATAGGTCTTTTTCGTAGAAACCTGGCTTAAAGGCATTTAAGTATTAAAATGTTGCCATATTTAGTAAGATGTCACCGGGACAAGTTATACTGATGAGGGTAAAGACAGTTCCTATGATTTTTATGCTTCATGAAGTGGACCCCATCACAGGAGCTCAACGTGTCTTTGGCTTGTTGTACACTACCCCCTTGTGGATAAAGACAGAACAACCTACTAGTAAAGACAGTCCTTCACAGCATCAGTGTATTAGCTGAACAGACCCATATGGCAGATTCTGGCAGCAATGTTACAGCACACCATGATGTGCTAATCTGATATTGTCACTCCTAGCCAACCAGAAAACTGATCTGATAATGAGTCAAGAAACGGCTGGATGGATTTTGCATGCTTTCCAAGGACTGGATTAATTTTGGCTTTGGCAGGCGATGGTTTTGTGGGACTTGATGAAAACAGATGTGATAAGAAGCCATGGTTTCCACAAGGCTGTATGTGTGTTGTCTGTGGTGAATTTGGCTGTTTGTTTGCTTTTTTTATTATTAATTTTAGCTCACTCAGGATTTGGTTAAAACTTGACATGATAATGCATGGGTATTAACTAAAAGTCAAGTAAAGGTTGCAAAAAGGTTTTACTTGAGTTACTTTCTTGGGACTAACAACATTTGGCATACCACTACACCCAAATGCAGCTTGGTGGTTTTAGGGGCATTTATACTTATACAAGCTTTTAAAAAGTGCAAAGAGACACAATCAAATAACCACCTAACATTTTAACTTAAACAATCCCACCACCTACTGGCTGAGATCATACACCTGCTGTATTTCTACCCCAAGAGCATGCTTATAAACCAAGCTCCAAGAAAACTGCAACTAAATTGTATTTAATATTACATCATCATTATTATTCCAATAGTTTAGTCCTTTAGGTTACTTTTCTCCAAACCATAATTTTCCAGAATTCCTGACTTTAATATGTTAGACCATTTGAAATGTACAAATTGATATATAAATAACCAACCTGGCTTGAGGTTATATCACCTGTTAGTAATATGGATATTGGTTTTCTGAAAGCATGTGGATTATTGTGGCTTACATAAGGGGCTTTACAGTCTTGTATTAGGCAGTCAGGATAAGAGCCACTGCTTTAGCTAATGACCCTTCCCTTTATGCTTCAGCGCATCAGAATATTAATTTTGGCTGCACAATGTCCTTAAAACAACCTAGTAAATTGCCCAAGCAGGACGGTAATTGTTTATGAAGCTGTAAATTGCTTTGCAGTGGGCGAAACTAATAGCCTTTTTGCTAGGGGGAAATGAACTGTTCTGTACAAGAGGCTATTTTCTTTATGACTGGTATTTTTCTTTTTTATTAAAAGTAATAGTTACAGGCTGTCAGTAAGCTGTGTGTGTTTCTACCAGGGTCGTGTGCTTCCTCTGGCTTTAGCCATGCATCAGAGTCTACTTTCATAGCTCTAATGGGGGTGATAGTACTACAGGGTAGCAATGAGTTACACAGTGTTCAGTATCAACTTTGCATAACAATAGGGCTGGAAAATAATAATGCAATAAAAATCAGGAGTAAACAATACAGTTTTATGTCTGCATAATATATTGTTTTGTGCAGAGCACTACAGTGGTGTTTCAGAGTACAGTGTAGAATTGGAAAAATGATAATTAGATTTTAAAGATGAATATGAATCATAAAATGCTCATTCATTCATTCATTCATTTCTCCACAACACTGAATAATGCCTTTAGGCATTGCTTGACATTTACTGAAAATTAGCAATTCTATATTTGATTTTAACCCACTTGATTAGCTGACCAGTCACTGTTCCAGCCACTGCTTATGGATATGTTTTAATTATTGTAATATCAAATTAAAATATACTACATGAGCACAACTTCATGGAGGTGATAAAATAAATTTAAACCCCAGGGCAGTTGGATTCTCAAAATTGATTGGTCAGAAGTTGTGCATTATTTTTTGTATAACAGGTTGAACAGTCACCTCCAGGGTCCGGATTCGATTCCCGGCCAGGCTCGATTCCCGTCTCTGTGTGCATGGAATTTTCATGTTCTCCCCGTGCCTGGTGGGTTTCCTCCGGGTACTCCGGTTTCCTCCCACATTCCAAAGACATGTAGGTTAGGTTAATGTACTTTCCCAAATTGCCCGTAGTGTAATGAGTAATGAGTGTGTTATGTGTGTGTACCCTGCCTCGTGCTCTAAATCTCCTGGGACAGGCTCCAGGCCCCCACGACCCTGAATACAGAATAAAGCGGTATAGACGATGAGTGAGTGAATGAGGTAGAACAGTGAACAATAATAATTGACAGATTTGTATTTGTCAGAATGTTTTTTTTTTTTTTTTTTTTTACAATATATTTATTTAACATTTAGGGAAGGGTTGAGGTTAGGATTAGACTCAGCATTTCTCAGCGTAGACTTAGCGGTTTGTAACAGTCTGGTGCTCTGCATTCTTCTTATGCATTATTCCTCAGTAAAATGGCAAGGTGTATTTTTGTGAAAGTAAGAGAGACAGAAACAGATAGAAAAAAGAGACTGGTTAAGGAATGAATGTTTATTATGGCAATGATGTAAATCATAACAGGAACTAATTTGGCTCTCGGAAGTGCCACAACAATCCATCTCACTATACCCTATCAAAATGTGTAACGTGTCATGTTAATAAATAAACTATTGTAATTATTAACAAACTGCCTTTTTGATTCCAGAAAATCACGTTCCAGACCATACATATATGAACATATATGAACATAATCCACTTCGGTGTGATGCAGGCACTGTGCTTCCCATTGTGCCGCATCACACCACCCCAGTGTGGATTAAGCTTGGATAATCACATGGATATTCATTTACACATGAACTTTAGAACAGATCTGTCTTTGGTGTCAAACCACATACAAGGACCATTAAGAGATTTGGAAAATTGTGTAGATCAATCCTTAGTAAGCTTCAGTCTTTAAGTAAGTAAGTCAAAAATTAATTCATTTTCCTACCACTTTTCCTGGGGGGGAGTCACAGTGGTCAGCCCTGACTTCTCTATCCACAGCCACATATTTCAGCTCCTCCCAGGGCATCTCCAGCTCCTCCCCAGACACTCACAAGCCACTCTCTGTCTGCCCCGGGTGTCAGTCCAGTGAGTATGACTGAACGAGTAAGCAATATTTAAATGCGCGCAGTTAGCTATTTAAATATATAAGTAACACAAAGGATGGTGCCATTAAGCCTCACTCTGTCATTATTTCCACTTCTATATCATAATAAATGATGAGATGGTATTATTAATATGGGAAAATTGGGACAGTTAGGTTACTGGTTAAAATGCACATGATGAGAACTGAACACAAATCTTAAATCATACAGTATTTATACTAAAAACATACCTTAAAAAGTTTCATTTTAGAAATATTGCCAAGATAAAGAATATATTGTCACTTTATGATGCTGAAAAATTTGTTCATTCTTTTGCCACCTCTAGGTTGGATCATTGTAAAAACTTACTGACTGGATATTCAACTAGGTGTGAAATAGGATTGCCAGAGTCATTACTTACTGGAGTCAGAGTCTTCACTAGTATCAGAACATATGAGCACATCACCCCTATGTTATCCACACTGCATTGGCTTCCAGTGAAAATTCACAATAACTAATATTGACCTATAAAGTCACAGTATCTGAGTGAACTGCTAATGTTTTATGATCTGCCCTGCCTACTTCGATCGAGGGGTGCAGGCTACTTGTCAGTACCTCATATTATGAAAACTACAGCAGGGAGAAAGACCTAAAGTTATTGAATAGCCTTTCAATTAATATTTGGGACTTAAACACAGTGTCAGTATTTAAGTTTAGGCTTGTTCATCATGAAAAATATGATAATTACAGTTTAGACATATTTCCTCACACATTTTTAACAAAATTTTCTATTTTCATTTTTTTTATTTATTTTGTAAAGATGCTTTGTACATACACGCACCCTCGTCCTGTCAAGAGATGAATAATTTACCCAAGTATAAATTAATTACTCAGTTATCCACTATCTGACTTGTTTTTTTCTCAATCAAAGGCAGCTAGCTTTTCACACAGGTTACATGTAAATCTTAGCTTGGTTTGTTTTAAAAAATATTCTTAGTCATAGTCTTTATGTTTTATTGTTTAATTTGCATCAAATTTAGCATTTTTTAAATTGGATTATAATTATAAAATTATAATATAATTTTTGGCTTTCTCTTGTTTTTACTCATTTATCATTAACTGTGATAATTGGTTACTATCTAGGTTGGCTGCAAAACACTCATATATATAAACAAAAGTATTTGTCCAAAATTGTCCAAAAAGGTTTTGGTATGCTGAAGCATCTTAATTCCTTTTAAGAGTTCCTTTCACTGGAACCAAGGGGCTGAAAGACAACCCCACATCATAATCCCCTCGTTCTCGTCATCGCCAGACAGAACAAGTCTCCACTGCTCTAGAGTCTAGTGGCAGCGCGCATTTCACCACTTGATCCAATGCTTTGTATTGCACTTGGTGATGGAAGGCTTAGATGCAGCTGCTCATCCATGGAAGCCCATTTCATGAAGCTCTCTATGCACTGTTCTTGAGCAAATCTGAAGGCCACATGAAGTTTGGAGGACTGTAACTACTGATTCAATTGAAAGTTTGTGACCTATGTCCACTATGCGTCTCAGCATCCGCTGATCTGTAATTTTACGTGGCCTCCCACTTCGTGGCTGAGTTGCTGTCGTTCCCAATCACTTCCACTTTGTTATAATACCACTAACAGTTGACTGTAGAATTTAGGCAGCTAGGAAATTTCACGACTGGACTTGTTGCACATGCACAGTACCACGCTGAAGTTGACTCCAAACAACAGAGCTCCTCTTTATCACTTGGTAGTAGGGGTAGAGATGCACATCTGGACATTGAGATGGTGGCACTTTGCTCAGGGCGTCAGTACAATATTGTACTCATTCTCAAGTGACCAGAGGTGGGTAGAGTACATAACTAGTAGCTAAAAGTTTTTACTCAAGTAAGAGTAGCTATACTTCAAAATAATATTACTCAAGTAAGCAGTAAAAAAAGAAGTCATCCAAAATATTACTCAAGTAAGAGTAAAAAAGTATTTGGTGAAAAGACGCAAGTACTGAGTAACTGTTTCAATCATATTGTCTGATTTATTCTTGTAAAAATTATAATAATTTTATATACACAGTATATTATATTGTAAATATAATATAATATAATATAATATAATATAATATAATATAATATAATATAATATAATATAAACCATATTATATTATAGTACAATTATACTAATTCTATATGCTAACATTGCAACATTAAATGAACCAGCTAAACTAACCGCAACATGTTCCCTCAGGTTAGAAGACGAGTTTTTATATGCTGAAACGTTTGTCTGTTTTGGCAGACAGAGAAGACACCGCAGTATGAAGCTGTTCTTTTGCACTGTGTGTAAGCAAAACATGCTGTGTATATGAGGCCAGGAATGCTGTCTGAAGATTTTTCCCCGCTATGCCGCCGGTTTGAGTGTGGTCATGTGACTACATGTGGTTATTGTTTCAGCGGCTGATTGGTCAAACGGAGTCATGTGATTATTGGGCACCATAATCATACCATAATTGCGTAATTATATATTCCTTATATATCTTTCAGTGTTCTTAGGTTTTCATTGCACTAGTAACTTCTGGTCAGTTCTCACATTACACTGTGTGTACAGACTATATGTAAGATAACAATGTACAACCTGTCTTTGTATTACTATCTCTATGGCTGCTGGATTTCCTTCGGAATCAATAAATTATCTATCTATCTATCTATCTATCTATCTACTGTTGCTGCATCTGATTGGTGAAACAGTCATGTGATTATTGTTGCTGTATCTGATTGGTGAAACAGTATTAGGGTAGATCTACAGGCTGCATGTGTAAAATAAATGGTTAGAAAAGTAACGAGCCGAGTGTAGCCGAATGTAGCGGAGTAAGAGTAGCGTTTCTTATTCACAAATCTGCTCAAGTAAAAGTAAAAAGTATGGTGCAGTAAAACTACTAATAGAACTAATTATTATTTCGAAAAGTTACTCAAGTAAATGTAATGGAGTAAATGTAACCTGTTACTTTGGAAACTCATGTTTTACAGTGTCCTTGGAGTCCAAGATGATGCTATCCATTCGAGTGGAGTCCAAGATGATGCTATCCAAGATGATGCTCATCCTTCAGTGACCCTCTAAAACATTGAAAACTCATGTTTTACAGTGTTGTTGGAGTCCAAGATGATGCTATCCAGTCTGGCTATCAGCTTCACTGTCATGGTAGCTACCCCACCTAGACATTTTGTGGTCAGCCCATTCACCACATACTGTAGATCTCTTCTTCTGTGCTTCTTGTATTCTTACTGAGAATGGCTGTGAACTTGCCTTTTACTTTAAGCAGTGTCCCTCCTGGCCCATACAAGATCTTAGTTGCTTTCAACAGTTTCCTGAAATGGCCCTCAGCATCCAGAGTTCCTGGGATAGCCGTGATATCAGCTCCAGTGTCTATTTTTATTTTTTATTTTGAATGGTTATATTCTGCTAGATAATGTAGCGCTGTATGGAAGCTATCTACTGACTCACATATGTCCTGTTAAATTGACCTATCTCAAAAATTAAATATCTTTGAGCAAAGTGAGCCTCAAGTTTACTTTTAGATGTCTCATACTCACTTGTTTCCTCAGGCGTTAAAGTATAGGGAAACTAGGATATCTGCAGCTTCTTCACCCTTAGTGTAGATTAGTGCATTCACATGATTTTATTCTGCTTGCATTTCCATTCCAGACGCAATGTGAAATCTTTCAAACTGTTTAATCCACTTGGACCATTTGCCAGTCTTAAAAGCAAACTTTTCTGCTGGTGAGACTTGAAACTTAGCCATGTCGTGCAGTCCTTGCCACCTCATGAGCTCTAGATGCAAATCGAGCCCTCCCTTTTTTCTGGCAAATCTCTCAGTGCTAAACTGCTGGACTTTGCAACCCACTACTATGTTTTCTAGCTTCTTACTTTCTTTCTCAACTTCTGCCACCGTGTTCAGTTGACCGTAAATATCAAGTGGAGGCACTAGATAGGAAAACAAAAACACCTGACTCAACAATGCAGATGAGCTAAAGGCTAAAGGGGGTGAGTGGGGGAGACAAAATCCCATGTAGAGGGTGTTTTGGAAACAATGTTACATTTAGTTTTTTTTATGTGTGTGTTGGTGTCAATTTCCACAATGTATGAAAACTTTGGGGGCATACTGTACAATTTGACCCCAAGTAACATGTCATAGGCGAGAGTTACAAGGAATGATTGCCTTAGACAACATGAGGTAGAAATGTTAAGAGAAACCAGTCTCATCTGGATGAGGTCAGATAGTGTTATTAGAAATCATTTGTTTTAAGTGTATAGTATATCCAATAAAAATATTGTAAAGAATTTATGAGAAACTTATGAAATGAGATGAAATGGAATGGGTGTCACCTTTTTGCAAAATAGTTTTTAGCAAATGCTGTCCTAAGGCTAGAAACATCCACAATCAACTTTAAAGTTTGTTTGTTTGTTTAATAATAAAAAATACTTGTCTGGAAATTATAAAAATGATACATCAAAAACATTTTGACAAGGCTCTACTTAAAGCACAGTCCTCAGCATTTACAGCATTCCTCATATTGAACAGAAAGAAAACGGCAAGTTTCCAGCTACAGTACAGTATGTTTGTAGGAAATGTATGTTTTTTTTGTTTGTTCTTTATAGAAGATTGTTCTTTATAGAATATTCATGGCCTTGTCCATGTGTGTGGGAGAGATATTTAATCATTTGGGAAAGTTTAAAATCTGAATTAAAACATTTTGTGGTTGGAAGAGTAAAACCTCACTACGGGGTCACAGGCAGTTCAAGCAGCTGGTAGATGTGTATAACTCCTAATTCTAGGGGCAGATTTGAAAAAGAAAATAAGTCTTTCCAAATGTTTATGGATTGAAAAACTATGTTGATTCTGCCACCTGCCTAGCCATGGTTTAGATACTGCAGCTGATTTTTTTCTGGATTGGATAAAAAATAAATAAAAAAAAATCATAACTACTATTATCCATTTTATTCGCTAGTCTTGGCTACTACAAGCACACACTTTTGAACTGCAGCAAATTTATGAGATGAACGCAATAGCTGATGCTTTATCCAGTGTGTAATATAAGCCTTGTGCTTCCTAAAATCCAAGCTTTTGCCTGAGTCACATTGTTGGTGTTGATATTACCCTTAACAGTTTTCTCCCCCAAAATAACCATCCTCAAATATAACCCTTTAAGAGTGTGTGGATTATTACTGCTTTGGGACAATGCCAATTGTTAAAAGTGCTATACAAATAAAAAAAATTATGTTTGCCGTCTGTCTTTATTGTAGACTTGTATCTAATCAGTGTAATTGGAGGATGAGCTGCACCTGGAGGTACTCTATATAAGGCCTCTAGCTTCTCATTGCCTGTTATTTGGCAGGCTTGCTAATGTTTTCCTGCTTATTTTCACATTCTCTTGTTGTTGTTTTTTTTTTTACAAAAAAAGCCTATAAGCTACTACTGTATTATAGAAACTAAAGTGCACCGAGTTGTGAGGGAAAAAGCCAAATGATTCATATAGGCAGTAGGAATATCTGCAGTTTATCTCTGCTGCCATTTGATTAGTTTGCTGCTATGTGTCTATATGTTCTTTTTCTATGATAGGCTTCCCTACCACTTTCATTAACATAGAAATAAACAGGATAAAAAAAAAATGTTACATAGTTGTAAAAATGTGTAGGTTCTTTAAAACAAACAAACTAAAAACACAATTTCACTTTCACAGTTCTTATTAATCTTATCAATTATTATTCTTTAAAAATTAAAATAAATCTACTGATAGTTACAATTCCGTGGCATTGAACATAGTCATCCACGAGAGGGCAGCAAGGATCTTTGTCACCATCAAAAAAGATTTTCTTCACCAAGCCATGAGAATGTAATTAGGCAGTGGTTCATAAGATTAGAATGCAGAGTACCAACATGTAATCATTCTGTTTAAACGAATTAATCTTCATTGATTCAGTGATTTGCAACGTTAGTGAGGACATTCTGTAACAAATTAGTCTCATCAGCAATAGCCGCCTTTTTAGTAGGTTTGATTATATTTCCATTCACATTTAATATTACAAGCAGAGCTAAAACACCAACAGCTCATTCTGATGGGTTCATTTTTTCTACTGTAATAATCGTCCCAGCAAAGCTACCACAATTTAATGCCACAGTCTAATGCTAGAATAAATCAGACAAACTACACCAATCAAATTACACATAAAATACAGTCACAGAATTTACAGCCCAGTCATTAAATTAATGAACAATTAATTATCTTTTGAAATATTTTTTTATTGTCAAATATCTTTAGTCATTCAATAAAACACTGAGTGAAAAATATGCTTAGATAAACAGAAACTTAATAACAATATTGATAGCTAGCATGACAAGAATGTTAACAAATTCTATAGATGTATTGCTGGTTAATATGAAATGAAGGAGGTAAATCTCTATTCAAAGAGAACAAAGAGAGAGATGGATCAGTGAGATGGGTCTTGGCTGCCAGCCAGACATGCTGTTGTGGAGACAGACAAAGCACAGCCACAGTACCCTCCTGAGGACCATGGCTAAGCGAGAGGGGAAAGAGGGTGTGTGTGTGTGTGTGTATTCTGATTAATACACTCATTACTCTGACTAGTCGAAAAAAACTGTTTTGACCTCGAAGCTTGCACTTGGTTTCAGTCTGAGTATTAAATGAGGCCTCATGTCAAGGCTCATTATACTATTCATGAGTTTCATTGCAATATCCTTTCTCGTTCTGTCTAATGTTTCTTCTTAAACACTGGCATTAAAACACATACTGTACAGTATATGCTGGTCCATAAACCATAAACAGTGGCAGCACCATTAATTGTTGAATCATGACTCTGTGGGCTGTCTAATGTCTTAGCCTTTCTGTACGTTAATGTGGCTCTAGGGCCTGTTTGAAACACAGACCATTTACATTGAGAAAAAGCAGACTGGGGTGGTAGCTGTTACTATGGTTACATGTGATGGCAGAGGCCTAGACAGGCAGGGAGAAGCGTGAGGTAAGTCCATTGAGCAAACACACACCCCCATAAACACACACACACACACACACACACACACACACACACACAGAGTGAGCGAGTGCCCTGTGTGCACAGTGGAAGGTTTAATGAATCTGCTTAGTTGTCAAACTTCCCAGTGGGATGCTGTTCTTAGATTTTCCATCCTCTCGAGGTAGACAGATTAAAAGACATCAGGTCTATACTCCAAGCATGCAAATATTTGAATGTGAATAAAACACAAAGTTTACATTTCAGGAATTAGTAGACCGAGCCACACCAGAAAGACATGCCATGTTTATGCACTGCATACCATTTGCTTGTTTTGCCTTTTTTTTTATATATAATTTGTCCTCATGCTTAAGAATTAGCCATAGTGGCAACTTCCTATCATGAAAAATTACACAGCATGTCAGAGTTATATATAGACCCTCATTATGAGCAGAGCACTGTGGGTCAGTGAATAGGAGGGGATTCATGGCCATATAGTTCTTCCTCACTGCCTTATTCAGATGTTTAATCAATGAAGCCATGAAAGCTGGCCATATTCTCATCTATCTACAGACAGAGCTGGAAGCTATATACTCATAATCCTCCATATAATCTCATTTAGACTCCAATCACCGTTCTGCACAAGGAAATCTTATGTCTTCATAATCCAGAGATGAATAAATTTTTTGCAAAAGTGGCACAGGTGTTTTTGCGAGCGTTCATTTTCATGGAGCTCACTTGGCAATTACAGTAATATGATCTTTATTGTAACAAACATTTAAATAGAATATTAGAGGAAGTAATCATGCACAATAAACTGAAACTGTTGTAAGAAGTCTCAAGTCTTAAGTAACTACTTTGTTCCTCAGCATGCAGCCTAAATTGCAATAGCATTTAGGTGTGTTTGCAATCCAATTACATTTTAACAGTGTATTAGTTATGTGAAGTGTGCACATGCTTTTTCACTCTGTAGGACATGCAGCCCTGAAGAGATATCGCTAGTGAAGACTGTCAAATAGAGAGTGTCTTCACCAGCACACACCTCCACCAAAAAAGAGGCAGACTGGAAAAAAGAAAAGAAGAGGGTGACAAGATACATGGGCAGTATCAATGTGTCAGCAAGACTGCACTGCGCCCTTCTCCCACAGGACCTACAGTAGGCTCATCTCCCTATAGATAGAAGCACTTGAATCTGGTAGTGCCTTCTCCAAATGAGTGGAAAAATGTGTGCAGTGGGGAACATTATATACAGTAGCATGGCCTCCAAACAATGTCAGCACTCGTGACAATAAAGTGGTTTGTGTTGCTGGTTGTTATACATGCTGCCCTGACGTGGCTACAAATAAAAAAAGACTAGCTGTCACTAGGATTAAATTACATACAGATTTTGAGGCATTTTGGGATTTAATAGGATTAGGAAAACATAAAGGATTCAAGGCTCTACACTGTATTTAGACCACTGCCAGAAGAGACATTCTAGTTTTGTAATAAATACATAAATTTCAGTTGTTAAGTGTAAACCTTGTGCATGGAGTGAAAAATGGATGAAGGGATGTAAAGAATTTGAGACAACGGAAAAATCAGGCTTGCTTTTCTAATCAGTGTGAGCATAAATGAGAAAGACCGGAAGAAAATTTAATTACAAATGGGGGTTGGAACTTACAAAGAGACCAAAGGGAGGAGCAGAGAATTGAAATCGAAGAAGAATTGGTTAAAATGTAAAAAAGGGGGTGTAGTTCAGGGAGTGAATGAGAATGAGCGGTGTAATACAGCGAGAGGGAGGTGATGCTCTACAGCAGAGTGAGCAGCTCAGCTTGGTTGTATTGTGCAGGCCATTGGAATTGGATTATGCACTTCTCTCTCGCTCTCTCTCTCTCCTGCTGAGAAAAATTGCTCCACATTCACCCAGATTAAGGGAGAAATGAATGGGAAGCAGCAGGCAGTCACAGGGGAATACTGAATTTTCAAAATAAGCAAGAGAAAGCAGTCACAAGAAGTATACTGTATTTTCTTTATGAACTGGCCTCTCTCTCTCTCTCTCCGACTGTACCAGAAATACTTAAATGATGAGAGAGACAAAGAAGGCAAAATAACCAAGAAAGCCTCTGGAATATCATAACTGCTGTTTCCAAATCTCCAAATCAGATGGCACTTTTGCATTAAATCAAACCCTAAGGCAATCCCCTGTGTGCGCTCTCTCTCTCTCTCTCTCTCTCTCTTTCCCCGTGTGTGTGTGCATGTGTATTTGTGTATGTGTGTGTGAGAGAGAGAGAGAAAGTGAGTGAATGGCTGAGGTAAGACAAAGGTTGATGGATGCTACTTTGTTAGGGAAATTTCTTATATCCATACAGAAATACAAGCTTGTCACTGCGATGTCATTGTCTCCCGTGAAACACACCCTGCTACTACTGCACCACAGTCTGAGTAAGCCATTGAAACAATGTGTGGTATGTTTGCCGAGGGTATAGAATAAAAATTTATATATGCGTTTAAAAAGAAAGGTATCCTATTTAATAATGATAAACCGTAATTTCCTAGTATATTACAACCATAAAAAAGCTTATGGTTTCACAAAGTTTCATATTTAATATATCAGTATATCAAATTATACTCCCTCTAAGGTTAATCTCTCTCTCTCTCTCTCTCTCTGGTGGATGGTCTGTTTCTGTCTGTCTCCCTGTGGTTAGCGTTATTAGCTGAGAGGATGGGTTTGTGGAAATTATCCTCATGGCTGCAATAAATGGGGAGGTGGTAAGTGTCTATAGTGGAGAGATCACTTTATGGCACTTTAGGGCTCGCTCTCAGTCGGAGTGTCTCTGCACAGCAGAATCTTCTCCACTTCACATTCGTAATGCCTCTTCTACACGTCTCTTCCACCAAATGCAAGAACAATTGAGTTACCTGTGTAACTGAAAGCATGCCGTCACAGACACTCTTATACTGTAGTTTTTTGTTTGCTTTTTTTTTTTTGTGTAGATATGTACAGTTACCCAGAATACAACTTTCTGGGAAACACAATTACCTCTATCATGTGCTTCATCTTCAAAATGATAAAAAATAATAATAATAATAAATCTGATAAAACTTTACAAATCAAAAGCAAATAATCTGATTAAAATTACATCTAACCCATGCATGGTCATACAGACTGACCACAAAGTAGCATTAATTGTGCAAACCACAAAGCACATCATACAGTAGGTCTCCTGAGATGTGCAACATATACATTATGTGTTTGTTTCATCACTGGCAGATGGTGGATTATTGTGAATTCACATATGTGGAAGAGGGCAGATATCTGTTATGCTGCACTGTTAGCAACCTAAGCTACAGTTTAAAATTATGCTGTTCGCAGGATTTATGTTTCTCAGGGGAAGCATGTGTTAGCCTTCATCTGCCCCAGAAGGGAGCTGGTGTATTGGTAGGTGACTAAATTGGCGAGAAAATTGGAGGGGGGGGGGCTTCACCCATGTTGCAGCTGATGGTTACCTGGACAAATGGGGAAAATAGAATGATGGATCTATCCCTGACAGGTCTCTTAAGTAATGTCTCGACATGTTCCATGTTACACCTCAAGATATCTTGGGTCATTTGATTCAAGAGTCCATTCTTATAGCTTCCATCACTAGTTGGCTTTGGCTTAGTGAATATAGTGGAAGAAATCTTGTCTTAGGTTTGAAACATCTTATGTGTAGATACACTGTGTGACAAACCATTCGTGGGTTTTATGTGCATGCTTGTAGCTGACACTATTCCATATAACATATTGTAGGCAGAGGAAGTGCTGTGATGTATGGGCCAGTGATAACTTGATAATGGATGAGCCCAAGCAGCCCAGTGCAGTACAGATGGTTATATTTGCAGCACATTGCAGTTGAGAGCACAGTTGTTCTTTGTCCCATCATGGTCCTTCCTGTCATTCCTTTTGTTCACGTTGAAGCCAACCTTGTTGTCCTACACATAATGAGTAGGGTCAGGAGTTGTATCAAGTTTCATTATTCTCTGAAAAACTGCATAAGAAGTCACCTGTAATACCATACACATTGAAATACTGTACAGCTAATACTCACCTATCCATACACAGTGCATCTCTTTTTACATTTTTGGAGTTTCTCTCAAATGGATTTGTATATTTTCCATGTTTAATATGCTTTTTTTAATCATGTGGTTAGTCAAGGATGTGGCAGAGAGTCACTCTATACAGGTAACGTAATGATAAGAGTTTGTTCATGACATTTAGTGTGTGGTTTGTATGAACAGCATTAATGCAGGTTGTACAAAAGAAATCACTGAGCATGAAGCAGTGCAGACATTCAAAGAAGGTGACTAGACATTTCCAAGTCACCAATGAAGACATGATTTAAGTGTTCATAATTGTAGACAGCTACATAATATAAATAACTTTATACATACAGGTATCTGTGCATTTATACATTGTATTACAAATAATGTTGAGATAAAAAGCATGTAAATGTAACTACAATCTAAAAAAAGAAAACAAGTAACCTGGACGCTTGGGCTGAAAAAAACTGTGTTTAGGGCCGAGAAGAAAGGATGCTACCGAGCACATAACCTTCTGCTTCTGCCCTTTGACCTATTCCTAAATGGAATAAGCCAATATCTTCATAGTACTTCACCCTTCCCTACATCCTCTAAACATCTGCTCTTATTACAATCTGATTAATTAGAGGCTTTCAATATAGTTTAGTTATTGCTAATTACTTTTTAAATATTGACTATAATGTGCATGAAGAAAACATAGAAGATTTTATGATGATGAAAGTGGTAAGTGTGTGTGTGTGTGTGTGAATAATTGGCTAAATGCAGGAGTGGCCAGAAAGTGATTTAATAAGAAAGCACAGACAAATCTGTGAAGCCAGAGGGAAATATTGCACTGCCTGGAAGCCATATTGAGGGATCTGACTTAATGGTCACTGCAAAAACACAGAGACACACATACAAGTACTGGATGGCATGAATTGCACATTCACAGCCATATCTGTATTTCCCTATGATTTCCTTTTACTCCCGGCTCATTCAGTCTTGGGCGTGACTGACAGCAGTATTTGAGGCATCATTCATTTTCTCTGTGCAAGTCTCATCTCATGTCAGGAGAGAATTACAGCTCCCCAAACATCCTAGGATCTGCCATCTCTCATGCATTAACATGACTGACACTACAGTGATGGAACTAAGAAGTCAAGCTCTGTGTTGTACACCAGGGACAAAAGTGGTTCTCATTTCATTTTCTGTGTTTGATGAAGTTGATAGCTTCTGTGATTCCCCAAACACTGCAAACACCAACACAATTTTCTACAAGGGGTTTTCTTGTGTTTATGGCTACAGGACCATGAACTATCAAATAACTAACATATAGCACATTAAACTCCAAATTATTGCATTGAAATGTCTGGTCCAGCTTTGTACTGCTTTATACAGTAAGATACAACATTTTGTGAGATAATAATCCTTGTCTGTCAGTTTTCACCACTGACAGAGCTATATTCATCTATTAAGACACAAATGGTGAGGTAATTTATTTAACTTCTCCCACCCAGGGCATTCTGTCTCTTCCAGCACTTCCCCTCTCAGAGGAGACTAAGTGTGAGAGCTCTGAGGACTTAGTTTAAGTGACACCTGCATAGTTTCTTTCTCTAGGTCATAATCTTCTAGACCATAGGCCCTTTCCCCATCCCTTTCACACCTTTTGTACATTTTCCTCTAAAACAGAGCACACTTTACATTCAATCCATAACGTGATCACAGATTTACAGACATGTACAGTAGCAGAATTTCTCTTGATGTGATTGATGGTGTGGACATCTAGCATACAAGATTCATTTCACAAATGAACCAGATAGTGCATGTATTTACGATGTATACTAAAGACCTTGAATACTACTTGCCAATAAAAGACTTAAAAAATGAATAAAGAAATAAAATGTGTCACGGTAACTGATTCATATAAGTGGATACACATTATGTATGTATGTATGTATGTATGTATATGTATGTATATCATAGGTTTATGGTAAAGGATTGAGACAGAATATCAACCAAAAATCCAGAAAAAGCACATGATACAAATGTT
>JAQMYJ010000036.1:20665969-20685818 GCA_030014305.1 Clarias laeviceps | reverse complement strand
CTTCATTTCTTTGTAAGTGGGCAAACTTAAAAAATCTGTAGGGGATCAAATACTTATTTCCCCCACTGTATATACAGAACCAGTTTGCCCACTATCTTAGTACTCTCATTTTTCAATATATTTCCACTTTTGGTGCACATTTGTAAGTAAGCAGTCTGATACTTTTCACTTACATTTATGTATACTGTTGTAACCTGAATACTTTTAGTAATGATGTCAAATGTAATGTTTACAAATATTTTATACGTAATCTTATTGATTTTATTTATCACTATGCAATTATTTGACAAATTAGATTTTTTATTTGTCATATAATTTTGCCAAATAATTGCAAAGTAATAGAGATTATATATTTATGTAAATATTAATTTTAAATATTTAATTAAATAATATAAATATTATGTGTGTGTGTGTATATATAGCAATTTGCCAGCCAAGACAGTGACGGGAGGAGAAAGCTCATTCAACTATAAGATTGCTGTTGCTTGCATCTTCGTGCTTCACAATTCTGAGCCTTGTTTTTTCCTGAATGGAGCAGATGGATGTTGAGTCCCTTTGAAATACTGGGACAGATGTTACCGGCAGACAGACTTTCTATTCTGCACTCATTTGCATTTTTTAAGCGCAGCAACAGCAGCAGCGAAGAAGATTATCGTGACATGAAACGGGAGTGGGACACTTTCTGTAAATATGCATCGTATTGACTCAATAAAGGTTCAGAAAATGTGGTCATAAGCGTATTATGTTTTCAAAAGATAAATATTATGAAACAAAAAATTATTTAAAAAAATTCCAAAAGGCCTCCACACAAAGGTTCAGTTGCATCAGTACCATGGACAGATCACACAGAGTCAGAGCACGCTTCAACATTAATCCCTGATTTTTCCTGCTAAAAACATAGCTGAGATACGAAACAAAATATCCAGACGATAGGCGAATCGGGCATTGCTCCCCTCGGAGCTGTTCGTTAAGCATGAGGAATCTGTAGTAAACCAAAAAACCCAATCATGGTTTTTCCTGTGCCCAAATGAGCAGCAACATGCCCATGACCAGAAGCAGTCACTTGTCCATTATTTACGGTAAACAATGGGGTTTCCCCGAAACACGAGATAAATCGGGGATTCCTGTGTGAGCGATACGACTGGTGATCTACCACAAAACACACAACAAGACGGCAACATATTGCACAAGAATGATATGTAATGTGTAGAGGAACGGATTTTTATGTTATAAAACTGTATATTTAGCCGCAATATTTCCTGTATAATTTATCAGAAATATTTGGTACGTCTCCTTGTCTCTTGTGCAAGTGAACAATCTTTTTGCATATAGGTGGATAAATGCATTTGAACATGCATCTGTAACGTCGGCTTCAATTTACGCAAATGGACATTACTCACAATTACTTATTTAAAAAAGCACCTTTTCAGATACATGGTAAGGGTGAAGAATGTATTCCTTGGTAGGATCAACACAGCACCAAAGAACAAAGTAGAATTTGGAACCTTTATTTAAGCGTGTGCCATCATGCTAGAAGAAGCACATCGTCTACACTTTGTTTTAGGTTTTTGGCTTCCTATGGACACTCCTTATGATTGTTAAGGCCATGAAAGGAAGGCTCCTTGTGCATTATTTTGTTACTCTCTGGAGAAAAAAGGAAACCCTGTTCTTTGCCGCTCACCCCTTCAGGGTTTGGTAGCTATATATCTTTAACATATAATGGTGGTTGTAGTATAGCTTTTAAAGGACAGTTTTAACTAAAACCTGGTTCAAAATTTTAGTTATTTTAAATGAATAACATTTCATTGTTGTTAGGTAAAGGATGCATAGTTATTTCAACCCCCAGTAACAAGTACAATTTAAAGGGGCTTTATTTATGTTTGTACCCGCATGACATTTTGAAACCTACTGACGTCACTATGGCGACCCAATACATCCTAGAATCTCTGTTCTTAGATTTCAGTTTACATTTAACTGCCTTAGAGTTTGGTCAATTGTAATTTACTTTTATTTTGTGTTTGCATATCTGATTTTGTGTTTAGGATATAATATAGGTTTGTTAAATAGCTTTATCTGAAGTTAAAAGGGAAAAAGTATTATGGAAATGGTAAGCGTTAGATTTAAAAGCAGGAAGAAATTTAGCAGATTTGCTCTGGGTTCGTTTTGTGGGGATATTATGCTGTCTAACAGAGGCCACGGTGCAGCGTTATGAGATTAGGCACTACACTGAACAACCCCCCCCGCCCCCCCCCCGCCCTCCCATCGCTGTGTGTGTAAGGAGGAGACTTACCCTGTTCCTCATTTCATCCCCTCACTGCCGCTCGCTGTAGGAAGGTGTGAGCGCAGCCGCAGGAGCCTCTCACTCATGCGCTCATCGCGGAGGGACGGAGTCCGTCCGCACAAAGCGATGCTTCTCAACCCGCATCCCAGTCGTGCTTTCTCTTCCGCCATCGCTTTTTGTTTTCTCTGAAGTTCAAGCCCAGGATGCACCGCACAGCTCTCAACCGCCGTGTTTAATCAAAGTGGAAGGAAGCGCATAGCTAGCATGATTTGTTTAAACCAAAGGAGCGTGATCTGACAACGGCCATAACTTTTCGGGTTTTTTTATAGGAGCAAACGAGCATTTGGACCTTTTTTCTAATCATGCCTGTACGAAGAGGTCATGTGGCGCCGCAAAACACGTTTCTGGGAATAATAATACGAAAATTCGAGGGACAAAGTGAGTACTGAACTGGGGGACGGAGTGTTCTGTTCAATTTCACAGACATCGGTCTGTTTGAAAAGTGCATGAGTTAAACACGTTGTATTTTGCCAGTTTTGTTAAAGTAGCTGTGTTCATATAAGTGTTGTGATAATATTAATACATCAGAAGTGCGACACTGCACCTGCACATGCACATCATATTAAATTTGAGTAGCTTGTCAGGATACAATGACTCAAAGTCACTCACAAAGGGAAAACATGCTCTTTTACATTCATTTCCTCTCATCCATTTTTTAAATTAGTATCTTCTTATGTATTGCTCAGTTAGATGTAATGCTAGTAACTTTGGTCAAGATATAGCTCTAGGATGAGCCCTTCATGCTTTTGTGGGCTAGTAATAATAATAATAATAATAATAATAATCAGTGGGATTGTCTGTATTATAGCATACACGTGCTTTTTTTTTTTAAGTGCTCTTTGTGACTATAGTTTGGGAATTCCTCTATGAACGGCATATTAGAATTATACATTATAAATGTTTAGCTTCAAAGGTGACATAAAACAAGGCGCAAAGTGACCAAGCAGAGACTTTTGCAGTCCAGTTTTTGTGTTTTTGTCCATTATGCATTGGTAAGGTTATACCTTTTGGAAAGGCGATTTCCAATGCAAATAGGCTTCGTTTTAGACAGAGCTCGGCGCCTTAAACAATTCTGACTATATGTACTTCATCGTTATGTGTTGCAGAATAAACGGTACAAGCTCAGAACACTAAATCTTTATTTTTTTTGCAGTTCTCTGTGATATGGTTTATTAGACCGCAAGGGAGGATGTTTGGTAATGTATCTGACCAAGGTCCTGAAATGCACTGAAAACCAGCTTCTAAGTTTTAGTAGTATCAAGGGAGAGGAGGCAATGAAGACAATCTGTGGGCTAAGCTGCGTTTTATGTCCTGAAGAAAGGGACAGAAAAGTGCCAGAGCTTTATACACAGCAAAATCCCCATTGTTGATATAACACCTTTCAGAGTTCATTTAAGTCCAGATATCTATATAAACACCATAGAGTGTTAATTCAACACGCTGGGTGTTAATTCAACACTGGGGAGTCCCTTGTTGTCTTTTGAAATTCTATTCTAAGATAGAATGTGGATGTGTACTAGAGATAGATTTGGGTATTCAAAAATGCCAAACTGTGTTCACCCAACATGCAATGCTAAAAACAAATTATTCTTGGCCTTAAACATATTCCAAAACATATTCCTGTACACAGGAAATTCAACTGGATTGCACAAAAAAATCTAAACTTTCTAAAGTTCTGAAAGTTTCTAAAGTTTTAAAGTTTTTATATTTGTAGTCAGTAATTTTCAAATCACTACACTTCACATTTTGACAGCTATCAATAAAATCCAATGTACCATCATTATCATTGCACCAGTTTAATATACAAAGTTCTTCCTCTTGTAGTAGGATTTAGGTGCTCTGACCAGCACATGTTTTATGTTTTGGAGGTGTGGCTTTAAATGTGGCAGCAAAGATGGGTTGGGCTACATTTGCTTGATTTTTGAGTTTCAAAACAGCTCCAGCTAACTCGCACCAAAATGGCTGATTATAAACAAAATGGACCACATACGTTATGCTATATACTTCAGTAGCCAAGTGCAAAGTTTTCTTCTCATATTGGTAGTGTTTTGTTATCTTTAGCACGTTTATGATTATCTTAGAATCGTTTAAGAAATATGTCATGGAAGCACATATAACATACAGGTACAATTTCTTATAGAGGATAAACATCACACAATGAATATCTCCCTTTTTATTTTTAATTTTTTGAATGGTAAAAAGAAAGCCAGATCTTGCTGTTTCAAACAAATAAAATAATTTTTAAAAATCATGTCTGTTAAATTCAAATGTAAGTCTGTTGAATTCTGATGTGCACAAATCAGATTTTAAAGTTTGCAAATAACCACAAAGAAATTTATTTTTTGAAATTACAGTACATGATAAAAGAGAGAATTTTAATTTGAATATTTGATGCAAAAATTGACCTTGTACTTTCATGTCCTCTGCAGATAAGAATTTTATCATTGCAAATGCTCGTGTCCAGAACTGCGCAATCATCTACTGTAACGACGGTTTCTGTGAGATGACTGGTTTCTCCCGGCCAGACGTTATGCAGAGGCCCTGTATGTGCGACTTCTTGCATGGGGAGAGAACCCAGCGACACTCCATTGCCCAGGTGGCCCAGGCCCTGTTGGGTTCTGAAGAACGCAAGGTGGAGATCACTTACCACCGCAAAGATGGTGAGTCTCACCAATTCCACTTCCTTTTGAAAATATGTGACCCGATCTTGCCTTCTATGAATTAATGTGAATCGGTTCTATAGCTTCGGCAAGGAAGCTTGCAGATGACAGAGAGTGAAAGGAATGTCTCAAGTAAGAGCTCTTTCAATGGTAATGTGGTATCATTACCAAGCACTTTGTATGAAAAAGTGATAGCCCAGAGGAGCACCCAACACTCTGTGTGTGTCTCTCTCTCTCTCTCTCTCTCTCTCTCTCTCTCTCTCCCTCGTTTACTCAATCTCTCTGCTCCTCTGATTCCATCTCATAACGCCTCATTTTGTCAGTAGGCAGGTTTCTTACTGATTTGTGCAGTGAAGTGCAAATAACTCTAGCTCTAATGGAAGCAGCATCCATTTTCATGCCAGTCCGTCCTCAAACCCAGTGGTGTGTGTGTGTGTGTGTGTGTGTGTGTGTGTGTGTGTGTGTGTGTGTACAGTCGTGTATATACAGTTAAAGAAGACACAAGTGATAAGGCAATTTATTTCTCATAGGACTCAAGTTCATATGTCCGGCATACCAGAAAGTCACAAAACATGATGATAAAAAAAAATGAGGAAATAATCCCTGTTCAAAATTTTGCATACCAGTCTTTTGTAATAATTGTCCATGAGGTCCTTAATTCTCTTTGATGGTATAGCTGCCTATTGTTCTTGGCAAAATACCTTTTAGTTCCTGTATTTTTTTTGGTTGTCTTGCATGAATTGCATGTTTGAGATCACCCCAAAGTGGCTCAATGATATTGAGGTCAGGAGACTCTGATGGCCACTCCAGAACCTTCACCTTTTTCTGTTGTAGCCACTGGAGAGTCAACGTAGCCTTGTGCTTTGGATCATTGTCATGTTGGAACATCCAAGAGCGTCCCATGCACAGCTTTCATACTGTGGAATGCAAATTGTCTGCCGGTATTTTCTGATAACATGCTGCATTCATCTTGCTATCAATTTTTTACAAATTTCTCTGTGCCACTGGAGCTCACACAGCCCCAAAACATAAGAGATTCATCATGCTTTACAGTGGGGATGGTGTACTGCAATCGTAGGCCTGGTTAACCTCTTTCCAAACATAATATTCAATTTTGGTCTCATCACTCCAAATGACTCTGCTCCAGAAGCTGTGAGGTTTGTCCAGGTGCTGTCTGGTGTACTGCAAGCTGGCTTTGTGGCATGGCTACAGTCATGGCTTTCTCCTGTCAACTCGACCATGCCAGTCATTTTCTTTCATGTCATTTTCATTCTTATTGAAACATCACCAGTTTTTTCCAAAGCAGCTGTATTTCCCCTATGGTGCAGTATTCAGTCAAGTCAGTGCATCACCTCATAAGCTGAGAAACTCACAGACTTTTATGCACAGACACTAATTACAGTACAATTACATTCAGTCACAGGTGTGGAAACTTCCCTTTAATAGCCATTTTAACCAGTGTGTGTCAACCTGTGTGTTTATGAAGTGGGCAAACATTCAAGAATATGTAAACCTTTGATCAGATGTGTTTGGGTGACTTCTGTTATCATTAGGTTTTAAAAAGGAGTCAAACAATTATGTGATAATTAATGACTTCACCTGACCACTATCCTTAAATGAGAAAAAAATATTTTGCTTTCAGTCATATTTTTCCAAATAAATGGAAATGTTTTAACTATTTCTTTCAGGGTATGCAAACTTTTGAGCACAACTGTGGTGTATGGGTGTGTATATATAAAAGACCCTGGTCTGCTTTTAAGGGTTTTTCAGAATTTTCTGGGTTTTCAGTATAAGTTTCAGTGAGGTTAGCACATGTACAACACTACCAACCTAATAGCATTATTTGGTCACTAATAATGTAAGATATAGTTTGAATATAATAAGATTTGTATTAGTCCTATAAGCTTTCAGAGAGAAACACCTCCATATACAGTATACAAAAAGGCAATACGACTGATCACCAGTCATACTGTACATTGGCTTCATTTTCCCATAAAAGGTATCGTGAAATTATCTAATGTTCTTCCTGTGATTTGAACAAAATTTTCCAGATAAGATTTTAATCTTTTAATCTAACATTTTAACCAAATTTTTTGGTCCAATTTTTCTTTTCCGCTTGGAAACTGGCACTCAAATGTGAACATTGAATTATGGGAAGCCAGCCATCCAGATACTACAGCTTGTTTCGAACATCGAGATAGCAGGTATCTTTTAATAGTTCGGTTGTATTTGCTCCCTGGTACAGTAGGTTACTCTAAGCCTCAGAGCTAAGAAAATGGTTTATTAAAAGGGTGAAATAGAACATGTATAACAATAATGTATGGGGAAGGAATAAAACAGACATTGCACAATTGTGGAGGTATAATCACTGGCTGTGGCAGGTGGATCAACTCTGAGCAATTTAAAAGCACCTAGCATAATAAAAAAAAATAGAATGTGCTTTGTTATAGTGCTATTATTGTGATTACAGAATCTTTCTAAGACATCATTCAACAAAATATTACATGTGGCTAACAAGGCATAAAGTATTTGACCATATAATGGAATTCCATAGTAATGGAAATCAATTGATAGTGCATTACTGCTGGATAGCTTGCATTGCCTATTCATAAAGATGTGAATTATGAATAAGGGAGTTCAGTAATCCAATTTCAGACTTGAGACAGCACAATGAAGACAGACTGGCCTGAGTATACGACCTAGCCAAAAAAAGTAATACACAGGGATTTTGTTTGACTGCCTTTAGCTTTGATTATGCCATGCATTGTGGAGTCCAATTCATGATTGAAAATGATTTGTCATGCTCCAACAACCACTCTCACAATTCCCAAGTCCTGGAATATGCCTGTGCCATCAGAAAAATGCATTGATGGGATAAATTGATCATTGCAGTAGATGCGGATCATCAGCTGATTTCATTTTATGTAGGTTTCTGAGTCTAGACCTGACCAAATGAAGCAACCAAAGATCAGAACACTGCCTCCAGAGGCTTGTACAGTGGACACTATGTACTGTATGATGGGTTCATCGCTTCATGTGCTCTTTATTCCCTTCTTACCATGACATGCCCATCGCTCTTTTTTTCTGATTAGCCTCACTAATCAGAAAACTTTACCAAGTGTTTAAGTGATCTCCATTCATGTTTTTCTTTTCAACTGCAATTCTTGCACAAAGGTAATGATTCAGCTCTATTCTTTTAGGTTTTAATAATGTACTGAAGAGTTGCTTTCTTTGCCTAATACAGGCCAAACTAATACAGACACTTCTGAAAATGCAACTTTTTGCCCAGGCCGTGTATATTACTGTATATATGCATAATATTTGTGTCAGTCTACATCTAAATGAATGTAACCGTTTATTATTGTGCCTTCACTGTAGGGAACTAACACTGTTTATTGAATATCGTTAAAAAAACGGATATGCTTTATCTTGTCATATGTTAGGAAACTGTGGAGCGGATATCTTTGCTGACTTAAAGCTACAGAGTTTCTTGTCTGACCCTGGTTTGACAAACTCTCTGTATATAGTTTCTGCTCGTCTGTATGGGTTTCCCCTAGTTTGCCATTTTATTTGTTTGTGATAGGTATCCTATCCCTGTTGTGTTCCCAACTGACTTTCAGTGTTCTAGAGCCACCATGGACGTTTAGTTAAGTGAAGGAATCTAATTTTAGCAAAAAATGCAGAGCATTTTTTTTTTTTTTTTTTGCAAGTAGGGTTCCAGAGGAAAAGCCTGTTTATAAATCCCTACTCTTTCTCTCTCTTTATGAGCTGGAAATCACCCGTGGCCTCAAACACTATTTTAATGAGGATACAAATAGTCTACTGCAAATCAATTTTGTAATTCCTTTGTCACTGAGACTAAATCAATGGCTCATTGCAAGCTCCTTGTCTGTTACTATAAAGCCCTTGCACACTTGAGCGATAAGGCAGGCTCGCAATATACTCCCAGTCTTCCTGAGTCTGTCCTGGTGCTGTTCACGTTAGCAGGCTGTCATGACCCCATGATGAGAGATAGAAGCAGCATTTGTTTAGCTGTCCCAGAGCATGGGTTGGGGGTAGGAAGATGTTCGTGTGTAATTGGCTCCAATGACAACGCAGCGCTATACAGCATATGGAGATGTCAGCTCCTCAGCTGCCGTAATTGACTCGTTACACCTGCAGGCCTTGACACAGCTTTTCATGAGCCTAAGAAAAGTCTTAGTACTTGTGCAAAACCAATTATTCCTTTTACACTGTTTTTTTTTCCCCCTTTAAATTTAATGCTTCCTTCGTTACAGAGCTTTGCTGTTGTACAATTTTTCCTTACTGAACGTCCTCCTGTCTTACAAATGTTTTTCATAGACAATTCCACTTTTTCCCCAGCAATGTCTTGTTTGCAAGATGTCATTCTGAAGTACTCTGTGTGCTCTCCTGCTCATCCTGAGTGTGATGAGAAAGAGAAAGACAGATGCTGTTGCAATTCTTGCAGAAGTCACACTGAATTAAGTCAGTCCTGCAAACCCGCATGCAGATGTGACACGCTGTCATTCACAAGTGCTGGCACTGACCCTCCCTACTGCCAACACAGCACTGCTGTTCTATCATGCTTAGACTTTAGTACATGACAGTGAACAAATAGGGTGATTGTCAATCAACTGCCACCATAAATGAAATATGGGCTGTTTTAATGTCAAACAAAGAATCGCTTAAGAAGAATAGGTTTTCTTTCTCAGTGATTACCTGTACTGACAGGGAGATTTTTTTTTTTAGCCATTTTCATTTTAGACAGCAGTCTCTAGAAATGTTGCTGAATTAAGGGTTCTTTAATCACAATGCTGCCAGGAGGCACAATATGTTAGGATCATAAATGATGAATTATAGCTCCACAAAGGGAAGAAATGGAGGTGTGATGTGTCAGACAAAAAGTATGGCTGAATGTGTAAAGAAGATGGAAAAACAAGAAAAGAGAGAGATCATAAGAGCATAAAGGAGCAAAAATGTACAGAGACAGTGAGAGAAGGGGATATTGATGATTTTCTCGAGTGTAATGGCCCCACTGATCTTGTTAGATACACCACGTTCTGACAGAGAGGGAGAGAGAGAGTGAGAGCGGGATCTACGGTATCAGAGCAACGGGGAGAGTAGTTAAATCTGTCCATCTCTTTTACTCTGCTGTTAGACATGCTGAATCACGCTGGAACTTGTGCAGCATCCATTTTCCAAAGAAGCATTTGATCTCATGAACTCACCTCATCCATCTGTCACACAGCTGGTCAACACATCAATGGTGTTCCCTATTACTAATTCATGCATTTTCTTGCAATAGCTTTTAATGATGAGTTGCACATCTCTATGGCATTTGTAGGAGTGGCTGCAATACAGGTAATGTAATAATACATAATGTCTTCTAAAAGCAGGCGACACCAGTGTGTGTATGTGTGTAGGCACTAAAGAGGTAATGGGCTGGTAGCAGGTACGCTGCTGCAGGGAACTGATGATGGACAAATGATATGTGCTGAGCGAAGGTGCTAGGTTTCAATAGCCGTCATCTCTGCTGCTTCAGACCCAAAGGAACAGATTCCATTCACCACCACAAGTTAATGGTTTTAAGGCCATTATGGCTGATTAGGAAGAAATACATGAGATCTGGAGCTTCTGTACAGTAGGTGTGCTTTCTGAGTGGCGGATGGTTGCTTCTGAAAGGACAGGATTAATTATTTATGCAATGATGCATCTTTGGTTACTTCTGCTTCTATTGTAAAACAATGGTGTATTTGGTTTGGCCATTGGGTAAGCATGTTTAGGAGTGAAGTCAGACTGGCAGAGGAGTGAAGGTGGTGTGGGATTTAAAACCATATCACAAGACCTTTACAGATACATTTACAAGGACATTTTAAAAGTGTCTGCCTGACTTTTAAAAGTATTTTATCTAGATTGAAACATAAATGATTTGGTAACTGGATTGGGGTTTAGTCTGAAGATCTTAATGTTGGATGACATTGTTATATATTTGTAATTAGGTTGCAACCTTGCTCACCCAAAACATATTGGGGCAACCTTGTTTTTGAAACTTAGAATGAATTTAATATAATAATAATAATAATAATAATAATAATAATGCATTTTATTTATATAGGCGCCTTTCTGGTCACCCAAGGTCGCCTTCCAGATCAAACAGGAATAAATGAAACAATAAAACAAGACATTGATAAAATTATATTGAGAGAGTTTTGAATAAAAGACCACAAACTGACAAATATAACGTCAAAACAACAAAACAACATTTACAGTATGCCACTTAACATCCATTCACACAATGTCTATATACGTTGTACCTTAAGTATATTCCTCTGTATAATTGGCTCCACTCTGTTGGTACTGCATTGGAGGCTCCTACTGGGAGCTCAGCATTGAAGCATTGACCACCCAGTCAGAGTCAAGTAGGGGCTGTGCATTTTTTGGCTGTCCATTCAGCCTTCACTGGGAGCTTGGTGTTGGAGCTTGCCTTACTGGCCTCCTTCAGAGCTGTACTGACATATAGGTTGTCTAGCTGAGGCATAAACCTGACCATCGGGAAAACCTTGCAGATTTAGTCCAGTTACTAAAAAGTCATATTCTCGAGTGACCAGGTTTTCTACCAATAGGCATACTGGATTGGTACACGGAGACAACATAAACATTATGCCATTGCTTGTTTCAGGTTTGGGAACCTTTAGGCTTTTCCAGTAAAAACGGCACTGTAAATGAATTTGTTTGGGGGATTCACAGGAGTTTGTGTCAAACTCTGGAGTTGATAGCCTTTATGCTTTCCTGCTGCATCCATGTTTCTAGTGAAGTAATCTGTCAGGTCATGTAGGTGGAGATGCATATAAATGCAGGTAAAATTCATTTTAATGGTGATTTCAGGCAAATTATTCAAAATAGAGTTGAAGGAAAATATCCAAAACAGGCAGAAGGTCGGGTGATGAGTAAACAACAAACTAAGATTAAACCAAAACCACTAGAACCAGTAAACATTCATGATTAAAAAAAAAAAAAAGAAAAACAGAGACACATGGTAATGCTACCATAAATAATACAAAGGAACTCCACATTTACTTTGCAAAGAAACAAAGAGAGATGAGGGCAGCAAACCATTAATCAGAGAGGGAAACACAAAACACATTAGAATGATCATAACATAAAAGAACGACAATGAATAATCAGACGTGGTCGGACAGGAAAAGAATCAAGACAAAGACTCGAGGGAATGTAAACAAACACGTGAATGTGAAATTTGGTATCGTCATGCTTTCAGTTGGGCTCCCAGTGTGAGGGAAGATCTGGGATAAATGAATGATTGGTAGTAATCTGCAAAGTAATGGTGATGTTTTCATTGGATATAGTTGTTAGTGGTCTGTAAATTTGAAAGTTGATTTATAGTCTTCAGTCGGATGTTTGCAGCAGTTGCTCCAAATTTAGATAAACAGCCTCTGTCACACACTGGTACAGCAGCTGGTGATGCATGAAGGTGTTGTGTCTGATCTTTATTTTATCTCACTGATGCCTGACAAGCAGTTGCTACAAATAGTCTGCAGTTAATGTGAGGTCAGCAATGTTAAAGTCAGCACACATGTAATGGGTATGAATTTTTGGTCCCTTGGCAATTTGAACTTGGCCATACTTGCACAATTTTCAAGTATTTGGGCAATTTATTCCCTCAGGGCCCCTTAGACCTCATGTCTACTCAGCATTCTTGGTATCATCCCCTCACCCTTCACCGTGTTTACAGCTATGCTTTCCTTCCTGTTAACCTGCCTGTCAATCCACAACACACCCATTTTTGTATTAGAATTTAAGCATTCCAGCATAGGCTGCATATGTGCATTCAGGATTCTGCACTGATTTATTTATTTTTATTCATTTTTGATTTGCATGGTTTCAAAATGGCCATGTTCCGCCAAACACACTGCCTTTAAATATAGTGGGTGTAAAATAGAATTCATTTTCTATGCTTTACTTTAAGTCTAAATGTGTTTTAGTTGATAATTAGACCTGTAAGGGTTTTTGTGATATTCACCTAACAAACTGATGCAATTTTAGTTTAACTGATATTCACCATATCTTCGCCATCATCTGCAGTTCTAACAGATGCATTAAAAAGCTCTGCATGAATGGCAGATGGTGGAAGTAGTGGCTCATCAAGGGCATATGTCTGTCCAAAACATCACCATACCGGGGCATATGAAACAGTGCTGGTCAGTTCATGGACACCCTCTTAAAAGCCATCCAGAGGCATCCTGACCATCTGTTGTACCATCATGCCAGGGCTAGCATCCATCTTTTTCCATTCTTTTATTTCTCTCTGCTTGGACTGAAAGCAGCAGTGAATGGACCACTAACCTGTCTCACATGCACCAGTGAGTCTAATTTAGGGTCATGAAATGGTATATACTGAGAATTTGAAATCATCAGATGCACTAAAAAATAAAACCATATTTGTACTTCTCAAAACACAATCCACTATTGGTCACAGTATAGTACACCACTAATGATGGTTTGGCCAATACATGTTGTCCTGCTGTATGCATATTAAACCCTGAGCATGGCAGTGCTTTACCACTAATCACTCAGTAGTCCATGTAGTGACTTCAAGTGAGATTGATTAAAAATGAAAGTAGGCCGCAGGGCCTTGCTAGCAGTACACAAGTAAGACTAGAGGGAACCACATGGTCATTAGGCCACAAAAGATTTAGTTCCTTTCCCCCTTTATACTGCCACACTAAATCCTGATGGGTTCATTACCAGAACAAATTTGTGTACTACGGTATATCCACTCATATATATGCATCCATGTCAGTTATGTCAATCCATGTCAGTCAAATTGCCAATCCTGTCAGAATAAATCAGAAAAGATTATAAGATGACATATCCATGTTCCATGAGCCTGCTGAGAAGTTCTGCACCTGCTTGCACTGTATTTAGATATGATTTTTAAGCATAAAGACGAATTATTCAAAAAAGGTTATTTATAATTTTAAAATAAATTAGTTTCATGTTCAAAATTTGAGTGGAATGGGGTAGAAGGATGACCCTACATTTGAAAATCACCTATTCAGACAGTCTTTGAAGTTTCAGACAGTCTTTGATGTTTTGGCTGTAGTCTATGGCTTTATGAACTGTACAGCATTTGCATTGTATTCTGATTATAGAGCATTATCCCCATAGTGTTTAAAAGCACTGGTTTAAAATGACCATCTGCTAGAGATTAAGTTAGTGTACTCTTTCAATCTGAGTGCACTCATGAAATCCATTCATTCTGAATTCAACTACCTGGAACAAAGACTGTCTACACAATCTTCTTTTCTTTATGTCCCTTTGCTGATTCGAGAGATTAAAATGTTCTGTTTAAATTGTGTTACATGTAAGAGCATCAGGCATAAAGCTGTGATCATTTGCCTGAGTCATTATGTTCTGATGGCTTCTCTGCTAACTGAAATGTCTTTTTGTATGGTGGGGAGTCAAACAGAGACCCATCGTTCAGCTCCATCATGATTTAACATAGCCTCTCCTGAAGGCACAGCTACAATGGGGCTATTTTTAGCTCTAATGCTTTCAAATGCTTGTGAGTCCCATAGCAAATGAAACGCAATCTTTTTTCCTAAGGTCAAAAATCAATCATTGATGTTTGAGGAAAATGGCAAAGGCTTTTTCAGGTTATTGGTCAAAAGTACTGTATATTAAGCCAATCCAGATTCATAAGGAAAAAGCTTTATTTTAAATAAATGTTTGATCATGTTGTTTCCTGGGGGATTTAGCCTGACACCTTATAATGATTTGATTTGTAACTTAATTAGGCTGTGCCTAAAATAGCAGAGGTGATAACAGTATACATGAGATCATAACACATTTTAATGCTCAGTCCAAAATCTATTATAACACCCTTGACTGTAATGAAAGGGATTTGACTACCATTGAAGACTACATGTGTGGGCATGCCCTGTCTATGTGGTCTTAAGAGCACCCACCCACCCACCGCCAATTTTTGGTTGAGAATAGTCAGTGGTTGTCGTGTTGTGTTGATTAGCAATTTTTATGACAAATAATAAATATTTACACATTAGGCTATGTTAATGAAATAATTAGAATAAACAGAGATACATTGTATAATGACTCCTTTTTTATCTTCTTTGCTGAACTCAATGATCTGGGGCTTGGTGTAATGAATACTAACTGGGTACCTGGCTCTGAGAGATGCATGGTGAGGCTGCATGTCAAGGGCTTAGAATGAACTTCGTGGGTGTGAATATCTACTCACACCGATGTCAGTGATGAGGCTCACAGCACTGTCAATGCAATCTTCCTTAGACAGTCACATTTCTTTAGGTGTGATGGCTATTGCTAAAATGAAACACTGATTTATTCTAGGAAAATGATTTCCTTGAATACATTAGAACATATCTGTCCAGTCTTGCTAAAATGACCAAACACAGTACTTGAAGTGAAATGAATACATTTCAGTCACTACTCACAACTAAAACAAGTAGTGTTGAAGCAAGTATTTGAAACAAACAACATATTATTTTGTGCCAAGAATTCAGAAGATAGTCTTTGGTTTATTGTATTAAATGTTATTACATGTTATTACATGTTATTAATGCGTCCATATAGAAGTTTTGCTGTTCCAGATTTTAAGTTTCATAATGTGTTTCCAAAAAAATTGTTAGCAGGATGTGTTTTTCTTTAAAAATAAAAATATGGTGGTAATAGCATATTGTTTTATTTCTTTACTTATCATTATTTCAGTTTTAAGGGTAAGAATTTTATGATATTTGCTCATGTTCTTTATGCACTTCACTACTAGGAACAAAAGTCATTTAACAAGTGTTTAAGTGAAATGACCTAATCACTTCTTTGATCATTTACTAAGTGAAAGCCAGACACTTGATGGTTTCATGGGCAGCTTTCTTTTAATTATTGATGATGGAAATAGGAATCTAATTAAATTTCCACCATCTTGAAAGGGCAATAGGCTTCATGTCAGTGGATTCACTTCTGTATGACCAGTACAAACCGAGGAATCGGTCATCTATTGTCATTAGTCTGCAGATCCATCACCAACTTCGTACTATATCATTTAATTAATTCAGTAAATAGTGCACCTTTACTAGTATAGATTATTATAGACTTTTGGTACGTTGTATATCATGTTATATTGTACATATACATTGAGCAGGTCTTTAATGGGCTAATTAAATTTTTTATACTATGCAGTACTTCATGTTTTAGAAAACATTGTCTTGGATACTTAAATGTAAATTGTCATATATGCCATATATGGTAATCAAAATGAACTGCAGACTCTATGAACAATCTCCCTAGACTGAAATAATAAACACACACTATGCTGATGTTATTGTTATTTATACATTAATACACCAACTAGCAAAACTGCGCATGTTTACATTATTACTTTACAACTGACCAGCTGCAAACTGAATAAAGGCTGTAGTTTTAATGGAATCAGCATAGATTCCTTTATTGTCTTTGCGCAGAGTACGGTGAAATTTAACAGTCATGGATTAACACATCCCCAATCCCACAAACAAACAAAGAAGAATACATACAATAGAAAAAAAAAATAGAAAAGGCATGGAAATGAGATCATCAAGCTGCAGCGTCTGTGTACGCCGCCTTCATAGACTCATGCTGTGATAGTCATAAATGTGTGCATGTTATTGCATGCTATTGTATTATCCTCAGGAACAAAAGCACCCTTGTCTTTCACCATTAACTAAAAATTCGAAACATGTTCAATGAAAAATATCGTAATACCATATATACAACATAAAATAAAAATAAGACATGTAAAGATATTTTAGTATTAAGGTGTAAATTGCATGTGTCTGGAATGCAGTAAAATAACACCCCTGTGTGACTTCCATGGAACACTGTGTGGCTTCTCTACACTTTCTCTACACTTATGTTGACCTGTAATTCTCAAAAAGGTGTCTGGGGTCACCCAGGAAAATTCTGCTCAGCAAATTTATTATTTTGTGGAAATCCATTGTGGTAACCATTTGTTAACAGTTAAAGAAATCTCTGTCTGCAGTTTGAAAACTCCTGCTGTTCAGAGGTAGAGCAGATGATTGATAGATGTGACCTATAAAATGACAGATATTACAAATAACAAAGATTGTGCATCAGCTTGAATCTGCTGCCTCACCCCAGCTCTCTCCCTCATCTCTCATTCATCCTTTCTCAGTTTGTCGGCATTACAGTGCAGTTATAGATAAGCTCACTTCTCTTTTGCTTAAACTATTAGCACAAAACTAAATGCTCTTCACTGAAGTTCGGTGTCAGAGCTCTCAGGATGAACTCTTTCAACACTGATTCAAGCCTACTGTAAGAGAAGCAGTTTTTCATACAGTACATGCTTAGAGATGGTGGTCTAGAAAAATCTTGAACAAAATTCCTTAAATGAAATAGAAAGATTTTTTTATCTAATACAGTAAATAAATACTGTACATAATCTAATGACCTCTCTAGTGGACATATGCAGCACCCACAGTGTGATAGCTTTGTTTTAAATGAATCATTCCAGTGTAAAGAATGTAGACGCAACAATGTTCTGCATGTGTGTTAAAATTTATATCATACTTCGGTTGTGGTATTTTGATGGAAACATTCAATTTTGAATAGAATGTTTAATACAATGCAAACACTATGAGAAGCATAAGGATTTGAAACTTTGTTTGGAGATATTTGGGGACACCAAGGTACTATTTCCAGGAATGTGTGTAAGCACTTGAGAAAAAATTACTAATTCCTTATTACTAGACTCACTCTTGAAAGGTTAATATAGATTTTTCATTTGCATGCATAAAAATTCAATAAACAGATCAATAAAATCATGCTCATATGCCTGCGCAGATTTCTCTGGTTATTTCTAAAACACTGGCATATGCACACTTTCACACTGTGTGTTTGGGGAATTTTGAAGTTATGTAAAGTGTGTGTATGTTCTTTTTTTTTTTTTTTTTTTTAAGAAAATTGTTCATAGGTTTATATTCACAATGTATTAAACTCATATGTGTATAATTGTGTGAGCCTGAGAGCAAAGAATGACATTGCATAGTAATAGCATATAATTACATTAATATATATAATAATAAAAGAACATAATTAATGAAGCGGCGTAGCTGTGTATTAAATATAACTTGAATTGCTTTGAAAAGGATTTACATTGAGGTGAAAATACTTTTCACTTTAGATAGCTATGTTTTTCTAAACATATTTGATATTCTTCTGCATAACGATAGAGAGATATTTTACTGTTTCCATGCACATATCAGGATTGTTGAATTACCCAGCTACCATAGTTTAATTTTCATTTGATGGAGCACTTCTTTATTCTCTCTCTCTCTAGCTCTCTACACACTTTAGTTGTGTGAGAAATGATATTAAAGTGTCATCTGAAATGTGTAATTATAAGTTGTTATAATATAATATTATATTATAACAGTAATATATTATAATGTATATAATTATATTATATTATAACAGTTTTAAACATTTAATGGCAGTAAAATGTGTTTAGAGTTTAGCATTAAAGAAAGTGAAACTTTTTGAGTAATGCGTGCGCGTGTGCAGTTACAGTTGTGGAAAACTTCTGTAACAATGAAAGTGATGTGGGACTGGGAGTGAAGAGCATGGTAGCACGCTTTTTTAGATTGGGAAAGAGACAGCTTAGGTTCTCGCAGAACTCTGGGAGAAAGGAATGAGAGGAGTGGTTTTTAGGAGAAAGAGAAGGCCTTTTGACAGACAAGTGCATGTTGTGAAGGAAAATACTGTTCCCACACAAAGTTAAATGGCCTGGGACGAGAGGTGAAGCTGAGCGGAAAAAAGGAGTCTATAAGATTTGCATTACCCTGGAGCCTAGGAGTTTGACATTCCACCAGGTCTAGGTAAAAAGGAGAGAAGTGTAGACGGAAAAACCTAATGAATTGTGAGTTTGTTTATAGGTGTGAGTGTGTAATTAATCAGTGTGTGAATATGAAAGCAGATGAACAAAATTAGTAAATAAATGCATATGGTGACTTTATGGTGGGTGAGCAAATAAATTCTACAATAAGTGAGTGATTGAAAGAATACATTTGTTTTTTAATGTACATATATGGGTAAATGTGTGGGCAATTACATCAGCATAGAACTTTACTATAATAGGTGTTATTTATACCAGAAAAGTTAAGAAAGTAACAATATACAGACATTTTCATAAAAAAATTAAACTAAGTAAGTCACTGCTCGATCACTTGTAATTATTATCTTCCCAAAACCCAGCAGCTATCACTGAAAATACAATACAATACAATAGAATGCAAACATACAGTCATTAATTAAAGGACAATGTAATTAATATAATTTACTTAATGTTACATGTAGACGTTTTTGTCTCACTTAAAGAGCAGTGTAATTCACAGGCTGAAATAGTTTCCTAATATAGACAGTGTGTTTTTTTACATACAGTAAAATAAGTGTGTGGAGAGAGTTTGTGATTGACTGAAAATTAGGGCTGGACGGTATGGCAAAAATTTATATCACGATATATTTCTTAATTTTGGTCGATACGATATAATTCCGATACCTATATGAACAAATTAAAAAGCCTCAGGAAAAACACTGCCGAGGACACACACAATGGATGTCTGCAAACTGAATTTGCAAAGTCTATAATACCTCCAGGCTCCTCCTGTTAAAATTATATAATTTTTTTTTATAAAAACAGTACACAAAAACAAGAAATGTGAAATAACTATCAAATAAATAAAACTCTCAGACTCAGCTTATTAACAATAATATATTTCCATTTAAACTAGAACAGGCTGAT